>KZ505635.1:3693744-3724177 GCA_002844005.1 Limosa lapponica baueri
GGGAGGTCGGACTAGATGACCTTTGGAGGTCCCTTCCGGCCTGGACCAATCTATGAATCTATGAACCCATGGCACGTGGTTAATCACAGCTAAGTAGAAAGCTAGACTGCCTGCTCCTGGCAGTCAGGGCAGGTGCTAGTAGTGTCAGAAGAGAAAAGCCTCTAAGTATGTCCCCAATCAGAATAAAATAGATTAGGGAGCAGGTGCAGCTTCAGTTCTGACTCCCAGCAGTGCGTTACAGCACCTTTGGGAAAGATAACAGGGCTGAGAGCATGTGAAGATCAGGCTCCTGATTTTTTTGAGCATCTTAACTGTAGTCACCTAAGTTTCAGAACTGTAGTGCTCGGAAAGCATTGCCTGAGTCTGAGAATACAGTTCTGTCGAATAAAGACACTTGTCTTCCCAGAGTCCTACCCAGGAGAGAGTCATTCCTGATACATAAGCATGAGCTCTGATTCCAGACCTGGGAGAAGATGTTTTGAAGGAGCTGGAACATATGCAAACCCTGAGCCACAAGGGAGACTTTTCTCTTGGTGTTAGGCTTAATTCTGAATTTCCTGGCTTATGCTCATTTTTATTTAAGTTGTAATAAGTTAATGATTATATGCACACTTTTTCCAAGGTGAGTTTTTCTAAACATTAACCTATGTAGACAGTTACAATATTAAAAAGAGGGAAAGTATAAGTGTATGAGATTTACAGTGGAAACACCCAGTTGTGATAGAAGGCAGCAAACATTTTCTGGCATATTTACTGAAGGAACTGAATGATATTTTGTACATATGCCTGTATTTCTTTTTCCAGCTGCAGTGTAGATTAGGTATGGGGAGGGAAGGAACACAGGCTTGCAATCCTGTAGCTGACTTTATGGGTCAGTTGTTTAGAGGTAAATTTCTAGCCTCACTAACCATGAGTGTCTCTTAGAGAAGAATCCGTTGATGCTGTGGATAGTCCACATTGGGAGAAGGGGGAAAACAAAACATTTTTTGTTCCTAAGTTTCTAGGAAACTAATTGAAAATGCACATGAGGAAATAATGTTAAAATTATCCAGAAGCTTCTGGGGGAAGGGAGGGAGAATTTGTGTACTTTATGCTCTTAAATGCCAGGTAGAACATATGTACCTTTTTATGATCAGAATGGTAAGACTTTCAGACACATACACAGATTACTTCTAAGGTTGTAGATTTGATTGGTTTGTGCAAAAGTCAGAGCTTCTGTGACATTTAATCACCAAAGTCTTGTTTTTCTCCTTGACAATAAAATATGGAAATAAATTTCCATAGCAACAAAGTCTTTAAAGTGAGTGTAGGGGCATATTGAGTTAATAAAGTCATTGAGGGAGCAAGGGAAAAGAGAGGGTAGAATTATATTGAGTCTCTGTAAATTCTTTCTCTCCCAGAAAACAGGACTTCGGGGGTTATGGATAAATTTTTTGCATGTTTTAGTCTGCATGTTTTAAAAGTATCCTGGGCGGTTTGTACTGCTGTAGAGCACAGTGAAGCTTGCATAAACAGCAGTGTTTATTTAGTAGGGATTGTGAGATTACAGTTTATTTTTAAAATATATGTTTATTGTAGTTCTATCTCTTACTTGGAGACTTTTCTCCTTAAAAGACGTTATTAGAAGTGGCAAAACACCGCAACAAAATAGGTCTCATGAGTTTTAAAATAGAAGCAATGCTGTTTTTTAACTTTAGTTCTTGTTTCTGTGGACTACTTCATATATAGTATTTTTGGCTTCTTGAATTTGAAATCTGTGGAAAGTCAGCATTAGCAATTTTGTAGAGTGATTTTTTTCATCATTGTTTCTTGTTTAAACGATTATGTATTTCTGCCTCTTCTGACCTGAGCTGTTAACCAATAACTTGACTTTTTATAGGTAAATAGATTTTTTAATAGGTAAAATAGGTAAACAGATTAAAAAATACCGGGTTCCATAATTATGCAATCCTGTATATTTACAAAGAAAATCCAGAGTACAGTTTATTCGAGAACAAAACTACAAATCTTTATCCCAGTTCTAAATCTCTTTTAGCTGGCATTGCAGATCTCACTCTTGTATCTTACTCAGGGGAAAGTTACCTGCATAATGGATATTTTTTACCTTTCTTTCTTTGCACCTTGTGTGATCTCTTACTGACTCACATACATACATACCTCTTATGTGGAAAAGAAATCCAAAAACCAAAAAGCTCCCCAAACAAGCTAAACAAAGCTACCTACCCCAACACAAACAAAAAAGAATCCCAAATGAAAACAAAATTAAAAAAAATCCTCAAAACAAAACAAACAAAAAAAACACCCCACCTTCTGTCAATGCATCTTTGTTCTGGTAGTGACACCTTTGAAGAGGAAATCAATCAATCTTCTGTAAAAGCTGTTAGTGTTAAGGAACTCCTAATGGTAAAATTTGGAAGTATCCAAGGTAGCTGACTCAAGGGACCTTGGTATAGACTGCAAAAATGGATCTAAAGACAAGGTAAGTAGATGGGTTCCTTGGCTGCCTGACACCAGATTGGTGTTAGTGCACCAAATTTGAAGCTGGCCAGCCAGATACGCATACACTGTTCATGATTTGACCTGAGTATTCATGAACTTTCTTTTTATCAGGACACACTGTAGTCAGAATAATTTAGGACTGTCATAGTCTCAGACCTTCCAAAATCAGAAGGAAGTGTTAATAATTGAGAGGTAAACGTTACCTTTGAATAATTTTCATTTGCTTTCTGTTTTGCAAATCTATAGAGTAAATCTTTTCAGGATAATCCTGAAGTTTGAAAAAAGGGGGAAAAAAAAATCCTTAAATGATTCCTAACTTGCTTCTTAGGGTACAGTAAAACAAAACTGTGAGGTGGCTGCAGTTGTGGCAGGTTACTTGATCTCTATTTTTACCTGTAGTTACACTTTAGTTATAATATGTAATCCAAATGCTTTTATTTAAAAAAAAAAATAAAAAATTACTATACACGTATGTTCATATTTTAATTATTGTTTTGGTAGCTTGGTGTTGATGCATTTTGAAGATGTAACTAAATGCAACTTTAAAAAACACACCTCTCTTAAATCCATCAAATTTTACTCTAGAAAGTTGTTTTTGCTCCATCATAGACCACGATACATGGTACTATATTAGCTCTAGACCCTTGCAAATAACTGTTTCTACCTTGGCACTGCCGGGCTCATGATATGGTGTGTTGTCAGCAATCTGTGCACAGTAGCAAAAAGGTTGATGTGTCCTTGTGCTCTCATGTTGGTCTCCAAGGCTCTGCAGTACCCAGATGGCTCCTCTGTGCTCTGATAATTTGATAATAACCCCTGCCATCACCAGGTGAAGTAATGAAGATACAGGTCTCTGTGTAGCTTCTTCACTAATATTTGCTTTGTTCATATTTGTGACTGCAAATCTACATCCAGTAAGGAAGTGATGTGTTGTGCAATCTACATGGCATAGATCTGTCTTTCAGTTATAGCCTGGTTTGCTGCTAGAAATAAATTCAGTCTCAAATGATAGCGTTATTCTGAAACAGCAGTGATTTAGTAGATTTATTAATGAAAACAATGCTTTTTGACATAGTCCTTAATGCTCAGTGTTTTTAGCTTCAGATCTAAATCAATCCTAATTAAAGCTGCTTTTCCCCCCCCCCCCCCCCCCCCTCTATCTTCAAATGAAGGAATTTCAGTGGCTGCTTAAGTCCAGCTCTTTGGACTGGCTGCCTAAAGTGTAAGGAAGAAAGGGAGAAATGAGTAATGAAGGATTGGTTGAAAAGCTGAGTGTACAATATGGAAGCAAAAATTTGGAATCTATACAGTCTAACCATTCCTATGTTAATCAGCAGAGCTGTTCTTATCAGCCAGAAGATGCAGCACCTGTCCTCTATCCTTATAGCCAGCGTCTGTATGTTTTCTCAGAAGTTTTGGCAGACTAATGAAAAGTGAAATTTTATAAAATCTTATTTGATATGTGACCTCACGTTCTGTCGCACTTGGTGGTTAGCAACCAACATATTGCCTCACTGGGGTAATAAATTCATTTTTTAATATAGTTATTTGTTTTACTTGTGCTGTAGCAGACAGCTTCAAACCCTCAGGGGGAGCTTTTTAAGTCTGTCTGTCTCTCAGATGGTCTGTTTTGCTTTTTTATCCACTGGGCTTGGTTACAGTATTTTGTTTAAATGTTACGTTAGTATGATAGACAAACCATTTGAAATATTCAGATTTGTTTTTAAAAATGGTATTTAAAAAAAGCAACCCAACAATCCACAAAGCAACATGAATGTCCAAAAGCTCACTGCGGACTTAACCTTTTGGAGTGTCCCAAAGCCATGCTGCTCAGCATCAACAGACTTCTTCTGAGCCTGAAGAGGCGCAGCAAAACAGCTCAGAAATTTTTGTCACTAAAAATTCTAGAACTGCTTTTTAAAATAGTATGTATTTGCATATTGTGTCATGTTGAATCCCTCCAGGAAACTCAGTTTTCTGTGCATTAAAGCAAATAAGTAAATTGTTTTCCATTATTCTTTTCCTGTTGGTAGTGTTTGTGGCTGTGGAAATTCAAGTGTATCAGGTTTTGGTTTTTTGGTAGTCTGATATGTTCTGCCATTAACTCTCGGCTACAGCCAATTGTGAATTACATAGGCTGCTTGTAGAAATATACACTTCTCGTGAAAGCTTAATTAAATGTAAATGTCCAGTTAACGTTATCACAACTTCAGCAGTTCTGCACTGGAATGTTATGTCCTTTTTCTATGTGCTGTCCTGTACAAGAGTAAAGCCTACATATTTTTAACGTGGGACTATAGTCTTTTTCTGGGTGTGGTGTCCTGTGAAGATTTTACTGAACCCTGAAGCAGGGCTTGTTGTTCAAAAGTTGTTGTTCTTTATTTTTTTTTTTTTCTTAAGGAATTTGATGATCTAATAGGCACTGCCCTTATGATATGCTTAAGCCATCGTAGGTGCGACTCCAGTTGTATGTAGGAAACAGTGACGTTCTTCCTGACTGTGAAGAGAGTTTGAAAAGTAATTACTAATGGTAAACTTTTTTTTTTTGAATGAACAAATGTGTTTGCAAGATCCTGCAAGTTCTTAGTCAAGATTTGCTTCACAAATGTTGCTTTGGTTGGTATTTGATCATGTTTTCTTGCTGTGTGGGCCATGAATGACTGGGCTTGAAGACAAAGTATCTAGAGATACTCCCCCCAAAATGGGAGGCTGTTTAAACAAGATCTAAACTGTCAAAGCATTGGTAAAAAGGCTTTTTGTTTTCTGACAAGATAATGCATGGTTTTTAAAGTCCATCTGCAACAAGGTTCTCTTGATATTTTTCAAGTTATTGGAGAAATAGGAGAAAAGGGAAAGATGACTGTGTTTTGGGTAGCTTTTCCCTCTTGTGCAGAGAGAAAATCTTTCATTTGTCAGGAACTATTGTGTCCTTTGGATCACAAAAAATTTCGGCAGTGTGTAATACAGGTAAATAAATCCTAAATGTTTACCCATAACTACTTCAGTTAGGAAATGTTAATGCAGCTATGGCTGCCACTCAAGTCTGGTTAATCAATTTCTATATTAAGCATACTGTTTGGACCCCACTGGATGCTAAGGACTTTCTGTCTGAATTTCACAGCAGCAATGGACTTTAAAGTTTTATTGTTCTACTAGAAGATTTCTCTAATATTGAAGTGTGGGATTATTGTACGTATGCCTTAATCTGGGAGTTTAGATTTGTTTTTTAAGGTTTATCTCCATCTCTAAAAAGCTGTGACATTTTTCAAAGAATGCACAAAAATTATTTGGATGAAGATCACATTGAAATGCTTGATACAAAGTCAAAATTCCTTTTGCTTAATCACAGTTAATCTGCTTTAGCCTATTTAACTACCTGTCAGGGACAGCCAGATTTGATATGTTGCAGAAAAGAATACAAGATTGTCATCGGGCTACTTAAATATGAGAGAAAGTTGTAGGTAAGTGACTGGAAATACCAGGATCATGACATGATTTTGTACCCAAGTAGCATTTTCTCATGAAGTTAACAAATGCTTTTAATAACAAACAACATTACTTTTGTAAAAGGGAAATAAGAGAATACATGGACAGAAGAAACCCAAGGGCAGTGAAAACAGGAATGATTTAATGGTTGGCAAAGAGAGTGAAGTGAAAGAGACTGTTAGCAACAGAGAAAGGGAAGAACTTCACTAGAGACCATGAGGAGGGGCTGAAAAAACCAACCCCCACCTGCCCAAAAAAACCCCAAAAAACTATGCAAAACAAGGATGCAGACTTTGTCACACTAAAATAATTTTTTGAGAATAACAGACCAGTTTGAGCAGCTGAGAAACAAGGAAGAATGTACATGAAGTTAATCCTATTTTTTTTGTTTAGAAAGATTGTAAAGTAAAACAAGATGATGAAGAGAATGGAATGTAATAAGGAAAATAAGAATTCATAATGTCATTGAATCTTGAGTTCATAGTTCAAATTAGAGCTCAGGCATTAAGGTTTTAGTTTCCCACTCAGTAGAAGTCATAGTATACAGGGAGGAATGTGTGTACATTCATTTTTTGATATGCATTCATTTAGTAGGTAGATCATACACTTCTGAAGGGATGGTGGTTCATCTTACCTAGAAATTCTGAATTTTTAAATGTAAAAATTCAATTAAAAAATATACAGATTCTTTCCAGTAGTTTCAAAAGTTTGTTGTCTGAATTTAGAATCCTACAGTTCTATTTATGTCTTATCCATCTCAATTGTGCTTTAAAAATAACACATATTGGTTTTGTTAAGACTGTTACCGTGTGGATGAAAACACAGGATGCTGACAGACAAACCAGAGGGATAAATGACTTTGTCACAAATAACTGTTATGTTAGAAGCTTATATTTGGGTCTGTATTATTCTATGTCTTCGTAAATATTTTATAAGAGTT
Organism: Limosa lapponica baueri; assembly: GCA_002844005.1. NCBI lineage: Eukaryota > Metazoa > Chordata > Aves > Charadriiformes > Scolopacidae > Limosa > Limosa lapponica. The sequence goes on from KZ505635.1 coordinate 3,700,670, forward strand.
GCTTAAAATGCACTAAGGAAATTTGTAGAGGATTTTGTAATTAAAGGACTTAAGTATACCACAGGTGAAAGGAGATAACACAAATGACAGCTCTCAAGCTAACAGAGGTAATCGTTTGAGGTCATTTGAAACATTTCCAGATGACTAAGACATACCTATTTTATGTATCTTTTCCTTGTATTACAAGAGGATCTGAGAAGCATACATTTTTCGGTTTTGGCCTACTAAACTCAACCCCTGTGCTGCTGCACTTTGCCCATCTGCTGCGATTTTTATGTTGCCAAGTGTTTCTTTAATAGATGCTCTGTTGTGCTCAAGTGTACATTTGGAACTGGAAGTGGGGACCTAAACTTAATGACATGAACTTTCAAAGTGGCTTTAAGAGATTAGAGTGAATTTGCTTGTAAGAAATGATAATCTAAAACTAATGATCACATATGTTCACTCAGGTAAAAGAAATTAGTACTATACCTAAAGTTGCCTTTGTCCTTCCTACCTTTAGTTGCTTTGCCCTCACTTACGAGTATTGCTAACTTATACTATTAACTGTTATTTCAGAAGAGTGCCATTGGGATTGAATTAAAGAGGGTTTAGAGTCCTGGAATTTATGAGGATATATGTAAATGTTTAGGAACTACTATCAAAAATGGATTAGAAATGTGGATATGAAAATTTGTGTGAAAAAATGCTAGTTAATGCAGTGGATTTGTTTGAAAAAAAGGCCAGCTGTGTAAAGAAATTTTGGGTGGTGGTGTTACAAAATCCAAACCAGATGTTAGGAGAGGAATAATATGAAAATGCTAATTTTGAAAGCGTGACCTACCATATCTTCCTAAAAATGGTAGGGATCAGTGAATTCAACCTGAATGTCTGTGTGCTGTGGTAGGAGAGAAACCATCACTAAAATAGATTCTATGGGCTATGCTATTCTGCCATAATGCAAAAATGAATTTATTCCTCACTATATAACTTTTTAACATTTGAAAGCCAAAACTTTTTCCTAATTTTCTCCACATGAGATGATTATGGGTAAAGAAAGCCAGAAACCAGACAAGAGCAGCAGAAACTTAGGGGCTAGGTGCTTTGATTTTTTTTTTTTCTTTGAATTTTTTTTTTAATAAGGGAAGCCGGAAAAGAAAATATACAAGTTCAGGATAAAGATGACTGAGGGTGGACTGTTAATTTATAAATAATTGAATAATAAAAATACAGTGCTTGAATGGACCTTTTTTGTGTCCTCTAGCAAAGAATGAGCCTCTATAATACCAGATTGTGGGAATATTCCTTCAAGTTAAAGATGGAAGCCTATTATACGGTATGAACAGAGCCAGTTTGGAGAAGTTTATAATCAGGAGGAAAAAAGTAGATAAATTATGGAAGTGGAATGTGTTATAAGTTCATAGTGAATTGTCTGATACTTTTAGATCTTGTCTTTACCTTCATGCTTTGTCAGAGGAAACACATCCTATAAAAATACAAATCTGAAGAAGAGACAGGAGAAAATACAAGTTGGGTGTCTGTGCACGTTGGCAAGACAGGTCAGTCCGGACTCTGCCATAACCACACAATACATCAGGCCAAGACCTGAACAAGACTTTTCTTGAAGTAGCCCTTTGCTTTAGAAGAACAATGTCATACACACCAAATCTAGACACAATTCGTTTATATGTACTAAGACAGTAGACTTGTTTTAGAAGGCCCAAGGACACAACTGTTTATTGTTGTTTTAATGTGATCAATGATAACTAAAGGTGAAAACTTCAGTCTTATCTAAATATATAATCTTTAATATTCCAGCAAGAAAATGAAGTAGCAAAAAATCACTGAACCTGAAAGACCTGCTAATTGTCCATGCATCTCTATCAACCATATTGAAGAGAGACTTTGCCAGCGAGATTGTGGTGTGTCTCTCTCTAGGGCTACTTGAAATTTTTATTATGAAGAAAGATTTTTAAAATGCATTTGACCAATCTTTTTATTGTCAACTATTTAGATAAATGTTAAACAGCAACTGATTTAACAGCAACTCATACAGACGTCTGAGTGACAGCAGATTTTTTGAGTTGATGGGATAAGCGGAAGAGCTTTTAGCATATTTTAACATTTTATTGTGTATTTCTGGAAAATACCAGCCTCTCAGTAGGTTATGCTGTCAAGTCTCTCCCCTGTCAAGTAAGTCATCATAAAAATATGTGTGTGGAGCACCAGGGGGTCCTCACTTTCTCCACCCATCAAACCTAAAAGGAAAATATTCCTCCAAATTAGTGAATCCTATGATACATTTTTATAGAAAGTTGAAGTCCCCTGCCTTCTGTCTTATGAACTACTTTATGTATGATGCCACTTAAAACCAAACTTGTCAGTCTGAAGGTAACATCACTAATGAAAGTTGATCAGTCAGTATATTTATAATGAAGTCTTCAGACCCCGGGATGTTTCTCATTTATTAAGCAAGAGTAAGGCTTGTTGAGATCCGCATCACTGAGATGGCTTAGGAAAAAGCCAGTGGGAAAAGATAAGTCTTAAGCTGACAGTTTTAGCATTTAACCCATAACTGCACAGATTACTGCTAGCAGCACATTCCAGGCATGAACCGAGGAAGTACAGTCTTGTCAGCCCAGTGCTGTAGGAGGTACCAAGGTATCTGTCACAACCATGGCATAAGGGGCTGCAAGACCCAAGGGAACAGGCTGGTTCAGTAGCATTGTCCCGTGTGTGGAGAGGCAAGGGGACAACACATTTTCAAGCTTGCTTCACCCAAATCAGAAACAAAGACCTGATGCCAAGTACTGGAAGTAGATCGTTTGTTATAAACCAGAGAAATAGAAAATTATTAAAACCCATGTCTGCAAGCTGCAGGTGACTAGCACAACTGTTTTCCCTTCTAATTCCCTTCCCTTTTCTAATTCTTCAAGTTCTGTTTTGTACTCCAGAGGGAATTTAATTTCAGGACTCTTCCTGATAATACGAGAACATCAGCATTTTTAGCCATCTTAACTTCTCCCCACCCTTTCAATTTCACTGAATTTCACTGAATTTTTTTAGACTTGGAAGGGACCATATAGATCATCTAGTCCAACTCCCCTGCTGAAGCAGGATTGCTTAGAGCATGAGCAGGATTGCTTAGAGCAATGAAATACTGTTGTTATTTTCCTCCAAGTTTCCTCCTAAAGCGGCTTCAACAAGATGCTACTTCCCAACTTATTTCTAGAATTTATAAGCCAGCTATAAAAATTGTCCAGGTCAAAATTTAGCACAGAGCATAAGGTATGATTCTTTGGAAAGTGACAAAAAATAGATTTAAATTATAGAAAATTATCAAGTTTTAGCTCCCAAAATATTTTTAGAAAGTTAACAATCTTTGGATGGTGTTGTATCAGGAGCCTAGTAGTGGTGGGTTAGTGTAAGTTTATTTTAAAGGACACACAGCTTGTAGTACCGTGCTTGGTATTTCTGTCCACCTTTCTACTCATTTACTTTAGTGTCCATCAGTCAAGGAGGACAGAGGAGCAATGTTCTCAAAGGTGGAGCTCTTACAATCTTCATTAAAATTGGACTCAGAATAGAGGAGAGACGTCAAATTGCCCTGAGAGAAAAATAACTCAGGAACACCTTGTTAGACACCAAAAATCCATGTAGCAGCAATGCATTTTGAATTCTGAAAAACTGCATCGTAGCAGGCACGAAGAGTCTGGTCATGGGGTGTGCATTCAATGGAAAGCAGGCTTCATTAGTGCTAATTCTTGTCATCCAATTGTGTGTAGGTGGCTTAAAATATTTTTTTTCCTTTGTTTTTCATTCTCCAGAAATTTATGAGCTTTCAACTTTTATATAATATTGATATGTGTTCCTACTCCCCAGGTGCTATCAGGCAGAAGTAGGAGGTATTCTGTAGGAACATCTGAATTTGGAACAAAATTTTCTTTCCATCCTCATTACTTACATGGGAGCTGTTCTTATGTAGCACATCATCAGCTGATATGAAAACCCTTCCTCATTTAAAATATTCAGAAACAAATAACAGAGCAGGACTTGTCAGAAGGTGTGTTTTCAATCTGATTTTTGTTTTGTTTTTTTTTTGTTTGTTTGTTTGTTTGTTTTAAGGCAATCCTGGAAAATGATTGCTACCAAACTATTCCTCTCCATATCAGCCTGTGTCCACTGTGAACCATGTCATGTTATTTTCTGTTGTCATTTTGCTTTCCCTTGCTTTTGCAGTGGGAACTCCAAAGCAATACTCTGTGTACAGATTATAGGAGAGTCTCGGTGGTATATATGTACAAAAAAGTTCATTTTAATCCAGTATGAGTAGAAATGCTCATCAGTTAGCTGAAAAATTCTCAACTTTGTGGCCAAAGTTTTAAATATTTGCAGTATCTATTAAAAATATTTTTTCGGTTTTCTAGTATTTATTAATCCCTATCAAGGGTTATCTCAGAATTGTATCTGAACAAGGAATAAAATGTTTGTCTCGCACAACAGTGCCTCAAGGTCTTGTCTCCAGAAATCTGACAATATTTGCTTTCCCCTTGCCCCTGTTAGTATTCTCTGTTAAAATAGCTCCCATGTGCTCCTGGTGTGGCAAGACGAGTAGGAGTTTTAGTTATCTTGGCGACTGGCAGGCTTTACCATTGAGCCAGTATTACCATAGGCAAGTTCATTATGCTGCCTAGATTCTTTTTTCTGTGAATTAGGAATAATAATAGTACGCTATTTCCATGATTTCCATGTGCAGCTATCCTCTAAAAAGATTCATTTCTATAGGCTGGTTTACTATAACTTTATTGATGTATTTCTGGAAGTAGTGCAGTTAAACAGCTCAGAAGATTTCAGGGTGAGAAATAGAAAGGAATGGGCTTGCCTGTAAATGGTATTTATGGTGTAAATTCTTCTTCCTTCAAGTACAAATGGAGTCCTTTTATGAAGTTTCTAAGAGACCAGCAATTTTGAAGGCAATCTCTTTTGTCTGCGTGATTCTTTTACTGAGAAAGTTCCTAAATAAGTCTTAATCAAAAAACAGATATAGGAAATATCTAGTCTTAACATCTGGAGATGAATTTGTGTCAAGAAAAGGCTTGGTGTTAGAAGAAGTTCAGAATATGATCATTTTGTCTAGTGGTAAAATTACAGCTTTTTCATTTGTTAATTTTACATCCTGAATTGAACTCCGTCAGTAGAGATGTTTAGTAACTTTTCTCATCTACCCCTTTATCAGAGTACATTAAGCCTCCACTGCTTTAAGAGGAATGAATGCCAGCTAAATTAAGTGGTGGATCTTCCCTTCTTTTTATGGATGTTAACATGATCAGACTCCTAATCAGTTCTGCCAAGTTGCATGATTTAAAATGGCTGTGAAGATAGCAGTGTAAAGATTAGAAATACCTTAGTCTTTAGAGAAATGTTGTGATTTGCATATAGATCTTGTAGTTTATGGAGGAGATATATATGCTATTAAGTCGTAAGTTCCTTCATTTGAGCTTTATCTGCTGCACTGGATACTGCTCTATCTTCATGTTTCTGTTAGCACATCTTGCAGTTACTCATCAGGAGTTCACTGTTCACTGAAGCTAAGTTAGTTTGGTGCAAAGGAGGTTTTCTCTTAAAAAGGTGGTTGTTTCCCACCTTTACAGGCTTCCTTTCTGACATACAGGTTTGCGGCCTCATGTGGGTCATGTTTACCCGTTATGCCAGATGTGCAGTCCATTAGGAACTGGCACTGAACACTTCACACTTACTTAACAAAAGATTTCTATAAAATAGCAGGACTGTTGGCCACCTGAGACAAAGCCAAAATGTGAGGAGGTGCCCAAAGTGAAAGGTCAGATTCCATGGGTTTACCCAGTGCCTCCCCTGCTGCTTCCCTCCTCCTGCTCTCCGTACAAGCACCACACCTGATAAAGCACCACCCAGCATTTCCCTGCGGGGTCATGAGTGCTGAAAGCCTGTCAGGAAATGATTGACAACTTGATGGAAGTGCCTCAGCTGTACCATGATGGCCAAACCAGGCAGCATTCCCACTAGACATATTTATCTAGGAATTAACACAATTACTCTAATCCGTTGGACAAGTTGTCTAATCTCATAGGTTTGCATAGCAGAGAAGAAGGTGTCTGTAAGAGTGTGAGAGTTGTAAGCACAATTAATACACACTGATGATTTGCAATCATTGTGGAAAAATTGTGTGGGGTCAGGAGATAGCTTTCCAAATAATTTCTGAAAATTATTTGTTAATCTTTTTTAATCTTTCTCACAAGACTTTGTTTAGCGCATACAAAGTACTTGTTACATGATTTCAAAACAAACATGTATACCATTGCTTTAAGTTATTCATTAAAGTATTTCCTCGATAGCAGACAGCTATGAGAAATTTTTGGAAGGTAGCCAACTTTTTGTACAAGCTATTTGTAGTTGCCTAATGGCTGTATAAATTAACATCCAAGACGGACATGAGAAGGTAAGAAAAACCGAGCTAGTTCCTAAAATAGGCTTTACATTCCCAGAGATGTACATGTTACACTTTCCAGGCTCATATTCCTATTTGAACTTTGTTTCCAGGGTAAAGCACTATATGAATCGTCTATGAACATTGCTCCATGACCAAGCACAGTGTGCGTATCTTTCTCTAAGTCTAAAGGTGGACCCATCACTGTCCCAGAGATCCTGGCCTGGAAGAACAGCTGACTGGTCATGGAGAAGAGAGATGCTGCTTTACGAAGAACAACTCTTGTAGACATTCAGTAACTTTTAGTGTTTGCCTGTCAAACACGCATTCAGTGTACCCATTTTGCTTTTCATGTTCTTTACTGTCCTAGTTTCTTCTAGATGCAGTGGAGGAACATGGGGGAAATTTGATATCAGTTATATGTTTGGGACTGCTCTGATTTTTTAGTTGCTCATATCTGCTAATACCTGCTTTATTTATGGGCGAGACTGTTGAAAAGATGTGATTATCACTATGAAAACAGCAGTTAGGAATATTTGGTACTACTTTTTATTTATCAATCTGTTTACAGTTCAGACACACAAACTGGTGAAGGCTTAGAGGAAGATTTTGACTTTGGATAACATAAAGATCATTAGCCAACCAAAAATATCTCCAAGTAGCTCCCTTCATTCTTCATTTGTTTATCCACCCCAAAAGCTAAGCTTGGATTTCTCAAAGCTGTTTTAACACCCTTTAGACTCTGCTGGAAACTTTCAGGCTTATCCCTAAGCAGTTAATGTTAATGAAATAATGAAGGTAGTTAATTCACAAAAGGAAATGAGTTTGTGTAGAGCTGGTGGTTATTGTCAGTTTGGAACTATCATGATTGTCTGAAGAAGAGTTGATTTATTCAGACAAATTTACCATTGTAATGGTATTAAAAAAAATAAAATACCAAACAAAAACACTGAAACCCCCCACATCTATGAAAAATTATGCAGTTTCTTTATGTGTTGTGGAGATTGTCTATATCTAGTTGAAGATGTCCCTGCTCATTGTAGGGGTGTTTGGATGAGATGGCCCCTAAAGGTCCCTTCCAACCCAAACTATTCTATGATTCCGTATGTCTAGCAGGATGGGAGAGTACTTAAATAGTTGTTTCGACTCGACCCAGCCGAGTCCCTGCCAATTCGTTATGCGAGTGTTTTCTCTCTGCCTTCAGTATCTGAAATTTTTCTGCAGTCTGAACATGGATAGACTATCAAAAATGTCACTGCTCTAAACACCTCATCTTTAGTCCACTTACTGGCTCATTTTTCCTTAGGCTCACTTCAGGCTGTGTTGTTTCACTGTCACAGGTGCCTTGAAAAGCTCCTTCTGCCTTGTTTACTGCATTGCCCTTCCCTTACTCCCTACCAATCTGCAACCAAAAGAGGTGTCCCAGCCAGCTGCCAAAGAGGGAGTTCTCAGGTGGGACAGCTGGTGGGAAGGAGGAGAGAAAAGGCGCCTGTATCCCACTGAGAGTAGAGGTGGGCAGGGGAGGAAGAGCTGGGAGGGCAGGGAGGGAAAGCAGAGTTTGCTGGAGAAAGCTTTTTCTTGCTGCTTCTGCTCAACTGGAGCAAACACAACAGGTCTCAGGAGCAGGTTGCTATACCGTGTTTTGATCCCACTCATATTTTGTTCAGGGACATTTCTTATTCTTCATAATACCCTTCCTGAAATGTTTTGCAATGCTCTTTAAGAAAACTCACTATTAAGCTATTGTTAGAAAGTTTCATTAGGTATGTGGTGGGGAATTAGTTAAATGTTAGCAAAAGAAGAACATAGGGACAAGGGGATTAAATGGTGAAAGATTATGTAACAGAAGAAGTAAAGAGTAACTTTATTGCAGAATTGTCTAGTAGCTGCATTTGGCCTTGGTACAATGTTCCGCCGTCTACTTTGTGCTTTTGCAACATTTTTTTTAATTATTATTATTTTTTGCCCTTCTTGGCTAGCTGAGTTTTTGAATTTCTGTTGTTTTTTTTTCCTGTTTTTTTTTTTTTTTTTCCTCTCACAATCTGCAATCCAAAATGCAGTTACTGTGTAGGGGAAAACAAGCACGATTTTGGTTATGTATTTATTCTTTTCTGAGATTCAATGGCATGACTTAGCAGGTATATGCTGGCTATTCAGATAGTTCTGAAGAGGTTTGAATAGTACAGTTTCAAGCCAGTAAGATTTAAAGCTGGGTCATTATGATTCAATTATGGTTCTTAGAGGATATAAAATCACATTGCTGAGTCAAAGGAAACCATTTTTCCTCCCATCTATTTTGGGCTGGAGGGAGAAGTGTTAGACTGTCAAATTATTTTAATCTGGAGAATTTTGATTAAAGTTCAGAAAGAGCTTGCACATTTGTAGTTGGTATTAACACAGTCACAATGACATGGTCAGGACTGCAAATGACTTACTATCTGGAAATTTGATCTATAGAGAAGACAAACTGAAGTTTCAGAAGATTTAAAGCATAGTGTTCCACTCTTCAAAATATGTTCTTCACTTGCTCTTAGAAATTTCTTTTCTTTAGAAATCAATACTCTTTTCATATATTAAAACAAGCTGAAATGGTCTTCCTTCTTTGCTTTTCCTTTTTTTTTTTTTTATTTGTCTCAACCCTTCCATTAATGTATGGTACAAAAGAATTTAACAGAATGGTTGCATAATGACACCTAATACGTTTATACTTGAAAGAACATTATTTAAAGTACTCAGTCATGTGGATCTGTCCAGATCAAGAACTCAGTCACAGCATAAAGCGTTTTGGGGTTATGTTTTTAACATTCCTCACATAAATACATCAAAGCTCAAGTATTTCAAGAGCAACCCAAGTTTTTTATGCTTCAGCACACTGATGGATCTGAAGCAAAAACAATGTGCCACTTCTCCATTTGTTTTTTATTGAAGAAAGGATATTTGCAGGAAAAATAGATCTCTGTGTAATGATGCAAGTTACCTTGAGCGTTAGCTAGATGGCACTGAAACACACTTGTGCTGCTGTATTAAAGTGACTTGTATGGAGCTTTGTTAAACGAAATTTCAGGAATAAAGTATGTCTTAGTTGCTGCTTTTCCTTTTGTAACCATACATAAATATCTGTAAGTCTTCATCTGTATGTATGCTCCTGAATACACAAGCCTTTTCATATTGATTAATGATATTGTCACAGAAAAACAACATGAGATAAGCAATGCTGGAATTTTTGCAAGTCGTATTACATTATTGAATTTTTATTTCTTTTCAGAATTTGAAAGTCCATATTTTAACATACAAAGGATACCCTTTTCTTTCTCACTGATCTGTAAAATAACCTTTTCCAGGCTACAGCTAGAGAAGGACAGCATGCTTAGCATTCACGACGCTTTAGATGAAAATTCTGCATGAATTGCAATTGTGGGATAAAAGAGAAAAATTACTCTCTAAGTTAGCGGTTGTTCCAGCAATACTAGCTGCATCATCAGAAAAGGTTAGATACTACCCTGCTTGGGGTCCACTGCTGTCTGGCTTTGTAAATTGTTAGGAAATACTCAGAAGACAGGTGAATTGGCCTAAAAAATTCCTGTTGGATAGATTCAGCGTAAAAATGAACAAATTGTAGCATTCAAAAAGAAAAGCTCAAGCACTTTTTCCTCATCTGTTTTCCTTTCCAGGAAGGAACTTTGTTCTTGCAAAATACTTAGACATCCTGCATTATTCTGTACTCATCCATAGTGACTTAAAGAATCTTAATACACATTTCTGCTGTCTTCCTACCTGCCTCCTCATCAAGCTGCGACTGTTGTCACTCTTGCATTTTTAGAACTAATCCTGATACACTGAACCACTTTTAAACAAACAGACATTTACTTAAAGACTTTTCTAGTTGTACTTTAATTATTTTTTTTGGGTGTGAAGTTGGATTCTGCACAGCCAAGTTGGTTATCAGGTTCTTGTCCTTAAAGGAAATGATTGAATCTGGCAGGGAAGTGGCAGGTCGTGAGCAAGTGTACTCAATATCCTACACACTCATGTTGCAGCCTTGAGCTGGAGGAAGCCCCTCCAGGACTGTACCCTAGCTTAGATCTTGGGCAAGGACAGCCTAGCTTCCTGGGCTCTCTTTTTAATCTCTACCCGGTGTGGTAGGTTTTGCTCCTGACCTTAGAGAAATGCTAGATTTTTGCTGTTAGTGGCAAAATGCTGTATGTTGGTTGATCTTTTCCGTTTGCAAAAATGATAAGTTAATGCAAAGAGAAGTTGCCCTTTTATTCAATAAGGTTTCTTTCTGTCAGGATCAATAATATTTTTTTAAAGCAAATGCCATTCTTTGCAAAGAATAATTTATTGACACTACTTTCAAGAAGGCACCTCGTGCAGTTCCGATTGATGTGTCAGTTTTCTCAGCATTTTGAACCTTATATCTGAGGCTGGTGAGGCCATCTCAGACGGAGGTCTAAGAGATGTCCCCTCTGGACTTTTTCCTTAAAGAGCATACACCAAGAATCTTTAAAACTTTTATAGTTGTTTTTTTTTTTTTTTAAATACAAATACTAAAAAAAAAAGCAGAATCTCATAGAAGAGAGAGAACAGATATGCTAGGTGATGTATACTCAAATAGCTGTGTTTGAAAGAAGGTTTTTGTCTTTGCCTACTTTTTGTCCCTGCAAGGGCCAGGCCTCTTAATTTTCCCTGTTTAGATGGATCTTTGTGATCTCCTGCAGGTCTCTAGAAAAGTCTGCCTGTTGTCTCAGACACCTGGTTCCCTACTTTTCTCAAGCCTCCTGTTCTCATCCTCATGGCTCATTGCTTCCTACAGCTTTCTCTGTTGTCCCCTGCACTGCAGCAGCATTTCCCAGTTTTGTGCTCTCTGAGAGATTGCTCCCTCCTCCTTCCCAGCATCCTACTTGTACCAACATGTAGCTGCCTGGTAATACAAGCAGTCAGCCCAATGCTCTTCTGACAAGCCACAGCCCTTTAGCAAAACATACTCATACTGTAAACTGTGAGCAATGAATTATACACTTGTAACATCTGTCCCCGTGAGAATCTCGGCTTTCACAGAAAAAAAAAAAACCCAGACCATTTTACATAGTCCTCATGGTTTTGGCCAGTGTTTAAGAATGTAAACCTTTTTAATCTGGGATTTCTGAAAGCAAATAACAAAAATTAAAACGAAGTGGGTTTTCTAGCCTTCCAGTTATTTCTGTGATAAGATTCAAAGGATGACTGTGGGTTTGACAGGAGTGAGGTCAGCCCCAGCTGTTAACGTTCTTGTCCGAGGGAGGTCTGTTGCAGCCGGTAGGCAGTGTTTTTCATAATTTAACTATTGATTTAAACCGCCCTTCATTTATGCTTGTAGCGTGTGGAAAGTATATAAACCTTTCACACAAGCAGTTGAGCCAAGATGCAAAGAAGGGGCACAATTGATTCTAAATTATCACATTTGGCCAAGTCCAAAAGGTGGGTCTTCAGGTCCCGTTCATCTGTCACCTGCAGTTGAACAGGGTCTCTAGACACCATCCTTAAGTTCTTAAGCAGCTGCTTTTAGGCTTACACTGACAAGTTTAAGTGCAGAGCTCTTGTAAAGCCCATCCAGGTCTGCATACACCACCCACCTTTACTTCTGTGCTGTCAGGATTTCGGAGTGCTTCATCCCACTTGTGCTTTAGTGTACTAGGGCTGCCATATGCCCTATGAGCTCTAAGCAGTGAGTATGTGCTCAAATAGATACTAATTACTTTTTCTATGAGATATCAGAGCTTAGGTCTCCAAAACAAAGCACTTGACTCATGCTTACTCATGCTTATTGTTGTCAACTGGAACCTAATCGTTGCATCGCATACAGAAATGATCAACTTTGAGAAAAGAAAATGACAGTCGTAGGAAGACAATGTCTGTGCAGTCTGAGGTCTGTCATAACACATACAGATTGAAATGTGGAAATTCTAGTTTTCTCTTGAAACGGAGGGCATCTCCATGATTCTGGAAAGGCACTGACCAAAAGGAAGGAGAAGACCCTGTTTTCTAAAAAAAGGTCCAACTGCCTAATCCTATCATTTGTGAATAAGAAATGAAATCTGGCATTTTTTAGGGCCTAGCCTAGACATAACTTTATCCAAAGTGTTGATTTCCGTGGAGTCCACCCTTAAGGCATTTCACTCTCAAACATTTAAGATGTTGATGCTTCCAAGCTAGTAGGTGATTAAAAATGGAGTCACTGAAGTTTTCAGCATTGTGATTTTTTTTTTTATTTTCATAATTTTCATCATTTTAATATTAGAAGTATTAATCTCGGAAATCACCTCAGACAAACAGCACAGCAATACTGGAAAACTTTGTTTCAGAGAAGTACAAATACCACTACAGGGTAGTCTTTACAGTTTAGTTCCTATCGAGATATGTGAATTGTGGAAGGTGTAATTTTTAATAACTGGAAAAATGTCAAGGTCCCTTCAGAAGGACTCCTGAAAAATTTAGCAGTTGTCATTTCTGTCCCTGCATGTATTTTAGTTAATGATTTTTCTGTTCTTGTGCAGATAAGAAGGAATTTTAATGAAACTTGCAGGTATGTAATTTAAAAATGTTAGCCTTTTCAGTCAAATTTGTCATCACTGAAATGAATATTGCTGGCCAGATAAATCCATATTGCACGAGTACTCCTAGCCTTTAAATGTTATCCTCATTTTTTCTGTAAGCAAGGTCAAGAAATGTATTTGCTGCATTGATTGGCAAAGTTGAGAAGTGCGTAAATGATTAACAACCTCTGACTTTTTTGCAGCCTAGTTGCTGTCTTGAAAATCAATTGAGCATGGTCAGTCCCTTTCTGTGACATCTCAGGATGCATAATGCTAAAATATCCTGGGTAGCCTGCCATTCCGAGTCCTCCCAAGCCAGAATTCTATGCAGAAAAGGAAGTTTCGAATTAATTACATGGAAGTTAGTCATGTCCTCATTAGGCAATTGGAAGAAAAAAGAACAGAATATAAACCCTTGACACGCCAAAGGATTTATGGACTGCATTGTCAACCTCACCTACAAAGGGAGGTATATATAAAAGAATAAATTAATAATATGTGTGTATATATAAATATATATATACACACACACATACTGTTGGGTAGGAGTCTTGACGCTTTAGTACAAGTTGTAGTAGTCCTGTTTAAGTTTTTTCACTTTCCCCCGTAGATCTCCTGTAGTCTCCTGGAATTAGTTTTTTAGTGACTGCCTGGGTTTTTAGTTTAGTAGGTGGAGAGCAGCTGGCTGTGGAGCTGGCAGTAGGAGAATCTCATCATTATAAGTGTTGTGTTTACTTCTGTTGTACCCACCCAGGATAGGCAGAATTTGGGTCTATTTTAAAAGACCCAAAAGTTATCTTTCTGTTTTTTTTTTTTTTTTGTCAATTTTTTTTTCAGTCTCCTTTCATTTACTTTGTGATTTATTTGGAATAGCTCTACTATGGAAGATTTTTGTGTAACCTTCTACTCCACTTCCCATTTTTTTCAAATTCATACCTCTCTCTTTGGGAGAGAAAGGATAAGAACTTGAATTTCTTCCTATTTTAACCCATTACTGTTCTCCTTTATGTCTGTGTTGTTGCTTCTTTTTTCTCTTGCTTTCGGATCTTTGTTTCTCTCTTTTAAATTATGTTCTCTTACTTCTCTTTTTTGTGAGGTTCCCTTCCATTTCCATCACATTTATAGCTTTTTACTCCATTTCTTCCTCTTACTAAAGCAAAAACAGGTGTCTGAAATTTCCCTGTTCAACATTATTTTAAAGGAAAGAGAATTCTAGGATTATTTTGGCCATTCTTATGTGAGGCAAGAATTTGATAGAAGTGCTGTGTATTAAGAAGAGAGCAAATTCTTAGTGTCTTTCAGTTGTATTGTTATATAAGCCTCATTTCTGCTTTGGACACTTTACCTGGAAACCATGCAATGATGAAGAGACTTTTTTTGGTAGCTAAAATTGCTTTAATTTCTCTAAGTTTTATAATTGTCAATGTGATGGTAAAAAAATGTAACAAACTTTATTGGGAGGGGGTCCATTTTTTGACTTTTTTTTTTCAATTATGTATGTTTTTCCATTTCCAAAGGCACCATTGCATTTCAGTGTAGTATGTGGCAGAAGCAAACAGCATAAGGAGTTAAGGGTGAAGAAAGATGAAAATAAAGTCATTGAAAGCTCTTACTTATGTTAAATATGTTTGCAATGGAAGCATGTTCGAAGAAAATTTCCAGATCTCATAGTAGAAGAGGTCACTGCTGTCTGTAGTGCTTAATTATTTGTATAATTAACACTTACAAGGGAGCAGAACCTTCTTGTGCGTCACAGAAAAAACCATCATTACAAATTCCTGCTACTTTTACAAATGTAACATCTGAATTTAGAGACAGTAGGGAAGGGTTAGAGTGGAGGGAGACAGAAGGTGGTTAAGTATCTGCTTAATGTAATTCGGCATATCTTTGTCAGAACTGGCGAGAGAAGGATCTTGATCTGGTATCAGGTGCATTTTGTCATGGTACTTGTAGCAAAACTTTGGAAGAATCTCCACTTTTTGGAGGTATTTGAGGATAGCTATTTCATCCATGAGGGAGAGATGGAAACAGTTTAAGAAGGAGTCTTAAGGTGCTTTTGGCAGGAGAATGATGAGCTGATGGTAGATCTGTGGGTGGGGCAGATGGTTTGAAGCACAGACCAAAAAACCAGTGGCAGTGAAGTTCATCTTCCTATTTGAAGATTACGAAGGAGCTGAAGATGTGCATACTTCCAAGGGATAAGGAAATATATCACATAACTTTCTACAAGACTAAGGAGTTTGGACCTTTATTATGGGTAACTTATGTACTGACATTCTAAGCAAGGAGCTTGTGTAGAATGGTCGTTAAGACTGCCAGGTGGGAGGGAATTTTGTGGTTGTGTAATCCTTCTTTGTGCATGATGGCTCAAGGACTTCTTGTTCTAATGTAAGTTATGTATTTTGTGTTTAGAAGAACTTGGTTTTTTTCAAGACTTAGAAAAAGCAAAGGTATAATAGTTGTAACTGCTGTCATATAAGTATTGCCATTACAAGTCTCAGTTTGCTGAAGTGTGTGTGTGTTTTGCTACAGTGCATGTCAAGAGTGCAGCTGTCCTAGTGATATTCTTGGAAGTCATGGTTTGATAGGCATCTTTGGTAGCAGCCATGACTTAACAAAGTCACACGGCTTTCTTCAGCTTTCCACCCCCATACACTGTTCCCTCCGTTGGGCTGTCACTTTGCGGAAGGAACTGATCACCATGAAAACCGTAAGAAAACAAATAAACAGAAGTTCCTGAAGTAGCATTGCTGTTTAAATTCTCATATTGTGAAAAAGCCACAGTCTGAATTTACTAGTTAGAAAATAAATGTAGTTTGAGTGTTAGTCCAGTTATGCCTGCATTTTGATTTTTAAGAAGTCTGGCATATTCTGTTCCATTGTCTTCTCCTTCC
The DNA here is from genome assembly GCA_002844005.1 of Limosa lapponica baueri. Lineage (NCBI taxonomy): Eukaryota > Metazoa > Chordata > Aves > Charadriiformes > Scolopacidae > Limosa > Limosa lapponica. The sequence continues at coordinate 3,716,578 of KZ505635.1, forward strand.
CACTGCCATCCTTTATTAGCAAACTCACTAATGTAATCTGAAAGCCAGGTGATTAATTTCTAACATGCAGACCCCTTATGTGCTCAATTTATGCGTGAAGATTATGGCATATGGGTTACTGAAATTTATTAAAAAAACAAAACCAAAACACCCCACATTATTGGGAGCTGGATGTAGCTATCATATGGACTGGATTAAGGGGAGGACTCAGGTTTGTGTGCAATTGAATTTGGGTCACCAGTATGCTTAGTGCTCTCCTGCAGGGGAGGGTGCTGTTAAGGAGGCAGGTAACTGCCACAGGCTTCTGCTGAATTTGTCAAGGAAAGTTACCTCTCTGCTCTTCTGTTACTGCTTTGCCAGCTGCTGTCTTGCCTCAGGGCACGATGTTTTTCTTGTTTGCACTATGCAGTGCCTGACCTTAGGCAACCTAGTTTAGTTCACTAAACCTTGCTAACTTCTTTTGTCTGGAATTATGTCTATTTGCTAATCTCTACAAATCTGTGTTTTACATTTGAAAGTGCTTATTAAAAGCAAGCCAAAAGCTCAAAATAGGAACAACTTTGAGGATTTTTATTTTGATAGTTTTACTGTAGCAGAAACGTTCAGTGATGTGGGTGTCTGCATAATGTAACACATCCTTTTCCAAATCCTGTCTTTTTTGAATTCTCGAAGAAATCCCACACTCGTTAAATAGCTTTCTATTATGATAACTTGGAGAGAGAACTGCTGTACTTTGGCCTTCCCACTGAGTGAAGTCTCATTATAAATCATCTCTTTATGGCTCCAAAACGCTGCACTTCCAAACTTCACTCGTTAATGAGAATGGAATGAATTTAATAATGGCTGGCTGTTTGCACCAGAGCTGTGCTCAGAAAAGACTGTTGCGTTTACTTCCTTGATGCCTGAAACACGCTTGCAATGCGTTGGGCCTACAGATCAGGAGTTAATAAGGAAGGCTCTGTATGTATGTGTGTGTGTGTGTGTGAAGATGGATGCATATGTAGGCAAAATTATTTCCATTTGCACCAGTTTTATTTCTTCCTCCTTTGTTTTGTCCAAAAAGCTGAGAAACTTATTTAAAACAAAAGTTTTGATAATGGCACTGAATGTATTTAACAAAAAAATAAATATCTTAATTTCTTCTAAAAGAATATATAGTTTTTCATTTCCTTCAGAGAAGCTGGATTGTTTTACAGCTAAACTGATTTGACCACAGATCATCACTTAGTAGGAAATATTAAAGATCTTATTTTAAGATAAACAAGATAACTGTGCAGGCTTTCAAGTAAGTTTAATGTAATCAGTTAAGGGGCTTCAGCATACCTCTTACAGTACCAGTAATTGACCTCTTTTAAGTACTTCACCGCCTAATAGTTTGGTTGAGAAGTATCTTGTTATTGGTTCACAGGAGATTGCTAACTGCCTCATTTCTTCACATTAGCTTAATGGAGAGTAATGAGTCTCCATGTCAATTACAGTCCCATGATATGAAGTAAGTTTTGTCATCCATATTCTGCTTCACCATTTTTCATGTCTCTTTATTTGGATTATTAAGGATTTGGTTTTGCATTACTGAGGTCAGTTATTGCTTTACCTTTAACTCTGTCTCTGGATCAGACCATAGTAACAGTTTGTGTTTTTAAAAGAGCTGTGCTTAAATATCCTTTTAAATGCCCCTTAATAATATATCTAGACTAAGGGCAGAAAAAATAAACACTTTTTTTTTAAAGTTATCTTCCTATTTCATATGTAGGGAATTGGAGTAGAGAACATCCCATTCAAGTTATTCTATTATTTTTATCAAACATGCTTTTGAGGAAATCTTCTATTGAAGTGTTTGCAGTTTTTATTATTGGCTAAATATTTTTATGTTTGTGCATTTCTATTCCTGTGCTATCTTTGCAATGCTCTGCTATCCTTGCGTAATCATTACTTACATAGCTAGCTCGTGCTGTTTGCTGCAAAAAGTTTAATTTGTCCTCTATTCATTTTCTAATAGGTATTCATTCCCATTTCTATTTAGTGTATTCAGTAGGGAATGAATACAGAAACCTTCCCCAGTAATTAACAGAGGGCATAGCAAGCTCTTTTCTTCAAATTAGTCTTTGAGCATAACCAATTCTATAAGAGACTAACTTGATCTAATGAAAAAGAGGAACAAATGAAATTGTTATTAAAATGTTAATTTCCCCAGTCTTGCTTCTCTGAGATCACAGTACTTACTGGTTAGATCTTACAAAGGTTGTTCATTTAATTTCTTGTATAAGTTTGTGGGTTTTTTTCCTCTCCAATGTGTTATTTGTCAAACACTGAAGCATATATCTCCAGAATTTTATTGCCAGTGCTTCATAGCCACCTGGTTAGCTACATGGTAGGCAAGACTAAGTTAGATGACAAAAGAGGCATGTAGATGTGCTTCAGACTATTTGTTTTGACTTGGAGTATAAGAGGAGTTCCTGTCAATATACTTGGAAATGAAGTTTTTCATCAATGGTGGTGACCTAGAATTTGTTAGCATTCTTTGAATTACCTTTCATCTGCTTTTGGCAGGGACTTTGAACCTCAAAGGTATGTAGTTCTCACTGTAAGTCACTTCTCTGAAGACTTTCTGAGACTAATAGTCATTGCTACATTGCCTTTAGCTTCTTCAGTTTTTTGTGGTTCCCACTGTTTTGAAACGTGATGTTGTTGTAGCGTAGAATAAGTAGAAATTACATAGAGATTTTATCCAGACCATAGGAGATGTCCTTAAGCTGTTATTTAAAACAAACACTGTATCTGAAATAAATGACTAGTATAAGTGGCTGATACTATGAAAATTATTACTACTTCTAAGAGTACTGACTTCAAGCATAACAGCTGAGCTACTTGTGAGTGTCTTCTGACCATCCTCTTGTACCACCTCATAAATAAATGTATTTTGTGGGTGAGTAGTTGTAGAATGGGGTGGGATTTTTTTTTTTAAATAATTTCTTTAGTCACAACATAGCCTGTATTCAGTTTCTCACACGAGCAGGTTCTGAGTCACTTCACAATTTTTTTTCCTTATGTTGCTGAATCAGTAGAGTCTGAAAATAAAATATCTGCACCTAAACCAGCTTTAAGTACTCCTCTTTTCAAAGGAAAAAGTGACTACTTGTATGATCTTAAATGAATCTTTCTTGATCATACGAAGCATTTTCTGAGTTGATAAGCAGGTTCAGTATTTCATGTGGACTTTCAATATTATCTGTGTTTCTCTTTGAAAATGTTGCAGGTCTTAAAGCTTTACTAGAAGAATTGCAATTAAGTGTTTAAATTTCTAATGTATTTTCTTTGCTATGAATGTAGTTTCAAGATAACTTTGCTGCTTGTTCTGTTGCTATATTTTAAAGGTAAAAATTAATAAATAAAATTAATAAATAAAACACCTCAATTTTTCAGTTGCAAAGGGAAAAAAAAACCAAACACATAAGATGGTGCTTCTTACCCACTGTAGAAACTGACATTTGTAGCTTGACGGGCTTCCAGCTGATGGATTTCTATTACAGCTAGAGAGCTTGTTCTGTCAAAACTAGAACCAACTTGCTATTTATCCCATGTAGAGAAATTGGTTATTGATGACTTCCTTCTACTGGATTGATAAAGTTGCTTAGTCATTGCCAGAGGCTTAATCTGAGATTAAATGACATTTTTGCTCATAAAATCCATTTCTATTTGCATTAGTCAGTAAAAAAGTATGTGTCTCTTTACATTCTGTGTTTTTCTCCCACTGCATATTAAACCAGCTTTAATTTTCCTTTATTGCCATCCTATTAGTGTAGGAAACATGAAATGTGCTATAATAATTTGTGGCGATAGGTTATAGGTAGAATTGCAATATGTGCTCTAAGAGCCATTTTATATTTGCTTCCTTTTTTCTTAAGCATGCCTGTATGTTGTACAGAAGAGCAGCACAAACTTCCTTTAGAAGCAAAAATGCATATCCATCTCTTCAGGTGAGCAGGGCTTTAGTAAGTTGCCAACACTTGGTACAGGATGAGTAGTTCAAACACACTGTCAGGTCAGATTTACTTAGTATGGTGTAGGAGATACAAATGACATGTTGGGCATCAGCCTCGGGTCCTCATTTTCAGGTGTGTTTTGTTACTTGAGAGGACAGCCTGGCTATTCCAGCAGGTACAGCCTTTGACTTCCCAGCAGGACTTGGGCAAAACTATCTTTCTCCTCAGGGCTCTGCAGGCTACTCATCAAGTTGCTCAAGCATCGTGCTGAGTCGTGCTGCCCACCACAGCCATGCCACTCATCTCTGAGACTCCCCTGCTTCCGTGTAGTCCACACCACAGAGGCAAACTGATGCTTTGTTACACAGCTGGAATTTTCCCTTGGTTCCCTTTGAATGTATATTAGTTGCTCGGTCACATTGTGCGGTTGTGTATGCTAATTGGGTTTCTTATTATGTTTATAATAAGAATTTTTTTAAATTTTAAGCATGTTTTTTGTCTCATTATGTAGGCTGTTAGCTTTTTGCAGAGTCTTACTTGCATTATTTACTTTTTCTTTTTTTTTTTCTATCTTGTAAGTTGTCTAGAAGTTATAATGTTATAGTGCCAACTTTTTGAGTCAATATTGCTGTTAGCATTCTCACTTGAGCTTGAGGTGTGGCCATTAACTGGTATAAATTGCTGACATCAATGGCAGTATTCTACTAACCAGAAAGTTTGAAGAATTATTATTATAGCAAATAGAAACTAATATTTACATTGTTTGATGTTACGCTAAAGCTCTCAGCACAAAATATCTATGTGTTTTACTTTCATTTTTGCAACATCATGTAGACATATATCTGGGGGTCGAAGGATGCTATGGAGAAGATGGGGAGGGCAGAAGAGGAAATGTGGCAAGAAAAAAACGCATTTTTTACATTATGGTGGCCAGGTTAGAAATAATTAAAGTCTCCCAGATTGTTTTTAATTAATCTTTTCTTCGCAATTTTTTTTTTTTTTTACTTTGCAGAAGTATTTATACATAGCAGTTTTTAAGAAATGTGCTCTAGGATGAGAGAATGTCTTAAGGTCAGAGGTGAGCAGAGATCACTTTAAAATTGCTGGATATGTGAAGACTGCAAAGCATTATTAAATAAGATTGAGGGATTTTTTAATTAGAGAACATGGTATGGATTTGCACAACTGGGGAGAAAAGAAGTGTTAGTTTGTAAGAGGCAGATTTTAGAAATGTTCAGAAGATGCTAACATGACTAGGGGAACAAAACATGAGGATCATATTAATGTTTTACCCGAGTTGAAGGGAAGTGAAGCAAATGTTAAGATAAAGTAGGATTGCAGGAAGCTCTAGTACTTAATGTAGAAATGACCAGAGCATGGATGAGTTATACTTTAAAAGGTCACAAAGAGAAAAGTGTGCTGCTTTTCAGTAGAAATGCTGATGATACTGTTATGATAATCAGGGGAAGTTAGGCCCAGAAGTTACCTCAAGAGGCCATACAGTGCATTATTCTGTCCCTATATCAGGACTGACAATACATGTGTCTTTCCCACAAGTTACACATTTAATTTATTCTTAAAGGCAGCATAAAGCCATAGAGCCAACCTCCATGGCAAATTTTCCCAGTGCATCCCTGTATCAAGCAGTGGAAAGCATCTCTTGAAAGCTGACCTGAATCTTCCTTTCTTGAACTGAAGCTTATTATTCTTATCTTTTGGACACGGATATAGATAACATTATTCCTTTCCTGTTTGCAGCAGTCATTTATGTGCTCGAAGGCAGCTGTCATTTCTAAACAGCTTATGTTCATTTTTTCCTCATGAGACATGTTTTTCTAGATCACTAATCAGTCTCATTCCCCTCCTCTGACCTCTCTCCAGTTCCTCCATTTGTTTCTGAAAGTTCTGTGCTGGAATCAGATACTTCTAGGGTTTACTAGTATTGAGAAGAGTGGAAGGATTACTTCACATATATCTTGAAGGGTGTGCTTTCATCTGTAGTCTCAGTATAGTGATTTACCTTTTTAGCAGTGTTTTTTAAACTGTGTTCCTTGTGATCTGTGATAGTTCCTGATGCTTCTCTGAAGAAGACCCAGCTACTTGTTCCACATCTAATATTTGTGTCGCTTTAAGCAGTCAGCAGTCTGACCTCCGCTGAGAGGTTAGAGGGTTTGGTTGTTGTTTTTCTTTTAATGTAAAGATTCATATTAAAGAATTAAATATTTTAGAGGAAGACTTAGGGCAATTTTAGATGCCTGTATTTATAACTCAATTTAAATTTTAGAAAGGCAAGTTAACAGCAATAAGGACTGCTTATCTTGAGCTATTTGCTAATTGCAATAAAAATATGTACACATAATCTTCAGTTGTTTTATGAATGCACTGACTCCCTTGTTGAGGAGGAATTGTGCAGGTTCATAACACTAGAAGTAAATGTCATTTAATATGCACAGTTGGTCACAATATTGGATAAACTATAGACAGAGTTCCAACTCAGAGGAAAAACAGGCCTTCAGGCCAGCTGCTGTTGTATCACCAACATAAATGAGTGAACCTCATGTAGTGGGTCATGCAAGCAGGAACAAACTGGGCAGGTGGCGAGGGAGTGGGAAAGGCCACTTCCAGCCCAGAACTCAGTAGGGTTTGTGCCAAATAGCTTCATCCCTGTTGTGGGTATGTTTTGAACTCCAGTTCAGGTAAAACTCGGTGGAGCTGTGATCCAGGAGCCTCAACCTATCATGGAAACAAGATACTGTCAGTCTAGTGATTTGGCAGCGTTTTGCTACTTTGGGAAGCCCCAGTTCTCAAGCCAACGTATATTCAAGGAGCTCTAAGTTGGAAAAGAAGCTCCAGTGAGTAATGCCTGGTGACTTAACTACTTTCTTTTCTACATTTCCTGAGTTCTAAAAATAACATTTTGTGTGTGGTTAACCCTGGTGATTTTGATATCTGGACTGTCCTGACCATGTGTCGTATTTAATGCTTCTTTGTGAAATGGACAAAGACAAAGTGAGTTTAAAAGAACGGTGTCTTTTGAAAATGCTTTGGATACCGCTAAGGTGATGAGTGAGCTTTGGCAGGGGCTGCCCAATCCAGAAATCTGCTGCGGTGCCTTATTTAAGAGCAGTATAACGGAGTGAGGAATTAGCATTTAATGCAAGGGAAATGTGCAATGTGGGTGGGTCATGCAGATGGGTTTTGGTAGGGAGATGAAAAAGGTTTCTGCAGTCACAAACACTAAAATTGCAGTGGTGGTACTTGACTGTTAGCAGGCAGGAGAGATGTTAAATCTGATCTAAATCAGTGCTCATTTTTTCCCCAGATGAAAATGACTACTTATGAAAGGTTAGAGGATTTATGGGGGTGTCAAAACATATGGCAGATGGGCTGGATTAGGACTCCTGAGTATAGTAATCCAAATCCTTTCTGCCAAGCATTACAGAGGATCTCTTCCTGCTGCTGGGCTACACTAAATGTACACAGTCAGAGGAGCACAGGCTGTCAGGAGGCTCAGAGGAAGAGTTGCTAGTGAAAGTGCTTGTCTGAGCAGAGTTCATTTTGAAAGCACTTTCTTTGCAGGCAAAACCTACTGGGGAACTGATTATATTATTTAATTT
>KZ505635.1:3734361-3792358 GCA_002844005.1 Limosa lapponica baueri
GCCCAGGGAAGTTGTGGATGCCCCATCCCTGGAAGTGTTCAAGGCCAGGCTGGATGGGGCTTTGAGCAACCTGCTCTAGTGAGAGGTGTCCCTGCCCATGGCAGGGGGGTTGGAACTAGATGATCTCTAAGGTCCTTTCCAACTCTAGCCATTCTACGATTCTATGATTCTATGAAATTCATATGTGACTTCTCTTTTACAATGGAACGTACAAGAAACAGATACTAGGCTGCTTCCAAAAGCAGTATTACCACATTGTGATGCTGTACCTGCTCTGCTGAGCATACATGGCACTGGTTTAAATTGGTATTAGAGCTTTAGGCTTCAGAACCGGTTCTGCGTGTTGCTCAGATATTTGTCTTTGTTCTGTCACGTATTAGTGTTAGTGAAACATTGTATGTTCACATCTTGGGCAATTCAGTGGGACTTGCAAATGTGATTCATTCCTTTCCTGACTCAGTTCTGCAGGAAAAAAAGAAATATAAATTCCTTAATATCTGTCACATGAAGACAAAGTTGGGGTGAGAGGGTTGAGTTGCTTGGTTCAAATAAACTCTACAATTGGAGTTGAATTGCTCCTGATAGGGCATTGACACAAAAACGGAATAAAAAAAGGAAATAAGAAAATTAAAATTCTTTCTGGCAAGATCATTCAGATCAGCTGTGGTTTTATAGAACTACTTGAGTTAAAAATCCTATTCTTAGCATCTTGCTTCTTACATCGATTATCCTGCTGTTCTCAGTGGGCAGCAATAAGACCAAGACATGGTGTTGACAGAGAACAATATGGAAATTGTTCCATAAGAATATAGAGAGCCACTTTCCTTCTGTCTTTCCATTCTTCCTCCTACTCCCAGTTCTTATGAGTGTGAATCATTCAATTCTGCTTAATGTTTTCAAAAGATATTTTAATACTCAAATACTCTTCTGGACCACAGTGTTCCTTTTTCCTGACCTACTTTTTTTTTTTTTTTTTTTTTCCTTTTGCAAAAGGGTTGTGAGATGTTCCTGCCTCATTCTGCTGTATTTGTGCCTGTAAAGACTTAAAGAACTTCCTTTGCTTTCTTGGCATCTTTGGCATAGCGTTCAGCCTTGATCAGTTTTACTCCCTGGAACTTCATGGATAGTTTCCCTTTCCTTTGTTCTTTTTTTTTTTTTTCCCTGTGTTTTCTTTTTATTTTTTTTTTTTTATTTATTTTTATTTTTATTTATTTTTATTTTTATTTTTATTTATTTTTATTTTATTTTTATTTATTTTTATTTTTTTTATCATTAGTTTATCATAGGATTGGTAAGGACTGCTTCGGTACGCATATGTGAATGTCAAGATATGAATATGAAGTTCAGATTCTGAAGTAGCTTTGTTGAGCAATAATGTATGGAGTAGCTGTATGCTCCTCTGTGCTGTCATAAAAAAGTAGCATTTTTGTTTCATTTATAGTTTTAATGTCATTTTATGTAATTACTGTTTAGTTGACTAATACCATCTGCTAAATACAATTGAAAGAATTCTTAAGGCTGAATTTAGAATTTAGCTTATTTAATCTCATCTATGTAGCATAATACTTGACTTTTGATCTGAACTGCAAAAAAAATAGTCTTTTTTTTTAGTATTATTTAAAACACCAAATTTCTTTTTATTATTCATGCTGAATAGTTTCTAGCATTAATTTCCTCTTTATTTTTACCATTGCTAATGCAGCAAGCAAATGTATTTGCTATACGAACTGTTTCAAGCGTTAGTGTAGGGGAAAAAAATAATCACATGGCTTAGTTTTGCGCCATTTACATAAATTTGTTATCATTAAAAAGGCACCCAAAAAAAATATTCCATGCCTGTCATTGTAGAGGTTGTGTGCTCTAGTTCTGTGCGCTTGGGTAGAAGTAAATACTGGAAGCTGTTTCCATCTGATTTGACAGCTTGCTGCTGTTATCCTTATCTACTCTTAGAAAATGATTTCTTGCCAACAGTAGCTGTCAGTAAGAGGTCGCTTCTTCAGCAGACAATGAAAATGGCAACTAATAGTGCAACAAGGAAAAGTAGTTATAATACCTTGTAGTAAACTAGGTAAAGAAGCCATATTTCCCTCAAACAAAAAGGATGCAAAAAACCAGTATTTTCCATGATTATCAATATTTTTGTGTCATTAGTGATGACTGGAGAAAAAAGGAGAAGAAATATTTCAAAGTATGGCATTCTTTGAATATACTTATTATTAAGAGGTTGTATTTTGCTGACAAGAAGCATAGTTCTCTTGTAATACCTTTAGAGTTTTGTTTTTGGTAGCTATTGTTCTGTCAGACAGCTAGTTGTTCACCACACTTTTTGTATGCCTCCTAAACATAGTGTGTTTTTTAACAAACACCACATTGGGCATTTAAATGTACTTGGAGCATTTGTGATTGCATTTCAATGTTTTGGTGCATATATTCTTTTTTTTTTTTGTAAGCAATTTGGCAGTAAAACTTCAACTCGTCTTTGGCCCAATAGCTCAAAATACCACTCTGCACGGTAATTATTTCTTGCTCCTTTGGTTCGTTTCACTTCAATAATAATAAAATAACTCTGGAAGTGGTGAAGGTCTGACTCAAATAACACCACAGTGAATGGAAAATGCTGGTTTTGAAAAACAAGGCTTAAGAGAAAAGTAATTTCAGTGCACAGATTGCCATAAACCAGCAGATTTTAAAAATATAAAACCTGTTAATAATTATGCATAAAGGTTTTGCATAGTATCACTATTAAGAAATATCAGTGGTATGAGCGTAGCATCTGAACTAGGTATTCATGAGTTTGTTTTAGGTTTGCTAATGAGCTCTTCTTCAGCCTTTTACAAGCGACTTAAATCTTATTTTTCCCCTCTGGAATGGAACTTGTACTAACTATTTTCATTAGACATTGGATCATTTTTTAAATTTTGGTGACTCATTATTGTATTAAAACCTCACCACATTTATGATGGTATAATATCCCTACTTAGCTAGTTGCTAAATAAGTATCAGGATGCATAGTCATTATGGTGATTCTTGGCATACTTTTTAGTCAACTTTGTCAGAGAAACACAGCACCAACTAATTGTCAATTTTCCCAACACCTTCACCAGAACTTTCCGGTACTTAATCTTTTGACTAAATGTTGCATGGGTATTTTCCTTGACTCCTATTATTATTTTCAACTTTGGTCAGAAAGTTAAGTTTGGCTATGTTTTTAAGAAGAAATTACTGTAAAGGTAGCATACCTTCTTTCAGTGCTGTAAAGTGTTTCCAACCATCAGTAATAACCCTTACAACAGCTGCTGCATGGGGAAATGCACCTGATAATGAAATGATCTCATAGAAGTAAAAAATTCAAAGGTTTTAATTATATATTAAAAATATAGTTAGTAATATATACATTTGTATGGACTTATAAGTCTGTTATTGCTCTATATAAATTATATAGGATATACTGTGGTAAATTTGGTGTCTTTGTTCTAAGCAAAAATGGCAGAATTTGAAGGATAAATGTTGTACTGGATGCTTCAGAGTTCTTGAAATAAATTGGAAATACTTTTTCTATCTGCCACTTGTAACAGCTTTAAAAGAGAAAGCTCAACTAATGAGTGAACCATGTAGAACTCTTTGAAAGTTAAATACAAAGGCTACTCTTTGAAAATAGTGTCTCTGAATGGGTGGTACTGCTGCCCTGGATGATTAGAAAGTGTAGAAGGAATGGCCATTAGTAAGTTGTTTGGGAAACAGCCATAGTTATTTAGAGCCCTTGAGCAGCCCCAGGCAGCCCAGCCTCAGCAAAACAGTCTGGTTATGCTAACTATGTTGGAGAGCTGAAGGAAAGTGGTTTACACATCAGTTCAAAGTCTGAATTTATTCTCCAGTGACAGTGTTCTCTCTCTCAGTTCTTCAGTAGTGCTGTAATTTCCTTTGAAACCCAAGACACTGTGGGGTATCTGCTTCTCCTTCAGCAGGATACCAGAAAGCCCAATATTCTTCCTTTATATAGAGAGAGGACTGGAAACAAGGATACTATTTTTTTTTCCATGATTGTAGTCCAACAAGATCTCTAATCTATGAATCCTAAACAGCAGGGGAATAGGAAGAGAGTCTGTTATTAACTACTAGCTAGACTTTTTTTTTCCGCTTTGCATATATTAAGAATTTAACGAAATAAACAATTTTGAGACATGGACTCTATTTCTCTATTTTGAGACATGGACTCATCAGACTGTTATTTCTTCCCCTGCCTTCCCTGAGCTGCTCTGCAAAATCATTCAACAAACTGGTCTGTGCTGAAAACTACAGTGCAAAAAAATGCCACCGCTGGTCAAGGAAGGATTAACTTTGGCAAGATGTTTTTTTTGTAGCATGTCAAGTGAAATGGATTAAGTTCAGTATTTTTTTTGCCAGAAAATAATAGATTTTATTTTCCAGTCTGATTAAAAGTCAGGCCTTCAGTCTATATTCATGTGTTCTACGGAACTAGCCTGATTTTTTTGGAGGGAAAGTTACTATTAATTAGAGGTGAATGAGAGTATCCAGGCTGGTTCTCAAGAGGAGGCTGAGCATGTTTAAATGCATTAGATATTCATCCGGTTGTTTCATTATTTTACCTTTCTTCAAAATACGTCAACAGTGAAAAATCATTCTTTACATATTTATTTTCATCATGAGTTACATGTCTTCATTTCCCAATCTGTAATAGATTTCATACCAGTACACAGTGAGGTCCCATGACATAAATCTGGTAGAGAAACTAACCTTTAACATGGATGGGACAATAATTTAGACACATGCCTCTTTAGACCTCTTCTGGCAGTGTAAAATCCCAGTGTAGATAGATAAATACAAGTATTTTATTAAGATTTCCAATACCCTTCCTTTGTAACAGGGAGTTTTATTAACACTCAAGCTTGGACTGTCATCATTGCCAGACCTCACACATGTAAAAATTTAGTGATGGCTGATGCAATTATAGTATGCACAAAAAGTTGGCATATAACTTTGGTTTAAATTACAGAAAAGATCACAAAATAGAGGGACTGAGTGCTCAGTGTCCTTTCCTTCTCTTTGCGTGGGTGCTCTAGCACACTCAACTTTTCTTTCGGTTCTTAGAACATGGAAGATATTTGGAATATGAACTATTAAAGATGCTAGTTAATCATTTTAGTGTCTTCAGTTTCACTGCTAGCAAAAGATGGAGAAAGACATTTTATGACTCACCTTCTTCCCTGCCCCCTGTATTTCCACACCAGTGTGGATGTGTATTGCCTGGCAAAGCTTCACAGGCTCTGTCTTGCCTTAGTAAGTGATTTAAAACAAACCAAACAAAACCATACAACTTAAAGTGTCATAAAAAGCCTGCTTCCTTGATAGGCACTAATTTGCCTTTTCCAAGTCTGACATACATCATTTGAGCACTCTGATGATTCTCTTGGTTTGACAAACCCTAGCACTGATTTCGACCCCCTGCCCTGTGGCTCCTCTGGCACAATTCCAGGATGCTGTCCTCTCTGTTCCCCTTTCCTGGAAAGGAGCTAACATGACCCATCTACTTTTAGCTTTGACGACCAGAGCCGTCATTTCAGTCAGTTAAGTGCACCCTTCCATTTCTGCAGGAGCCTGTGTCACAGTTTACCACTCGGAACATATGTGATTATTTTGAAATATAGCATAGATAATTTTTATTTTTAGAACAACGCCTGCTGTTTATAAAGTTGCATAATTTGACAGCTTTACTACATGGTCACCTCCTTGCCTTGAGACAGTTTGGTGCTCTGAAGTGTTCCTCAGGGTTAATCCTCAGGTGTCTGGGGTGCTCAGAGTTCTCCTCTTCCACTTGTATTTTTCTGCTGTTCTGGCCTCCTCTTGCTTTCTTGAACAATTTGAGTTCATTGCCGCTACAAAACACAATTCCTTATGAGAGTTTCGGGTCAGCACTGGTTGACGGCTTTGTTTCTGACCCTTGTGAAGTTTCATGATACGGGAACTTTATAGCAGTAATGGCTTACAGTGTTTACAGACTTGCAGTGCACACATAGCTAACCAAGCTGTGCAAATCAAGGTGTGTTTGGGCTCTGCTGTGACTAGGTTAGATGTTGAAGGTACTGTGATCTACCTTTGCTCTTTTTATTTTTTTTCTAACCTGGATCACTTCATTCATCTGATTTGTACTATAGCCTCCCTCAAAATTTTAGCACAAGGGACAGGGTGGCAGAACTGAATGGCCTGGAGGGTGGTAGATGCAGGAATTCCTTTTAAATTGTAATTCTACCAGAGTTGCTGTGCCATGGAACACTGCCCTGAAGTAACCTCCGGCAGGTATTGCCTTTGACAATGGGATTTCTGTTGAAATAAAATGTAATCTATGTTTATCAATCTTTCGTTGTGACCTTTCTGTCAGATGAAAAGATATTTCCTGATGGGTGTACCAGCGCAGCTCGGAAGGCAGAAAACTGTTGTCCGTGATCTTGCAGTAGTTTTAGCTTAATTGGAATATCTATATCAGAGCTGCAACATTAGACAAAACTGAATTGTACAAAGATTGGCAAATGGGAGGTCATACCCAGAACAATGTGTATGTTGACGTTGTGTTTGTTTATTTATAAAGATGAATACCTACAAAGTTGCAGTGAGATTGTGATTTCTGGTTTGAATCTTTTTACAGGTTCTTGCAGTATGAGCAGGGGCTTTATGGGATGAATCTGGTTTACAGGACAGCTTTGTGTGGAGGATTGTCTTTCTTTTGTGGGAGAAGCAGAAGGACTGTCCATGTAGCACACAGCTCCTGGCAGACGTGAGATGGTACCTCCAGCTGAGAGATGAGTAGCTGGGAAGCATTTTTCTTCCTGAACTTGTTTGTTGACCAATACCGAGTGAGGGATATGCTGTTATGAGTTTCTATAATGTTACCCTGAAAATAATCTACACAGTTGATCCATAACTAAAAACAGTAAGGAAGTGTTATTTGGGCCTGTGGCACCTCAAGTGAAGGTACTGGTGAGAATTTTTTCATACAGTAGTCTGTGACGTAGTAAATCAGCGTGTCTAGCAGAAGTGTATCTGAGTACACCTATCATCTTTCTTTGGTGGCTTGCTTTATTCTGGGTGCTCACTAAAGACTCTATTAATGTGATATTTACTATTCATTCAGATTGTGGAGCCCTCACACATTTGAGATTAGGTTCACTAAAGGCGATTGGATTGCTGAAATCTGCAAATATGTCCTAGGCAGAACAAGGAGTCCATGCTCTGGACTAAACAGAGTAAGTGGTGAAGCCTAAGAACACTTTACCAGCTGCTCTGTATCATCTCTCAGGTTCATTGAGCTGGAAGACCCACTGTACTATCATCTGAGGAGGAAAAATTAATTTTCTGTTACCTAGCAAGTGGACTGCGTATATCAAAAACTACGAGCAAACATCATGCATTCGTACCCATTTGCATCATGGTTCCAAAACTGAGAAACAGAACTGAAGCAATGTCTGCCAAAAGCCAGTTGGTTCAGTACCCATGCCAATATGGTGTTGGATAGCTTTCAGAGCTGTGCATAGTTTTCAGTCATGTTTTTCTTTCACCTGCTGTCATTCCAAAAGCCCTGGAATTGATCAACAAATGAAGTGTTGAATAAAAACAATATAAATAACACTCTTAATAAAAAGAATAATAATATATAAAAGTTGGGAGGTGGTAAATCTCTAATATACAGTCTGTCTCAACATTACCACATACCCACTGAAATAAAAAAATATCAATGTATAAAGTAGATTAAACTCATAAATTATGGGTATGTAGAAACGATTTATCCTTTTAGGAAACAAGAAACAGGGCACTTTTGCTGTTGTGTTAGCAAAATTAGGTAACTTGATCAAAATGTGCCTATTAACAAGTTTTTGGAGGAAAATTATTGCAAATGGCATGAATAAATTTATAGTGTTTTGAAAAATTCATTATTTCTTTGGGAATAATAGGAAAAACATAACTTCCTTGTACAAACCCTAATGTTCTCTTATCAAAACCTATGCAAAACCTGTTCAACTTTCAAAGTAGTAACCTTTAGCATTTACATGAACTTTTCTCAAACTGCTTAACAAACATCTAATTGATCTTCTGAATACCTTTGTGAGAGATAGTGGGTCTGTATTGTAGAAAAACTATTTAAAATGTTGAGCTCTCTTCATTGCCTTTTTTTTTGAGTGTGCAACTGAGCTTCCAGAATTTTTATTGGGGAAACCTATTGTGCCTCCGTTCATGAAACTCTTTCCCCCTCTGGAACAAAGTGATTGCCTGATGAAATGTGAATGCTAGAGACTGGAATGCCACTCTGCTTTATCAAGTAGTACCCTTGAAAGGAAAAAGCCATAAGCTGCTGATGAATCTAACCTTTCAACAAAGAGGAAAAGGTGTTGTTCTTTATAGCTACGGTTATAACCTTTCAAATGTGAATGATATAACTAGCGCTGCGCTCTTTCTTCATGCATTACCAAACAAAGGTAATTTGGAATATTTGGATATTGGAAACTTGTTGATCTCTGTTTCAAATCTCAGCCTTTTTTTTTTTTTTCCTGTAGGATGAATTTTCCATTTACAAACATTGGACTTAATGTTTTAACTTCTTTCTCGTGAACTAAACCACACTCAGAAGTCCTCAAAAGACTCAAAGGAATGTCAATATTTCCAATATTTATTTTTTTTTAGTTTTAACCAAATGCAAGCTTTTTCTGCTGTGTTTTAGGAAGGATGACCTTTTAATAAAATTTAAGAACATAGATAAAAATATAAAATGCATACACAAATATCAATGTTCCCACAGTGTTTAAACTGTAAATATCTAGTTTTCTTGGTCCTCATTTTGTGAGAATTCTAGTTATATGGGGAAATGTTCCTTTCATCTCTCTTCTGTTTGCAGAACACTTCCTCTTATTCCTTTACTTCATTCCTGCAGAGGTTTTCATGCATTTATGTTCCATTATTGTTGTAGTAGCCACTGTGCAAACCCAGAGTGAGACACGATCCTTGGCACAAAAAGCTTGCAGTTAATGGATGAGTAACAAATGTCAAGAATACAAATAGAAAGGCATCAGGAGGTGAAGCCCGCTGAACAACAGATCTTAACAACAGACCAGTGACAGAGCTGGGAGAAAAATATACCTCTTATATTTCCCAGTTTAGCATCTCTAATTTCAGCAGGAGGGAGCTGATTACAGGAATGTATCAGTTTTGAAAGTATAAATCTGAAGAACATAAGAAAAAGTATTTTTTTTTCTATGCAAGCCACATACATTAAGTTTGTTTTTACTGAGGCTTCCTCTGCTGTCAGCATTGTTTCACAAAATTCTCTAATTATTGGATAATCTGTTAGCAGTGCTCTATGTAGAGCAATACGTGGCTTTCAGCTGTTAATGGGGAGCTTCAGATAGCTGGTAAAATGAACAATTTGGTTCATAAAATATCTGATCTAGTAATACTCAGTGAAGATGCTAAGAATGAATAGGAAAACATACTTAGTGAAAGTTCCAGAGTATTGAATATTCTGTTTGTTCCCCTTTACCATAGAGCTGAGAGATTCACAACATGCTGCTGCACTTGACTCTGCCTTCATTGTGGTGATATTGCTGCAGGGTGAGGTGACAGTGTGAATGCTTGTAATTCATGACTTTCATAGTGATAGCTGTAAAGTAGCAATTTATAGTGCAAAATGAAAAAGTGTTAAGAACAGATGGTAAAAATTAAAAAAAAATAATGGTGCCCTAAACTGGAAACCTGGATTGTCATGCTCCAGGAATTAAATTAATTTCACATAAAAGTTAATAGTAAAGGAGAATAGGTTATTTCTTTTTGGGTTTGGTTTTATTTTACGCTCCAAACTTTTAGAAGTTAATTAGTGTTCATCAAACCTTTTATGGTGACAGTGCCGTATAAACTGACACCTTTTAATACGTGCAGTGTGGTCAAGGCCAATGGCATCTTCCCCCTGCTATTTTTGTCACTTTATCAGAAGCATCAACTGGAAAGTAGTAAGATTTCCTAGTTTTCCACAAAGTTATTTTAGTTCTTTGAGATTTGACTACATTACAGTGGTAACAACCCACTGAAAATAAGTCATACTGTGATGTAAATTCTTGGAAAGCATCACAACATTTCAAAATGGGAAGTGAAATTAGTACCATTTCCTTCTTGAAATGTTTTAAAATTTGTCACGCTGTTCTAAGCTTTTTCCCTCTGATTTTCTTACTCAACAAGTTTATAACAAAAGAAAGCATAAAATTTTGCATCAACTACAATGCAAATTTCAAATATTGGTGTTGTGACCAAATGAGATTATTAGTGTATTATACCAAAGAATTGATTTCTATAAAATGTGCATATCTTACTTTTAATTGACTTGTGAGCCTGTGAAGGGAAGAGAAGCAAATGGAAAATCCTTTTGGACAATATTGGAAACAGAAGAAAGTGCTTAAGAAAAGTAAAATGAGAATTCTCACCCTTCAGTTATCATCCAAATAAATGTCTTACCAAAGATAATGGCTAAGAATTTCCATAGGTTTTGAGAAGGATGCTTCTTTGGAGGTTTACAGCATCTGTTGGGCCCAAATGCTTAATCATCTTTGATGAGTCTTGAAGTCTAATGTCTGTAAATCAAACAGGGGACCAGAAATAAATTTTTCATGAAGTTCAGAGTACTGATGGTTTAGGTGTAAAAAATAGTAGGGGGATATGAAGAAGCTGTACTGTATATCAACCTGATGAGGGTTTTGATACCAATCAACATTACTTTCACAAACTAAAAGTAAAAGCACCTCTGAAGTGTTGATAACTGTGCTGATAATCACTATAGTTCTCTTTCCTCTCAATTTTTGGCAGGAGTACAATAATATCACCCTCCTCCCATTCTTTTATTTGGAGGAAGAGGAAATAAAAAATATTCTTCAAAAGCCTGTCAGATAAAAGGCTATGTTATTCACCAAACAAAGTGACCTTTAGCAGTTAGACTCAAAAATACTTTCTCTTATCATCTTTTCATGTAGTTCGGAATTGTGGTGTATTTTTCAGAATTGCACATGTTTGCTCTTTAATGCGTTTTACGTAAGTTAAGGTGGGTTGGTTGTGAAGTTCTTGATCGTACTTGCTCCCCTCTCTTGTCCTTTGCCATATGTGGCAGGTAGGCTTTCTTTCCAAAAAGGAAGATGGAGATCAGTAATACTCAGAATTAACAAAAAAAAGGCAAATGCTGTTTCTCTAGTGAAGTTGAACATTAAAGGAATTTATAAACTTTACTTTGAAGTAGACAGTTTTGGGTTTTTTTTAATTACATATCATGTCCCCCTCTGTAATGGGTTCATGCAAATACTTACATTGCTAAAGAAATTTTACAGCTCTGAAATGGGTTATTTGTGCAAATATTAGATTCAGCTTTAGTGCTGTGCTAGTGTTTTTTTTACTGTTGAGGATTCAGTTTCTGAGCTCGCACTGGATTGAGATTCTTGTGTTACTGTCCCTTATCATAAATGTTGCCCAGGAGCATCTTTTTCGTGGCTGTTACATGGGAGCATAAATGCAATTGTGATAATAGAGAACAACAGACCTCTTGCAGAACTTCCAAGAAACAGATGTCATTGCAATAAAAAAAAAAATTAAGGTTTTATTTTTTCTGGGCCAGCATCTTTTCATCCCTAAACTCTATGAAAAAATAGAAATTCTAATTGTTATACATTCACTTTTTAATAGGTGGGTCAGGAGAAATGCAGAATGGTTGTAAAGAGAGGGAATGCAACCTGGAACTGCTGTTATTAATTTTATGAGCTAAAGAGTAGTAAATAATGCACAAATATCTGTAAAACCCAGTAAAGTTTTCTTGGCTTGATGTTTTTCTGTGAACTAAAGTTGCTAGTTTGGAACTGCTGACAAATTGATTACAAATGACTTGGCTCTTCCCTAAATACTTCACTCTTTGTTCAAGTAGTTTGTTTCACTCAAGTAATAATCTAGTTCACATTTTTTGATGCATTCATCAATTTGTCTTTTAACTTTTATTTTGTTAATAAGTCTGATAGTTTAAGGTGAGAGTAGTATTACAAAACTTCAGTAACTTGTTGATTTGAGTTGTGAATGTTGTGTATCAGTTTTTCTAACTTTGAGTCATACATTTTATTTCATCAGTTTTCAAGTATGTTTGCTCCTAGTAAGTTTGACAAAAGGCAGTGTTTGCCCACTGGCACAAGACAGCACTATCCTTTTCTTTGCTATATTATTTTTAAAAGTTTGGCAGGTTGTTTTTCATTGATTTAATAGGGGGTTTTAGTTGCATTTTTTTCCTCTCCCATGTTTCAGCAGAGGTGTTTTGACAGCAGATATGTTAATAGGTTGTGAGTTTCCAAATAGTTTTCATTATCATCTCATTTTTCATGGATTATATAAGGGTGACAGGTAGGAAGGAGACTCCCTCTCTAATACTTTGAGTTATCTTTGTTAATGATTTGTGATTTTATTTATTTATTTTTTAAAGCAAATTATGGGATCAAGCTTTACCTTGTTCCTATTTATTTCCACTTCACTGAATAGCAGTAGATTTCTACTGATTCAGTAGGAAGGGAAAGATTTATTTCAATGAAGGTTTTCATTTTTCATTTCCATTTCTCATTTATTTTCATAATTCAATTGCAAGCTGAAATTTCAACTGTTCTGTTTAGTAGAATGTACTTCTTAAATCCAGGTAGATTAGATTGGTCAAAGTTGTTCCTGCTTCACTGTTGTTTGCTTTGCTGTCTTCCAGAAAGAAAGCATTTTAATATGCCAACCTGGTATTTTTCAGGCTTGTTAAATCTTAATCCTCAGTTTCAATGAGATAGCTGAGAAATTAATCATGTTAAATTTGAAGCTCAAATTTATCATATTCATTTTTATTTTGAAAGCAATTAAATGCCTGAGAACCTGACCTGCTCTCACTGCAAGGTGGCATAAATGTCATCTTTAAAGTTTAATAGAAATCTAGTTTAATACAGCCAAAAGTGTAACACTTGAACAATTGCTTATTTTCCTACTTAGTGCTACGTAATTTTTCCTGCGATTTATTTAAAAACAACAGCAGCAACAAAAACTCTTTAAAATGTTCCATTTTCCTGCAAAGAAATGTAAATCACATAGGAATTCTCAGGCATTAGGAGGTTTTTCGGTTTATAATTGGCTTAGGATACAAGATGATAAAATGGATTTAATTTTTAATATGCCCATTTATATTGAGTATGATCTATGGAAAAAAAGTAGGCAATGAAGTAAAGTTTGAATGGATTGATTGTTTTGTAGGTGTGTGAGATATGTGAATGTTACCTTTGTTCTCATGCTATGAAGGAGTATTATTTCTAAAAGACCTGGGACTGCTTTGTTCTTGTTGTTGGTGCACAGGGAATTAAGCAGCAGGCAGAAAGTAAATATTACAAAGCTGCTTCATTCACAGCTTGCTTTTTCTCTTGTGCTGAATAGGGTTTCCAACAGGGTAAAAATTGAATTTGTAATTAAAGATTAAATTGTGGTGTATATATATACTTTAGCATCTTCTGAATATTAAATATTCCCTTTTGCGATTTCAGGTATTACAGATTTTACATAAAAAAAAAATAAAACAACTGGAATAAAAATCCATTTTAAATTCTAGAATTACTGACCTAGTTTCTTTTGAGAATTTTAATATTTGATTTCTCACTATGTACAGATGGAAAATAGTTGAGTGCTGAAATTTAGTTGTAGTCATAGGGTATGTTTTTAATAGGGATGTGGATTCATTCATGTATTATTTCTGTTTCTGAATGCGCACACAGTTGAACAAATATTGTTACAGTTTTGCAGGAGAAATTTGTCATGAGATATGGATTGAGAAATTCGATGCCAGAGATGTAGTTAATAATTGAAATTATTTGTTTTTCCTAAGGTTAGTTGCACTACTTAAGACAAAAAAAGGAGTGAAATTCCTTGAGTAGCTGATGTAGCCTCTTTTCCGTGTAGACCATCCTCTTTTTCTGTTCCTGACAGACCAACGACCAAGAGGATGTGATTGCTGCAGATAGTAGCTGTTCATGACTTCTAGGGCTATGACTATCATATCTACAAATAAGCATTTATTCTATAAAATGTTCCATTTAGCTTCATCTCGAGCTAGAACTAGGTCATTCATCTACCTAATTCTGTATTTAAATAGAGGTGAAGATTTATACCAAGCTTTTATAGGTTAGGGAAGTAAAAAGACCTTGTTTTTCATGTTTCTTTTGACGATAAGTTGTGAGATTATCGTGTTTTATGTTTGCTATTTTCTGCTACTAACACTTCTAGTATATCACATTAAGTTAAATTAGTCATTCGCAGCTGTACAAGTTTGACAAAAGTCTAAATGGAATACATTTCAAATGAAATAACACAGATTAAATATTGATTGATATTAGAATCTTTACACAGATTATTCTGCAGAATGTAAAATGGAGTATTGCCTTAAAAATTATATTAACTTAGATAAATAATAGACTCTACAGCATGAAATGAAGTCCAGAGGAGAAACTATTACATTTGAGAATGTTAATAGGGTTTTTCCAGTCTAACAGGTGAAAAGATTAACCGAACCATTCTTCTATACATCCTTTCATTTACTGAGCTTCAAGGTGGTTAGGAATAAGTAACTATACAGCAGGAAATTGTTGTCAGTAGTCCAAGTGGTCATTTGAGGTAATGCTCTGTTGTGGAAGATTGGAGTGAAAACAAAAGTAGCTACAGATTATATGGAACATGCAGCTGTGGGAAACTGGATGGTCATGTATTGCAGCAGCAACATCAGAGTGTGTTTTCACAAACGAGTTTTAAAAAAAACAAAAATACCTGTTTCTCTTATAAGTGTTAATGCTTACAAGCTGGCTAGTCATCTTAATTGCTACTTCTGAAATGTTTTCTACCTGTAAAAAACAATAGTAGCAGTAATGGGGAAAAAATTCAAAACTCTGCATACATGCTAGCAAAGAGTATAAAAATCAAGTGAATCTGAGAATATTTTTAACAGCTTTATTTTATTAAACAAGAGAACGATGGAACATTTTTGTGATTTTTGTCAATTAAGTGATAAATAACTTCTGAATTATTTCTTATCATATAAAATGCTAGGCTAAAATGAAGTGACTCACAGAAGTGATGGCTTCTTCTCCCATGGAAATACTGTATTTATTTTTTTCTTTGTCTTTACAAAATATGTTGTGCACAGTTGGATGACATTATTTTTGTGAATACTAAGAGATTTCCATCAGGTTTTTTTCCAGCAATGATTAGTTTATTCTGCTCAGAGGAAAATGCTGTGTTTGTGCCTGTTTCCATCCCTGTGGCAGGATGCTTCTGCAGCAAAACACAACAGCTTGAAAGCAATGCACTTTCTAAGGAAAAAACCATGTATCTGAAATAATTGTCAACCTATTTAGCAGTGTTACATTAAAACTACATTGAAAGTTTGCATTACTCAGGATTGATACAAATTCCTGTAAAGAAAAGGGCTTGAGTAACTGAAGAAGCAGAGTTTTACTGCTATTTGAGCTAACGTTTATGGTTAGTGCATCTGGAGGGAGGAATAGTGTGCTATATATTGTGTGTTTGGTGGAAAGGACATGCATCATCTTTCCATTATTCTTCCTCGTAAAAAAACTACTTGTGAAGGTAGAACTGGTTTATGAAACAACTTTCATGTATTTATAAGCATAATATGTTTTTTTCATGTATAAACATAGACTATAATTATAATGCCATTTAAATTAGCTTCCTAAATTGTGAATAACATGGGCTGTGTTTTCTATAAAACATTAGTTCCAGTTTGTTTTGTAAGTGCAGTTTTTGTGTCACTCAACAAAACTGCAAAGGGAACACATGTGGAGCCTTAAATATATTTTTACCTCAAGTCCTTTATAGATGGGAAATAAAAGCACGTTGTATAACATAATAAATTGTACGGAAAGGAACCACATGTTTTCCAAGTAGAAAAAATGTGTTTTAGTGATCTGTGTAGTATGTTTAAGTCCATATGGCGTACTTTTAATCCTGATTAGTTACCTAACCGTTCTTTCAATTCCTGTGTCATTTGTCAGTTTTCATACTTGAGTGAGAGCTGAAGTCTAGTCTAGGAAAAAATCTTGCTGTTTAGAATAGGTAGGCTTAGGAAAAAAAAAAGCTAAAACTATGAAGATGCCCCAGTTCCACATTTTACTTTGGGGATTTTTATTTAGAGGAATGCAAAATGAAACGATCCTTCCCCTTTGCTATGGTAGTTTTCTAAAGCATAGAGACATACTTTGTTTTTAAAGATCCTTTTCCCACCCAAATGCTGTATGTATGCAGAATGTATGCAAATCACTGCTACAAAATGTGAGTCTCACAGTAAGACACAGAGATCCAGAGAACTGGGCGAAAAACCCAACCAACTTCCCCTCCTCTTCCATAAAAATAGTTTCTTTGTGGGGTTTGTCTCCCTGAGGAACTTCCTGATACTCAGATACTCTGTCATGTGTAATTGGATTGTAGCTCTTTCTGAATACTGTTTTCTCCTCTTGACAGCATGGGGTAACCTTGGAAATGTTCTCAAGAGCCAGAGCAAGATTTCTGAAGCTGAGAGCGCCTATAGAAATGCCTTGTACTACCGCAGCAACATGGCTGATATGCTTTATAATTTGTAAGTATGCGTGGCCTTCCTGGGGCTGCATTGGCTGTGAAACCTGTTGTGAATGGAGCTATTGATTTACGTGCTGGAAATGGAGATGATGTTAGCTGTTGCTTTGTAATAGTCATTTCGTTAATCGTGCTCCTTAAACTATGGGGTGGACACAACCTTTTCTTGGTCAACATTATCATATATTCATGTGTTGAGTATGGAGAAGGTAAACTTACAAATCTGTTTGCTTTAAAAGAAGCAGCCCCTCACACTCACGCTGAACAGAGTACGGATAGACGAGCTGGCAACAGTAGCACTCCATCTGTTTCTGACTCTGCTAAAATATAGAGGTGTTATTTAGGCTTCTTTTTTAAGTCTGAGTAACACTTTGTGGGGAGAGTGGGTGTAAGCACTTCCTAGCATAAGCCGATACCCCTCGGTTAGCTCCAAAGGTCTAAAACGTTAAAACAGCAAAATACTTTTCTCCTGTGACTGACTTAAGAGCGGCGTAGGTTCAAGAAAGTTTAATTACTTGAATCCTGCTGTAGTTGGTTAAGAGAACAAATACCATGAGCATCAAATTAATTATGCAGTGGGGAAAAAGATTTCTCAACTCATTAACATACCAAATCGTGAACACAGAAGCTAGCGTCGTGCTGAGCTTCTCCCTGAGGTGTGATCTTGCTGTGTGCTCCAGCGCAGAGGGTGCTGATTGTTTAGGTGTCCTGGCTGGGCTTCTCACCCGCTCCCTGCTCAGCACTGCTCCTTGTGCCTGTCCTGTCCTTCCTGCCATCACCCACCCAGCCTGAGCCCTCTGAGCGGGGCTCTGCTGCCATCAGGCTTGTCACATTCAGTGGCCATATGCTGTTGTTTCACGATGTGTGCAGAGAACAAAACCCAGGTGACTGCCATTCATTAGGTAGTAGTATGAAAATAAAGTCCTGCGTGCAGTGGAAAGGTATGTATGTGAGAGAAACAACATGCACAAAAACTCAATGCCAATAGTAATCCTCTTTAAATAAATAAATAAACAAATAATTTTCTGCCTATAAGTCTAGTTTAAAAAGATTGTTTATAATATCTGAAAATTAAGTTTACCGTAATAGACTTTTTCTTCTTTTTTCGTTTAACAAGGAGTAAGTTGACCATTTCATTAATTTGCCTTACTGGTAAACATACTGGAAACTCAAAATAATTTAGTGATAGAAATTTGTTCCAAAATCAAACTCATATTTCAAAATATATATATTTTAAATAATCATACGATTACAAGCATACACAGTATGCACATTTTTTTTTTGTCTGTTAGGCAATGGAGAGTGTGAAAAGCATATTTTTAAGAAGAAACTCCTTTCTGCTCATTTAAAAAATAACTTCTGAACTCATCAGAAAATTGTAGGGAAAAAAAGCGATAAGATTGATACTCCTAAATTTCTCATATGCCATTCATTTTGGGGATGAAAATTATAACTATTAAAATTTTGTGTATGCCTATACAGTACTTTTCTCTCCTACTCACTGACTGTGTCATAGAGGGAAACTGAAGTTAATACCAGGGTAAGAAGAGGAAAGGGGGTTGGGCGATAAAGATGAGTATAAAAGAAATCAGATTTCAATAGTTTTGCTGTTCTCAGAACAAGCTGATAATCTTCCAGCTTTCCATTGATATACAAAGTATATGACTACAAACCTTCATTTCTGTTGAATAGAAAATTGCTTGGAATTCTACTGAATTTGTGTGAAAGGAATTTAACGGAAATGCTGGTGGGAATTTTTAGGGCATAAAGTTACCTGTCATATACCTATGACAGTAAAGTATATTCAGAGGGTGTGTGTATATGTATGTATATGCAGAAGAGGATCTCTAGTTCTTAGTAATGTTTCCACTACTATCTTGAATGCAATAGAATCCTTTATTTTCTAATTTTTTTTTAAGCTTCGCAAAACCGTTAGTTATTCAATAGAAACTGAAAAATCTTGCTTTTTTTATTCTTCTGTAGTCTTTCCCTGTGTTGGATACTTCCATATCGAGCATGAAAACTAGGTGGTGAATGGAGTGGGCTTTGATATTATGAGACCACATACAAATTGATTATTTTAAGCATAGACTCCGAAGAGCTTCCTTGCAAGTTCAGCCCATTCTTGGCATGCAGTTCTATGGGAGGCTTTTACGAAAACTATTGTAATGGGAAAATGTGTCTTGTATGTGCTTACAAGAGGTCAGTTAGATTTGCAGTTTCTGGTTTTTAGTATGTGCTTTTGAAACTGAAACAGTCTTTTAATAGAATTTTAGGGGAAAAAAAAGCACCCTTACAGTCATTTCTAATTACTGTGTTTTGGCCGTAATACATCCTAAGTATATTGTACTCTCACATGCTCTTTAATTTTTCTTAGCACTCAGTATTTGATGAAAAATAATTGGCACATGCAGCCCAGTGTTCACACACAGCAGTAACAAATCAAAGTGCTGTCTGATGGGGAAACAAATTATTAAGGATTAACTCACAAGTTTTAATGGGTAGCAATCAAAGAGAGAAACTACATAAATAGAAGCATTTGATGATCTCTCTTTTTTCAAGAAACTAAACGTGAGGTTGGTTTAGTAGTTGGCTATTAATGCATAAAAATCTAGAGATTTTAACATATTAGGTGAATGGTTGATTTCAGTGGTATTTTTTTATTTTCTGACTGTTACACCTTATTGCTCTGAGTTACAGCTGGTTTTGCCATTTAAGACAATTTAAATTGCATTAATTTAGATTAAATAAATGCATAGTCTCCATTTGAAGGTTTGTCTGGTTCTGAACTTGTCTTTTCCGATAGTGTTCAAACGTGTAAATTCTGGAACCTTAAATAAATTCCTAAACTTCTAGAGACCAGCAGAAAATTTTCTATTATTATTTTTATTTATTAAAAAAAAAAAAAGAGGGGAAGGAAAAAAAAGCTCTTGCTAACATTAATTTTGGGTTGGTGGTTCATTACTACTTTAGATACGGGTTAAAATAGGTTTGTTCTGTTGACATTTTCTCAGGTCCAAATAAGTATATGTGAAACTTATGCATAGCTTATATCTCAGGATAACTTGTGACCCAGCCTGTCTTGAAGATAGGATCTGTGACCTGGAATTTAGGCAACTTGAGCTCAGGCTAAGGACTTGAATTCTTGTTTGGAAGCTTGTTTTCTGAAGCTCTCATGAAAAATTTAGATGGTAAATTCCTAGTGACTCTGAAAGCATTTGAGATTTTCATAGGAATTTCAGAGCAGAAAGGATTTCAGTTGTTTTATACTATGGATGGAGAACGTATTATAATGTGACTTTAATAAGGTAGTTTGTACTTGAAAAACGCATATAAAGTGGCCTCCTATAAAAAACTTCTCTGACATCTTGAGACTGCACTGCAGGTAATTTTTACAAATAAATCTCAAAGCCAACTACTCAAAGCTATGAAAAGCAGTTGATTTCAGCTAGGTTTCATAGGTTAGTACATAAGCATAAACTGAGATCTCTTTCCATGCCTTTTTTTTTTAAAAAACAGAGAAATCCATGTATTTTAACACTGTGAAGTACCAAGGACAGAGCTGCAGAAAAACAGTAGTTTGTTCTTCCAAACTAGACAATGTTCAGTAGATTAAAAACAAACTATTTTTAGGTTTTTATCTTTTCAGTCTTTGTTGCCTTATGATTGTTACCTGAAGCTCATGGGGTTTTTTGTATTGTTTCAAATTGCTTCTAATTAATGCCTGAAGTAAAATTGCTTATCAGTCAAAAGATAGTTTTGCATACATTATTTCACTTGTATTTAGGCCTAATACTTCCGCTTAGAGTATTCTTTTGTCATCCATATCAGTCATCTATATTACCTTGAGTTTCTCAGATGATTTTAAGGGTGTTCGCAGTCTCACATAAATATTGAATATTCTTTTAAAATGGTACTAATTACTTTAAATGTTGTAATTTTTGAGTGTACAATGCCCTATAAAGGATAATTTTCTACCAAACAGCCATCTCTTTGTTTCTCTCCCAAAATACCTCATTTTGTGTTTAGTGATACAGGGCTGTATGTACAAGTTTATTATTCAAATAATTTAATTTCTTTGAATAAGTTGAAAGTATGCATTTCCAAAAACTTTACCTTGGCAAATTTAGGGCATTATGTCGATAAATGTGGATTGTTTAGATTTCTCTTAGGTAAAGGCTTCAAAAGTAGCTGAAATTTTAATTCTGTGAAGTCTGGGATTGCAGAAGTGTTTTGTATGCAAAGTTTCGCTCCACATCCTTGGGTAAAAATCAATAGGAGCAAAGTTCTTCCTTGTCTGTTGTTGTTAGCTTATATAACATCTGCAATTGTGGTCCCTCTGCTTCTGCCTTTAAAGGGTGCTGGCATAAAAATCTCCTTTGCTGAGCTATCAGAGATGAAAAGCACTAAAAGCAGACTAACCTACTAACCCATGCTGAACTGTATTTGAACCTGCCCCAGACGAAGTTGCTGCGCCACTTCACGTAGGAGGAAATGAGTCAAGATTATGGTTCCTCTTCCTTGATAGCCCACAAGTTTTTATATTGCAGGTTGTCAACTTAAAAAGCAAAAAGGATATGTCGTCTGCTGTCTTAAGTACTGTTTAAATACTTGATTATTTTTTTCTCAGCTGTGAATGTAAACTTGTTACAAACCTGTTTGGAATTCATTTCTGCTTTGCTAGCTAGTTCTTCCTCTGTCAAAGACAGTGGCTGAAATTTGTGTCTTACTGTAACCAAAGTTGTCTTGATAAAATCTTGCTGTCTCTTGTGAGACTGGCTCTTGAGGTAGCACCCAAAGGTTACTTTGGTGATTGGTGGTGACCTGCAGTGCAGAACTCTGCTCCGGAACTCTTTGTAGGGCCTGTATTTCACTGAATTTCACTGAATTTTTTTAGAGTTGGAAGGGACCATATAGATCATCTAGTCCAACTCCCCTGCTGAAGCAGAATTGCTTAGAGTATGAAGTAGGTATTTTTGTTGGTAATATTGAGAGCTGAAATACATTGTGACCTAGCGTTTCAAGTACATACCTCAGAATTTGAAATTGTGGGGGCTGATAGTCCTCGCATAAATTTTGTCCATTTTATAATATTAGGAAAATAGTTGTTGGACTCAAGGACTGAATAGGAGACATTGCTAATCAGTTTTGTAAAAAGCCTCTCCTGTCAGAGGTTATCTCCAGCCCTCAATCTGTGTCGCCTGCTGGGGCACAGAATAGATGTCTTATTGAGGACTGCTGGCACCGCATGCCACTGCCCTGTGTCCAGAGGAGGGAGAAAGGCAGGAGCAATGCTACTCTTCATCCCCATGGCAGCCCTCCCTCTTGTCAAAGAAATGAGGCTTGTGCTGAAATCCCAACTGAACTGTCCCAGTAACAGAGAAAAGAACAAGATTATACTTGCCACCCAATTTGCTTACATTTGGAAAGCTCTTGCATAGAACTAGGAAAACACTACAGAGTTTTGACTGCGCCAGCTGAAAGACTAGAGGTTGTTTTGGAGGTGATTTTTTTATTTTGATTTTTTTTTTTTACTAATGAGGTTATGGATGGCTGTGCTTAGTGAGTTCTGCAAACGGAATGGTCATTTTGTGATAGTGCCTACTGGGTATATTTGGGTTCTTATTAATTAAAAAAGTAGGATTTATGTTCCATTTGTATATTTGCTAACAGGATGTAATTGGAAAACATTAAACATGTTCCCTGTTTGTACTGTTTCTTACTGATTGGGTTTCTTGTTAATGTAACCTAGTTCTAGGCTCTTATAAAAGGTTAGCACTCATTTGGTTGAGTAGCTAAATGGCTTTTTTACATAAAAAACAAACCAAAAAGACTTAATTAAGGACTAAACTTAATGGTTTGATGTACTGGACTGCTGTAGCATGCATACCTGTCTTTCTACCCACTAGTTTTGAAATGGCAGTGAAAGTGTTGCCTTAGGCAAAGCACATCCTCTCTTCCTGCATGTCTGGAGACACACCTGTGTGGGGAATAAAAGAGGATTTTCTTCCATTTCTTTCTTTGCCAGCGTAGCACTTAAGTAAATATAGTTCTTTGTAGATGATCCCACCTGAAATCAATGGGATGAATGTAGCTTGAGGCAAGGATGAACTGGAGTCATGGTAAAATAATAGCCATCAGGCCTGGTATTAGCTGTTATCAACCAGTAAACAAAATTGATTAAACTATTTCAATATTGTATTGGACTTGAAAATTTCATAAATATTTCACTAACGTACATGTTCACATTGATGACAGTTATGGTTCCTGTGTATTATATTTGGTCAATTTATGCCAGCTCTAGTCACTGAGGAGGAGTTTACTTTATAAGTAGACCAGCTGGCTTTAATAGGATTGCAACAGGAAGAAATTAATGTGTAACTTGAGAAAAAACGTAGAGTTTCTACTGCCTGTGTATATTTTGTGACTGCTTTCCAGTCCCCGAGAACAGTTTCGTGCCATTAGTATTAAGTGACTTTAGGTCAAAACTCCAGCAGAGAAGGAAGACAGGAAGATTTTTCAAGTTGTTGGTCAAGCAAGATATGTAAAAGTTGGCAGCTTAAAGAATTCAGGATGGTTGCAAAGAACTCATCCAGGGAAAATGTTTTCCTGCACATATTTGAATGAGCAATTCTATCTATAGAAGTGATGTGCATCATTTCTAGATAGCCAGAACTTGCTTTTCATTTTTTTTTCTTCTTTTTATTTTTCTTTTTATTAGACAAACAGGATTCTGAGACACTTCCGAAGCCACTGAGTGAAGTCTGCTACTCTTTCAAGCAGTCAGCACATATCCTCCATTTCATAAATGATTCACACTTCACTGTAAAATTAGCTAGAAGCAATGCAGGCAAAAAAACATCCTGTTGTAAGGTTGTTCCTGAATCTTGCTACCGTGATAGTTAGAACTTGTCTCCTAATTAATCCTAAATTAATTAATGGAAAATTTATAACCGTTTACTTTGTGTCCTGTGGTTTAAGTAGCTTTTTCTTTTCCAAGTAATTTCATCCTCGTGTGTTTCTAGAGAGAAACTTTATTCTTCCACAGTACTTACTAGGCTAAAGGAGCCACTGACTTACTCCCCACCCTCCCTCCATCTGATAGACTTCACATTTTCCCAAAATTTCCCAACTTTCTTTGAATGGAAGTTGCATGTTTCAATTAACATTTTAATTTATCTGCCTTACAACTGGGAGGCGGACTGGAGAAATAAAAATGTTTTAGGACTACAAACTTGAAGCTCCCATGTTTCAGTTTTTTGGGGACATTTTGGGGTTATGCTTTTTTGTTTATTTAGCTTGGTATTCTTAGCAACTGTAGAAAGTTTATTAAAAAGTGCCAGAAGACTTTAAGCTCTTCATCCAAGTTAATCACTTGAGCTTACTCATCTGTATCAAGCATCCTTATTTCAAGGACTTACTTTCCTTGTGTAAGGAAGAAGGAAGTCTTTGTGTCTCTATAACTACAAAAGATAGATAGGTATGTACTCAGCGCGTGTCAATTGCTCTGCTCCACCACTGGCTTATGTTCCATGCTTTGCACTGTATCCTTGCTTTTGTCTTCTTTCTGTCCCCTCCTTCTCCTCTCTGCCAGCAATCTCCAAAGAGCAGTTATCGTTTTCAAGTGTAAACAAAGAAGGTGAAATCTATGTCAAGAACAGATTCACTGCTGGCTATAGGAGTGTATTGGGTTTGCGTGGCAAGGTTTTGGTAGTTGGGGGCTACACAGGTGGCTTCTGTGAGAAGCTGCTGGAAGTTTCCCCCATGTCCAACAGAGCCAATGCCAGCCAGCTCCAAGACGGACCCACTGCTAGCCAAGGCCGAGCCCATCAGCAACAGTGATATCACCTCTGTGGTGACATATTTAAAAAGGGAGAAAAACACCTGAGCGAAGGAAACCAAGAAAGAGGAGGTAGAGAAACAATTCTGCAGACACCAAGATCAGTGAAGAAGGAGGGGGAGGAGGTGCCCCAGGCACTGGAGCAGAGATACCCCTGCAGCCTGTAGTGAAGACTGTGGTGAGGCAGGCTGTTCCCCTGCAGCCCATGGAGGTCCACAGTGGAGCAGATATCCACCTGCAGCCTATGGAGGACCCCATGCTGGAGCAGGCGGATACCTGAAGGAGGCTGTGACTCTGTGGAGAGCCCATTCTGGAGCAGGCTTCTGACAGGAGCTGTGGCCCTGTGGAGAGAGGAGCCCACGCTGGAGCAGGTGTGCTGGCAGGACTTGTGACCCTGTGAGGGACCCATGCTGGAGCGGTCTGTTCATGAAGGACTGCACCCATGGAATGACTCACATTGGAGAAGTTCGTGGAGAACTGTCTCCCTTGGGAGAAGGGGAAGAGGTTACTAGTCCTCCCCCTGAGGAGGAAGCAGCAGCAGAAACAAGGTGTGAATCCCAGAATCCCCGTTCCCTGTCCCACTGTGCCTCTTGGCAGGAGGAGACAATCAGGAGTGAATTTGAGCCCAGGAAGACAGGAGGGATGGGAGCAAAGTGTTTTAAGATTTAGTTTTTATTTGACATTACCCTACTCTGATTTGAAAGGTAATAAATTAAATTAATTTTCCCCAGCTTGAGTCTGTTTTGCCCTTAACAGTAATTGCTGAGTGATCTCCCTGTCCTTATCTCAACCCATGAGCTTTTCATTATATTTTTCTCTTCTCCTGTCCAGCTGAGGAAGGGGAGTGGTAGAGTGGCTTTGGTGGGCACCTGGCATCCAGCCAGGGTCAATCCACCACAAGAAGGAACTTCCTTATACAGGCCACTGGGAGTGGTGGATTACTGAAGACTTGACAGTACCTGCAAGGTGTGAGCTTCAGCTGAGGGACGTCATTCCTCTGCATCCAGAAGCTGGTCATTCAGAGTAAACTTTTTTCCCCTATATTTACTATACAGGGAAAAGACAAAGGAAGTGGCAATGTGAGATGAAAATAAACTGTGTCCTTTAAAAGGAAATGGAATAGAACTATATATTAGTTGAGCTTTACAAATGCACCCTGAACTTTTTAAAGATATCTTCAGTGTAATAAAGCATAGTAATAAGCATGACAATCAAACTTTAAACTGTTTGATTCTGCAATTAGATAAATTTACTAGACAAATTGGAAAGTTTTGGCTAAACATTTAGTCTTTTTTTTTCTCCACAAAAAAAAAATATGAAAATATGCCTTCACCAAACCTTTTTTAGAAAGAGTTTACCATTTTTTACAGACTCACCATTAGTATGTTATCACTCCTGTCTAGGTGAATGGAAAGGAACCAGGTTTTGTCTAAAAGGTTTGAGAGCCAGTAGACGAGAAAGCACAGACTCCGTTTGCCATTGCCAGTTGCTGACTTCAACCCTAGCAATCAACTGGAGGGAAATGGGTTGTCTAAGGAAGGAAGGGAGGAATTGGAACTATTAAAATGGGGCTAAACAACAAATGCTAAGAACTTCAAGGAGGTCACAGACTTTCACTGTTATCTCCCATAGATTTAACTTCATTTACCTCTGTCCATGCTTCTCTATTCTATAGCTAGTTAGCTCATTTCTTGCAAGCTATGGTAATTATGCAGCTATTAGTTCCCATCTTATGACACCACAACTTCTTTCTGTACAACCATGGTCAGTTTGCTTGAAGGACAATTTGCAATTCTGTAGCTGAATTGGCATACAAAAAGTTGTATTTAGAATTTTGCCCTTAATATATCTTTGTAAAAACACTTCAGTTTTATTTTTAGTGGTTTTGAAGTAACTTTGAGTATCTGACGAAAATTCTCTAGCTGGAATATAGTAAATTCTAAAGCATGTGAAAATAAGACATAGGAGGCATATTGAACTTTCCTCTCGTGGCTTTGGCCTCCATTCTGAAGTGAAAGAGACTCTAAATGAAACTCCAATGAAAAAGGAAGTGTTTCTGTGGCAAAATAACTCGACCTTTTTCTGGAGGAGAAGGAAAGAATATATAATCGGACTTCCAGTTGAAGGTTGTTGAAGAGTTGTTAATATAACTTAACAGACTGCAAAGGTGATTGAGTTCAACCTCTCAGTTTCTTTGGAAAGAACTTCAAGTCCTGAACAGACCCTTTTGGTAGTATTTGCTCTAATGACCTCTTTGCAACCATGTAGTGAAGGACATGTTCCCTTCAGATATTACTCACTTGAGTCTTGACAATGGTGAAAAACTTTCAGGGCCAACCGCTTTCAGAGGCAACCCTGGGGTTTGCTGCCTGAACTCAGCATTGCTGGAGCATCTGGCAGAGAGCCTTGGGAAGGAGATCTCTGCTCCGCTCCCAGGGCTCTTCCCTTGGGCTGTTGGTCCTTCAACGGGCCTTGCTGCCTCTGCTGACCACGTCCAGTGATTTAGCAATGTGGTAGCAAGGCTGAACTACGCTGTTTCTCAGAACCCAGGGGCTGTCTCTCAGATGTAATGCCTAGCTGAAAATCAGCATGATTTTTGTCTTGGGAATGACTTAGATGCTGTGAAATGAAGCAATGGAAAGACAAATATAGGACCTGAGGACTTGCAGAGTTTCTTGAACTAATTTTGAAATAAACAGTAGTTTGTCATCTGATCCTGGTGCTTATTTTGTGTTTTACTCAAAAGGTAAATATTTAAAGGAAGATGGCGGTGTTTTACTTGTAGAAACTGGAGACAAAAGCAAATATTGAACTATTGCTCATTTATATTCCTTCTGTGTGGTAAATGAGACAGTAGACCCTGTGGAAGTAATAGTGAGCAATAATGGAATTAGAGACCAGGATTATAATACATGCTCTGAAAAGAGAAGTAAGGCATTTCACAGGCAGTATTAATTTTGACAGTAACTAAATTTGAAGTGTATGGTTTTAGTTGCATCTTGTGAGTAATTGGATAGAAGTTGGTGAGCCTGTTTATATGCCTGCATTTTGTTTGAGCTTAGAGCTAGAGAGGGTCTGATTTTTTCATCTTGGAAATGAAATATATCTGCTCTTTAAACTCTTCTAATATTCGCTGTAAATTCAGGAATGCTTTTCCAGTTTAATGCAACGTTCATCATTTTAACTTTTTATCTATTTACGTAACTATTTATCCCTTCATAGGTGAACATCCAAGCCAGTTATCTCTCAGAAGCATACTCCCCTAAGTGTTAATTGCATTCAACTAAAAATATTCTTTTTTAATTTTCCTTTAAGCCTTTTCCTGACTTTGTTTAATCTGAAACTAGAACTAGAGACTCATAAATCTATTAATTTTTATACTGTCAGAAGCCACAGGGAAAACCAGTGATCA
Source organism: Limosa lapponica baueri (assembly GCA_002844005.1). Taxonomy (NCBI): domain Eukaryota; kingdom Metazoa; phylum Chordata; class Aves; order Charadriiformes; family Scolopacidae; genus Limosa; species Limosa lapponica. Next base: position 3,762,288 of record KZ505635.1, read on the forward strand.
ATCAGGACCAATTTCACAAGGAGAAGAGGCAGTTTCATGCCTTGTCAAGGATTATTTAGATTATATCCTTTTTTTTCTTCTTCTTTTTCTTCTACCAAACCTCATAACAAATAGAAACAAAACACTAATTATTTGCTGGAATTCAGCACTCAGTCTTGCATCTGAGCAGCTTGGTTTTTTAAATATATTTACATACATATATATATATATAAAAACATGTGTGCATGAGTGTCTATTAATGGAACAACTTTTAAAAGAAAAAAATAGTCTTCTGGAAGAGGAGTAGAAAAAAAACCCCCACCTTAAAGTATCGAGCAATTAATCAAGAGTGCCAGTACTAGTACATGTAGTGAACATAGAAGATTAATTTGGTAATAATTATAAATAAATGTTCTTTTAATCCAAAAAGCACAAATGTCATACACTTACCAAAGTAATTTATTTTGTTCAAGTTGACCAATTACTGCATTACTTCTCTTAATAGGTGAAATTATTTGTTCCAGAACTAAAATAAGAATGGAATTTCTTTGATAAATTTGTCCCAAAATTATGTCCCCAAACTGGATCAAAATACCATAATAATAATAATACATTTCCTTGGAGTAATTGCAGTCTATGCATTTTTCTAAAGTAAACAAAATTTAGAAAATGTTATTTTTGTCCTGATGATCGTACATCTTGCCACCTGCAAGATACTTGACAGTAGTTAAAAAACCTTGGTGCCATGCCAAAAAGTATCCTGAATACTGTTCCCTCATTGGTCATATTACTGCAAGTACCAACTGAATGTAAGTTCTGTCAATATTAAAAGTGATTTACTACCTAAATAGTAATAGTTAGTTGAGAGACAGTTTCGAAAGCACATGGTGCTGATGGAGAGATAACATAGGAAAAAAGAGGATATGTCCTTCCATTCTAAATCCTAACTCAGCAACAGGAAGTAAATAACATAGTGTTACTTCTTTAACTAACTGTCCTACTCTTTCTTCCCCCAAAGTCTACTGGTTTAATTCAAAAAGTTTTCTTGAGAATATGGAATGAAAAAAAATCTCTGATTAGAGACTCGAGATGGAAAAAGTCCAACCTCTTTGCAGACTGAAACGCTATCAGCAGATAAACGCATAGCAGAAGGCAACAAAATTGCTGTAGGTTAGGGAAACTACAAATAGATATGATAACCCTGCCTCCTAAAAGAAATAGCTACATTTATTTTTTTGTGGGTACTTTGAGGTGTGTAAAGAGGGGTATCTATCCCTGGATAATAAGGTCTGAGTTTGCACTCTGAAACTACTGATTTTTAAGGATTTTTAAATCTTTGTGATTTTAATACATTTGCATATGCTTCTTTCAGTCTCCTAAAACTTCGGGAACTGTAATGCTTTGAGCATTCATTTAAGCATACAATTGTGAATTTATGTCAATGATGTCCAGACCACTTATTTCTCAGAAATATGTGGGTGGCTGGTGTAATTTATAATTCAGAAGAATGCTTGTCTTAAAAGCTTTAATTAAAGTTCATGGACTATGAAACTAACTGAGAACTGGAAGTATTCGGCATCATTTTTTGTACCACTTCAGATACCTCTTCAGTTATTAGATATGTTCGGAGCACCAAGAAGACAGGAAAAAATGGAACTGATGTAGATGCTTAGCCGTATGGTGAATAAAGGACTGGTTAAGGTAGTACATGTGAAGTGTTAGGTGATTAACCTTATTGTGCATTTAAAAAAGAGCTGCTTATTTCAAGTCAAGAAAAGACCAGGCTAAACGTGAATGACTTAGTTGCAAATGGCTCCACCATACTCCATCTGCTTTAAAATGTCTCAAAGTCTACCGTTTTCTCAACTGAGTAAATGAGTCTTCTGGTTCCCAAGGAAGCCAAAACTATTGCGTTTAACATGTGCTATGTTAAAGCTATGTGGATGCACCTGATGTCTGTGAATTAATCCTGTTTTCAGACAAAATAATTTTCCCACTGAATTGTTAGTAACATGCCGAGTTGTTACATCTCTGAAACACCAGTCAGCATAGCTTTCTTTCTTAACTTCATTTTAGTTTTAATATTTATTTTGAAGGTACTCTTTGCAGTAACCTACCTCTCTCTCTCTCTTTTTTTTTTTTTTTTCCTTTTGTCCTTACACAGAGGATTACTGCTTCAGGAAAACAGCAGATTTTCAGAGGCATTGCATTACTATAAGCTGGCGATTGGTAGCAGACCCACACTAGCTTGTAAGTATTTCAACTCTACAAGCTTGCATAATATCGAGTATTTTTTTTTAAGGAAATCTTCCTGCTCTTTAATAACACTTTCTTTTTTTTTCAGAAGTTTTTCATTTGGAAAGGAAAAGGTGAAATTGTGCACTTGTCAGTTGAAAGCAAGTGTTTATTAGACAGCAACTACACTTAATGTTGTTCAGGGAAGAAGCAGATAATGATTTAACACTGGGTAGCGCTGGCAGAACCTAAAATGCTTCTGGTCTGGGGTGGTGAGCCATAGATGCTGTTGCCCAAGTTTTCATGCTCCTGTCTTCTGTTTCTTACAGCCAGTTCCTGACTTTTATGGTGTGTGGTGTGGGTGAATAATACAAATATTTTTGAAGTCCTTTCATTTTCCCATTCTTGCCTGGGGAAAATGGGAAATAATCCATAGGATGTTGCCCATCATCGGTTCCAAAATTAAGTGGGTGTGCTTTTTAAGATTGCTGAATTTTTTGTAGCTTAAGTATTGAATCTTCAATATATGCATATATACATGTATATGTATATATGTATAAACATATGTATCTATTTTTCTAGCATTTCAAACAAGGACACTATATGCTTGATACAGTATTAATAAGAGTAACAAAATGGAGCACCTTTCCCTCCTTCCTCAGTCTTTGTAGCCACTTTCTCCTTTCCTTGTCTCTGAACTTTTACCTTTTATATGTTCCCCTTTACACCAGTGATTGATCTATATTATATGAAAGCCAAATTAGATAACCATGGGATGTCTTTTAGATATTACTTTGAATTAAAACAAAGATTAGATAAAACATAATGGAACCCTGTTAAAATACAACATTTTTTCCCTCTTCACAGCTGCCTATTTAAATACTGGTATTATCCTGATGAACCAAGGGAAGACAGAAGAAGCCAGGAGGACTTTTCTGAAGTGTTCAGAGATCCCTGATGAAAATTTGAAAGATCCTCATGCTCATAAAAGCTCTGTTACTAGCTGTCTTTATAACTTAGGAAAACTTTTTCATGAACAAGGACACTATGAGGTAAGACTCCATATTCATCTACAATATCATGATAAAACCTTCATATATAAAAAATACCTATTGCTTCCATCCAGGCTTTCAAAATACATGACAGGCACAAATTGATTAAATTTCACCAAATCAAGATTAAGATTCTCTACAGAGAACATTTATTCTCTACAGTCACAGGTGTGAAAATGTTAATTAGTAGTGTGATGTTCTGATGTCAGAATCAACATTAGCAGTGGTGACATCTGATATGTGTTAATTCATTTTTTTGGCTTTGTCCCCATAGCTGGTATGCAAAGGATATACCCTGATTGCAGACCAGTTGACCTAAAGTATACTGGCTTTTTAATTCAAACTAGAGTAAGTCTGTCTTTAGTCGAAAAAATGCAATTATGTTTGCTTTTGAGTCTCCAAAAATAAGACCTAGATGGAACAATTCAAAACTTCAGTGATTAAAAACATCCTGTGATGTGATATATTCAGATAATTTGACCCAAGTGCTAAAGTGGGTTTGATATTTTTAATGTAACCGTACACTGCACCAAACCCATCCCATCTCATTTATGTGTGTGTATGTGACTGTTGTGATTCCTCTCTATTCTCCCTGATGAAATTACTAAAACTGGGCGTTCACTTGAGTTTTGACCTTTAGCAGTATTTGAAAAAAAGTCATTCTCTCTTTGCATTACCACACATACTTCAGAACAGGAGTTATGCATGGTTTTGATCCATATAACTCTTCCTGACCGTGGCAGTTACCTCAGCTGTTTAAGATTAGCCATGCACAAGCACGATGGATTCTCTGTCATCTGTCTGCTGAATCCAGGTCTGTCAGATGGCAGTTACTAATTGGTTAAAACACAGACACAGACAGCTAATACATCCATAAAGATAAGAGAACAGCAGCATGTTGTCTGCATGGCTGATAGACTGTAAAGTTGGAGTGCAATGCCGGGAAGGTGCAAGTGGTTTTAAGAATATAAACCATCAGATTTCTGCCTGGTGGTCATTGCACTCTGACCCAGCCTTGATTTGATCATACACTTAGATTTTTTTGTCAAGCATATTTCAGCCTTCACAAGCTGCGACTATTCAATGCGATGATATAGAAAATGATGCAGAGCTAACAGACTAACCAGTAAGCATGCTAAGTGCTGAATGAATCATAAATGTGTAATCAAGTAATTCAAGGCACAGCACATTTGTGAAAGGAATCCAATTTTGGCATTCTTGACCCTATAGTCCATCTCACCCTTTCTGTGGAGCAGACTTCAATTGTGAGGATTACGTTTTGTTATTACTTGGCAGTAGACAATGATTTCTTTATTTTTAGGTCACTCACTGTAGCTTAGTCATCAGAATGTCCTTTGCAGTTTGATATTATTTCATATTCTCTGACAGCCTATAGAATTTTATACATGTTTATAAACTCATGAGTCATTGAGGGGTTTAAAAAAAATGTTCCTTTTATTTCCACCTGGAAAAAAGAATTGCAATATTGGAGCTAATTTGATCTCTTGCCAATAAGCTTCACTGAATTTGGAAAACTTCTGTAAATGAGAACTTTCTGTGATATTTATGACACCAATGTGTTTCCTTTCTCTCTGCACCTTTTGTTTGGGGAAGGAAGATAGTTTGGTTTTACTTTATATGTGAAAGACTGCTTTTGAAATTGGTGCTTTACTAAAGACTTGTCCCGCTTACGTGTTTCTTTTCAGGATGCCCTTATGGTTTACAAAGAAGCAATACAGAAAATGCCAAGGCAGTTTGCACCACAGAGCTTATACAACATGATGGGTAAGTACAGTTTTAATGCTGCAGAAAGATACCTGAGGCGTAGGACAGGGTGAAACAAAAGAGCTTAGCTGGGCAACTGGTGCTCAAATGAATTAGCTAATAAAAACAGAAATAATTGCCTTCAGTAGATATGAGCCAAACCACGTTCAGAACTTAAACCCCAGCAAATGCAAGTCTAGATAAGGTACAATAAATGATGAGACTCTTAGATACTGGATATCTTTAAGAGGGTCCATGCAGCGCTTGTACATGTAGAATGCATGGTGGTTTTCTTTGCCTCCAGAATCTCTCATCTGCTATCTTGGAGACCTCATGCAATTCATACACGTTTTTTTAATCTCCACTTTAGTCATCTTTGAAACTAAGAAGAAATTGTATTTACTTCATAGAAAATGGAGGGAGATTGATTATAACATAAAATTTAGTGTGGGTGTTGGATGTTCAATTTCCTTCTAAACCAAAAAGATGTCCAGAGGCCCACAGAGATAGATAGTTGTATTTTTTTGCAGGTTGTGCCAAAAACTTATTTCCCAGCTGATGTACTGTTAGTTCAACATCTACAATGAGAAAATTCTTCTTCCAGGACCAGGCTATCTGTTCTTCAGAATTTTAGCAGAGTCTCTTGAGTACTGCAAGAAACATTAATTTAGCTGAGGTGTTTTTTGTTCTTAAACTTTAACTCCTCATGTTCTTCATCACATTTTTATACAGGATACATTAAACAGATAAAAGAAAGATAATGTGAATCATTATTTATGGTATTCAGATCTGTAAACAAGAGGGCAGGTTCTTTGTTTTTCCAGAGATGCTTTTATGTGGAATTCTCTCTGAAAGGGCATGTGTTTTTGCTAAGCAACCTCAGTGTCTGGCCCAGTAGACTCTGTGAGCTCCTATCTGGGATGGAAAAGGATGTAAGATGCCTTTAAAGTAGTTCAAAATAGAGCAATTAAAAATATATGTAGAAACAATTAGGATCAACAGGAAGCTTGTGGTGTTTTGTGCCTTTTTTTACACTGTCCCAATGCCTAAAATGTAAGAGAATGTATTGCTTGATACTAATTGGTTTGATGCAGTCGTTGAAAGGAAGCATCATGCACTCTACTTAATTAGGAAAGGCATCTTTTATTAGGTCCTTACAAGTACTTAGACATAGGCAAAAAAATATTCTAAAATTGTAGTTTGCTACAATTGTATGTAATTGTATGTAATAAATGTAGTAAACATTTGCTACATGTTTGCAAATCTCTGTAAATGCTAAATTGAGTACTTCTCTTGTCACACTGACAAAGTATCTAATGTCAATAATAGCATAAACACTTCCTTAACAGTTCATACAGTTCAATGGAGAGTTACTTCTCCCTGAATGCTGGGCGTTATCAGATTAATGCAAATGGCTAAAATCCCTAAAAAGCACAAGTTGATTATTGCATGTACTTTTGTTCATAGGGAGTCTTAGCTGAACTATTGTTTCATCAGTTTTATTTATCAGCATTTACTGATAAATTTTGGTGGGGTTATCAACAGTCACCACTCTGTGAATTAAGCCTCTGCTTACTATCAGTGTCATATAGTGATTGCTGAAGTACTGCAGTGCTCCAGCAAGCCCTCTGAAGTTTGGCAGCCCTTTTTAGTGCAGACATATGTATATATATTGTAATTCTAATAAAAGTACTTTTCAGAAGTACAGAAATTGGAGAAAGTAAACCAATACTGTTTCTAGCATGATGGTTGTTCCATCACAAAGCAGGCCTGTCCACCCTTTTTTTTTTCTCATGAATAGATGCTCCCTTTAAAAAACACTATGACCTGTAAGATTCTTTAGTTTTTTACTTTTTTGCCTGTTGGTTATTTATTTAGGTTCAGGAGGCCTTTCTCAGCTTCCTTTATAAGCACAGTCCATGACGTCCAAGTTCACTCTGTTCCTGGGATTTGCATTTATTAACTCACAAAGCTCACAAAACTCACCAGAAGTGACTTGAATTGAATGCAGTGCAGCTATATTAACAGCAGGACTCAGACTGATATGTTTAAAGCTGTCCTGGACGCATCCACATGAGCGTATGTGACTGCAGTTAGTCTCTCCTACCTGTAATAGTGTAAAGGTTAGATGACAAGACACAGCTTGTTAGTAGCTAAGCTTGCTTTATAGTGTGGAAAGAAAAAGATATCTCTGGGGAGTAATTAAGCCCATCTGACATAGACATCTATTTTAGATAATACAAATAATCCCCTGCAAGCACACTTCTCCTGTAAAAGGAGCTGAGATGACTAGCTTAGACTTGGTAGCTCAACTTGGGTGAGATAAATCCTAAACACCTATTCAGTCATCTCTTTGCATCGGGTGTGACAGGAGAACAAGGCAACCGCATCCATTATCAGGAGTGCACCTGCTCTGCAGCTCATACGCTTTCATTGGGCACCCGAAGGCCAACTGGATTGTTTATTTCTGTTTTGATGTTCAAGATAAAATTGTAAACACATTCACTATAACACTTTCTTTGATAAACAGCATTACATAAACTTGTCTGCCTACTTCTTGCCTTTAAAAGGGAGACTAGAGGAACTGAAATAGGCCAGTCCTGTATCGTGTGCTTGGAACTGCATGAACCTAACTCTGAGCTGTGCAAGCTCACTGTGTGCTCACTGCTGGGGAGGAAGGGGGAGAAACTGGGGACTGTTCCCCAGCTGCTCAGGAAGGAAGGATCCTTCCCTGTCTCTCTATGTGTGGAAAAAGTCTTCACGGCTCATCGTTAAATCCAAGAATAGCTACAGTTTGAGGATTACCTGCTGCAGTTGTCATTGTGATTGATGTATCCTGAGTCTCTGGCAATCACTCATCTTGGTTCAGTGTTACATATTGGCATGTGATGTAAGAAAACAATGCTTCCTCTAATTTTTAATAATTACTCAATCATTTCATTGAAGATTTTCTGGAGGCTTTTATCTGTGTATGATGTACATGACATACTCGAAAGAGAATAAACAGGAGATGAACTGTTTAAACTGAATTAGGGTTTGAACTCAGTGCTCCGAGTGCAGTAGCATTAACACTCCAGCAGTGTTAAGCCTTTACACCACCTGCTTTCCCTGTTTGTGTTACACTTCTTTTCCTGTGCTTGCTTGTATTGGCCTTTTGCTCTGACAGGGCCAGTGACTCATTCCTCCAGTGCGCCAGCTTGCCCGGATGACTCTCATTCTTTAAAACTCTAAGTAACTTGCCTCTTAGAGGAAGAAGAAATATTGGACCTCAAGAAGCAAGCCATCCATTTGACTTTGCATTTTATTCATGGTACAAAAGGCAAAGCCAGAAGACCATCATCAGATGTTCTAAGTTTGTGCATATGAAAAGTTACAGGGTAGATTTTGGTCTCCTGTTGCTGTGATTTATTTTGCCAGGTGTGCAACAACTCAGCTAAGGAAACCATATGTTTCTCTGGCTTTGTACCAAGAAGTAAAACCTTTTCATTTTTTTTTTTTCTTAAAAGAACCCAAAACAGCTAAAAATTAAAACTCTAAAACTAGAATCAAAATAATTATTCAACAAGCTGTATAGGGTTGGCTTGGTATTTATTTTCTCTATGTCATATTTCTTTGATGTAAATTAAAAAGTACATGCTAAGGTTACACAGATTAATTTGCTTGGCATGGCAACATGCACTACAAAAGCCAGAGTCCAGCTCAGCTGCATTAAATAGGTAATATATTTTGTTTAAAGTTTCAATTAAAACCTGGGGTCAAAAGATAAAATGGTCCCTGTGGGATCTTGAACACTTTAATGCCAATATTAGGATTACTTAAGGATCAGCCTCTGCTCTAGATGTCTTTTGCGTTCCTTGAAATCTGATATTGTACAGTTGATTGTATTACATTGCTTTTAAAACCACACTGGCCCACCTGCTACAGTAATTCATACTCTTGCCAGTTAAGTGGTGTGAGGTGGACCATAGAGGCTTTATTTTAATACCGAACAGTAACAAGAAAGATGTTGGGGTGGCATTGTTCAGGTTTAGATTGGCAAGGTACTGTCATAAAGACAAATGTCTTGATCACACTCCATCTGCCCTTGCCAACTGACATCTGAATGTCTGTTTTCAAATGCATTTAATGCAAAACCTTACAAACATTTTTGATGAGAAATTCAAGTTACAAAAGAAGCTAACATTGCAGGAGTGAATACAGTTAATGATACACAGATTAGAGTTTAGATTTCTCCTTGCTAATCTGCTACATCGTACATGGACAGAAAACAAATCATATGCAAGTGGTGGCCAGGTACAGAACAGGAAAGGGGAGCCAGATTTTACATCTGGTGCAGAGGTTTGCATCATAAGTACAAAGGCTTAGCATGCAGAGAGACTTTCTGTGTTGATGATTATAACATAACTATTGCTTTATTTGATTATGCTTTTGGGTGGCTGTGGCTGTTTGTACAAACCTGTTAATATTGTTAAGGTTCCTATCCCATTTGCTCCTTGCTCCCATTAAATGTTTTTTTATTGAATTACTTTTAAACATTGTTTAGAACTCCAAGAAACATTTTTGCTGGTGTAGTTTTACAGTTCATGCTGTGCAAGACTTACTTTTTAAGAGCCAAAGATTAAGCTGTGAAATACATATCCCCACATCATAATTTATGCAGAGCATGGTACCTGCGCTTGTCTGAGCTCGAGGCATCAGTGTGCTTCCTATGCATCTCATGAAGCTTTAGTGGTAATTTCTTACTAAATGTACATTACAAACTTATTTTGTTTTAAAAGTAGCTTGGTTCAAGAAAAGGATTTTTTTCTTTCATACATGTATTTCATTATATGTTCTAGGGAAATTAGAATGGAGTCCACTCCAATAGTGATGGGAATAAAAGATTGTGCTTCCTTCTCTCCACCTCCCTGCTCCCATTCTGCTACTTTAACTCTTCCCCCTCTCAGACTTTCATGGTAGTTTATATCTGCTGTCCAAAGCTGAATATAAATCTCTGGGCTGATTGATTGCAATGTCTCCTGTTTTTTCACTTTCTTTTGTTTGAGGCATTCAAGCTGGGTATGAAGGTTACAGCAGTGGATTGCTGAGGGGGTAGTGGATGCAATGTTTGAGACCTGGGTGTTTTTTTCCAGATTCTCACATTTTCTTAGTTTTAGCTGTTTGGACTATTGATCTATAATTTCATGTGAAATGCTTGAGTTTTCTTAGGCAGAATTCTGAAAAAGCTAAGAGTGTAAGACTGAAATGCACTTATATTTTAAACATACAGGGTTTTGTATGAAAATAAGTATCATCGTAGTGTTTGTAGACCAAAAATATGGTCCAATACTGAAATTAGACTACAGTGATCCCAGTTAGGCATGATTCTAATGGAAAATGCTTCTATTAAGAGTTTTTTAAAGAAACCTATACTGGCATAATGTCTGTATTTTACTGACAAAAAGAATAATACTTAAAAGGTGTGTAAATAAAGTGAAAGGCAAGAAAAGAATACAATCGCTTTTTCAGTTATGAATTCTTAGTTTGTGCCCTTATGATTTGCTGCTGGTTGCACATCTGTTGGAAAATGAAAATGAGATTATCTATCTCAGGTGAGCTCAATGCTTCTATTTGTGTCAATATACTTCTTTCACTGGAAGACTTTGCACAGCTGTTTCGTGTTGTACAAAGTCCATGCTGTTCCATGCTGTAACTGATTTTATTTTGCGTTTCATATATATATGTTTTCCACTTAGGTATTTTCTTTCAAAAGTAGCTTGGTGGTCTAATTAAATCAGATCAAAGGCTTTGCTTTGGCTAATTGAGTCCTGTAAGAATCTGCTCAAACAAAGTAAATGTGGATTGATTCCCGTCCATCAAAAGCCCTCTAAAATACAATACATTCCTTAAAATCTTCAAGAAGATTGTTCTGTAAAAGGAAAAAAAACACAAACAGAATATGCTTAGTTTATGCAGAACTTGATGCTCATTGGGTTCACATGCTTCAGCTGTTTCACAGAAGTCACCCAGACTGTTAATCTTTTGCAGTATATCTTAAGCATCAGTATAGTATAACATCAATCTGTGCTTCTAGATTTATGATGTTATTGTATGCAGTGGTACCTAAGGGAAGAAAGAAGGAAGTTATATATCTAGGGAAGGGCATTTGTGCTAAATGCATCTGCAGCCTTGGTTTGCACAATGAGGCTACACAGTTGCATTATGAAAGACACAATCCTCTTGTGGTATTGGGGTGCACAGGGATGCACACCTCTCCATCATTTTCTAAGGCAACCTGTTTATGTTCCCAATTCAAAGAAATGATGAAAAAATGAAATTTAATTCCTGGGTGAATGTATATATTAGATATTTTCCTTTTCAAAGTGCATCTCCATCTTCCTTTGTGTTTTGACTTCTGCTTTTGTCAATGCCAAATTCTGTATTTTCTATATTATATTTTTACCATCCAGCAATTTGAGTGGCAGAAAATGAACATATACAAGGATGATCCAAGGCAGGCTTACCCTGCATTGTCTCCTTTACAGAGATAATTTTTCAGTGGTCTTTTCAATAGTATCTTTTGGGATCCTAAGAGGAGGACCACAGGAGGGACATATGTTTTTAATCTGAAAGTATAGGTACATGCCATCTCTAGAGGCACAGTGCTATTGTATCCATAGTGTCATTGTACTTGCTCATAGATAAATCTAACGTGCTCCTACAAGGAGATGGCCTTTGCTTGGTATGACAACAGGCATCAGAAACAGAACAAATCTGAAATCAGCAGATGAGAGTTTAATCTAGAACCATATAACATACATTCATGTAAATGGTACCTAATTTTCTTTTGTAATAATGTGTGATATGTATTAGAAAATCCTAACTTCTTACTACTTTTTTTTTTTTTTGAGGATTTGTATTAAGCTCATATTCCACTTAATTATTGAGGATAAAGGTAGCCCTTTCAAGGGAAATAGCTGCTAGCAAGCTGATCCTTTATTAGTATTACCATTTAATATAAATATTTAATGTTTAATATGATTGTTATTGTTCTTTAATTACTTTTTGTTTGTCTTGGGATTATTTAAGTAGAGGTGTTTTTGTTGTTGTTTTAGTTTGTTGGGTTTTTCTTTTTTGTTTGTTTATTTTGAAAGATTATTTTTCAATCCCAAAGATTCTGACGAAATAAGAGGAAATACTGCTTTGGAGAATGTTAGTCTTGCAACTGATCTATCACTATGGCAAAGAAAATCCACTTGAGTACTAGGATTTTAGTGGTGTAAATCTAGTTAAAAGGTAGCCCATTCCTTTGTCATGAAGTGTTAATGAACTATGTATACACTCCTTTTGATAGTGTTTCAGTTGCATATTAATGTGTTTTCTTGTACTACATCAGGAAATGAGAGTTACAATTAAATATTCCATGTTCCTTCTTCAGGAATAGGCTAAGAAATTGGCACGCATAAATAACAGAAAATGTTAGCTGAACTGTAAAAATTGAAACATTTTTGAATGACTCATTTGTCTCCTTTTACTCCAATTAGCTGTTGAATTTCTTGCCACCACTGATTGTGCAGGCAATGCTCCACGTGTCTGTATGTTGGTATGGATTAAGGAACTGAAATAACTGACAAGTTATGTCTTAAGGTTTCCACTGCCATGAATGTCTTTCTCTGTTGTTGTTACCTTTAATAGAAAAGTAGTATGCAACTCTCTTGAACTTTATGGATCCGACAAGTTTCATTAATAAATTGTGCGTGTGTGTGACCTTTCAGATTTTTCACATGAAATATTTTACAAATTAAATAATTGCTAAAGTAAATAAAGAAACCTGCTCACATGTACCATTGGTTTGCATATTTTCTGTCAATGGACACTGTGTTATATTCCTGATGACTAAATCATTCATGTTGTAAGTTTATAAAAATACAGGACTTAAATGAAAAACACTGTTTTTCTCGTTTTAATCTCAGACACTCCAATACACAAATGCATCCTGAAGGACAGAAGTCAATCCCTACATGTTTTCTCTATCATTTTGTGGGAAAACTATCTTAGGATGGAATGGCTTTTATTAAAATTGCATCAGTCTAACACTTCAATTAACAGATGTTTGATTTTATCCTTGTCTTTGGGTATGGCAGTGGCAGAGCCTTTGTTAGTTTTCAACTTACTTTGATTTCTTTTTAGATAGAGGTGTCACTGTAAATCATTTAGAAGACGAAATTAATATCAGACACCCTAACAGTGCTTCCTTCTGTAGTAATGACAAGTTCTAATTGCTTATAATATAGCAATTCTTGATGATATGGGGCTTATGGGCAGAAAACACTCTTCAGAAAAAAAATGTTCAGCCATGGTGAATTCCCTGTAAAGATTTTAGGGGAGTAAAATTCCTTTCTCTACAGTTTGACATTTAGATTGACATACTGTAGCTTCATTTCTAGATGTGCCACTCAGAAATACCCTCAAAGTTTAAGGAGGTTAGCTTGTAAAGTAGTTGAGCTCTTAAAACCTATTAAAAATGGAATTTGCCAGTTCTCTGAAGATGTTAATCTCTTCTTATATCAGAATCCATCATGGAAAATAGATTAGAACCTTGGATCTTTTTGAAATTTGGCAGTGCATTCAGCATATACTACCAGCAGATAACTCCATCTCTTATGGCTGCTTACATTACTTTTTAAAGGATCTTGTTGTTAATTGCTTGAAACTTTGCCAAGGGCTGGAATTTTCCATGTAAAGAAAAGAAAAAGGCAATATGGATTCCTCATTTCCTATATGCTAAATGAAGCAGGGGCCTGTGGGAAAAATAGTATGCAATCAAATAATTAAACATTCTGCCATAAAGCGTATAGCTAGGAAGAGGAGTTGAGGGGAGCATGTAGCTTGACTTTTGGCTTCTTCCATCCTTTCAACACTTGACTTCATGACTTTGTTTTGTGCATAACAAGGTATAATGTTACGTCACTTATTAGTGAGTGCTGACATGGTGAAAAAAAATGCATGCGATGTTGATATCCCTGAATTTTATCATAGGTTTTGGGGAATGTTCGTGTTCTTTTGGGGTTTGTTTCCTGTTTCGATTTTTTTTATTATTATTATTTGGCTTGGGTTGGCTTTTTTTTTTTTAAACCGTTCTTTTAGTTTGGCCCTAATAGAATGCAATAGAATGACTTGAGTACTTCTGGGACTGAAACATCAGCTACTGCTGTGTATGTAATCAGATATCAGACACTAGTGCATGAGTACAGAATGCTCTGTATATCCTTGAATTAGAAATCCTGGTCTGCTAGATTTACAGGCTTGCACCCCTTTTTGGAAGAACTCTATTTGCTTCTAAAAGATCATGTTGGCTTCCCTTAGCTTTGGCTCAGTGTGACTTCTGACTCTACATCACAGCTTTTATCTGCAGGCTGTTGTTAGGTCATTTTGCATGCACTGCATCCTAACTCCTGAACCTCAAACTGTTGTGGCACTTTTTGCCTGGGATCTCTATCCTCTGGTGACAAAGATAGCAAAAAAAAAAATAAAAAATCTACCTGGACCTAGACTTTTTTTTTTTAAATCAAGAAAATCCTCCATAGCCCCTGTAAATACTTAAGATAAAGTAGCTCACATGGTAAGAGTTCCTTCTATTTTACTTTTTTGAGCATGTATGTGGAACTTTTTTCTCTGAGTTTTGGGGGTATGGTAGTTGGATTCAAACTTGAATAAAGAACATTGGTCCTTCTCTCTCTCCATGATGCCCTTAAAGCTATTAATTTCCACGTAATGCAGACCTCGGGGCAGTGACTCACCTGGAAACAGGCTTAGCTGACCTCTACTTTGGTCAGCTGTAGTCCTCTCTTGATCTTACTGTGGTGGCACTGGATAAACTATGACTTCATAATTTTGGGAGGATAGTTAGCCATTTATTTGGAATTAATCAGCTAGTGAGATTATGAAAACCTGGTTCTCCTGTAGGCATTTTCAGTCTGTCCTTGGCTTGGGCAAGGGCACGTTTATAACCAAGGCCCTCAGGAACGGGCTGTGTATATGCAGGCTATTAATCCGAAATCTGCTGCTCTTCACCATTACATACTTGTTTGATATTGCGTATTTCCAACCTTTGAGAAATTTGGTTGTTTGCTTCTTTGAGAAGCTGCTGCTTTGTATGCTAAATTCTTTCTCAGAAACTGCAAGACTACAATTATCTGTACCACAGTATATGGCTTTCTGACGTCCCAGTCATCTCTTGTTCTTCAACATTGCCTTCCTCATCCTCTCACAGTAAAGGATTTAACTTTGAAAAATGTACAATTTTGGTCATTTCATACATGACTTCTTAAGACTAGCAATTTTAAAATTATGGATGCTATATTCTAATTTAAAATAATTGTGGCACATAACCTAATTTAACTACATTCAGAGATTAGGGTTTTAATGTCTTGCCCCTCCCTCCAATATAGTTTCAGGGCTGTTTTCTTAACCTTTCCTAGTTTTTAAAAAAATCTAGGTTCTTGATGTATTATGATTAAATGCAAAAACTTCCCATATTCTCCCTACCATTCCATGTGGTGCAATGTAGACTGATGGAAAAGAAATAATTTTTCTACAGTAGATGTGGTAAAAATTCTGGTACTTTGAGGCTTTTGAATGAAACTTAGCAGATGGAGCTCTCTCTTGCAATTCTGTTCCAACAAGACTTTCATCTCAACCATGCTCTTTCAGCCCTAATAAGGCCATAACTCAGTATGCTCCATCAAGTGTCTGTAAGGCTTTTTGTGTGTGTGTGTGTCATTGCAGGTGTTGAAAGCTTCAAAGCACTTTACCTTTTTCAAGATCTCTACCCATTTAATACATAGCAAATTATAAATGAGCTAATAAATTATGGAAGCCCTGATAAATTTTGGGCATTCTCACTAGCATTTGTTTCACCCTGTAGGAGAAGCCTATATGAGAATGAGCCGGCTGCCAGAAGCAGAGCGCTGGTACGTGGAGTCACTGCGATCCAAGAGCGACCACATCCCAGCCCATCTCACCTACGGAAAACTACTGGCTCTGACGGTGAGTTAACCAGCAGCTCCTGGGAGCTGGTCCCAGGCCCTTCGAGTAGGTGAGGTAAAGAGATGGGAAGACTTTGGCCTGAAAATTGCTTATAGCCCTATTTGTCGTGCTATTTCAGTCATGCCTATTAATTAAGGATGTTGACAGTGTCGGGTTTTTGTGAAATTGCATCCATTCCTGAAATATCGCCACCTCTGTGCTGGAAGAAAGCAGTTACAATAGTGTTGGAACTTTTTAACAGACAGTAAGGAGTTCTCTAGTTGAAAAAGCCTTTATTCTAAGCAGTTTAGATCACAAGTAATGATATTAATGCAAAAGATACTCAGTGTTTGACTCAGGGTTGTTGTAGCAGCCTATGGCAGACCTGTACTTTGTGAATTACATGTCTCATGCTTTGAATTTATGCTTCTTTATGAGTATTTCTTTGAGCTTGTGAGAAGGACTACTCAACTACTAAGAACTAATTACAAAAAAATGGGAAGAGTTAGACTTTTTCATTTCTTCAAAATTTATTGTGGCTTTTGAGTATAGATGAGCTTATAGCGCCAGCTGAACTAGCCCAATATGATAGTTATAGCTTAATGCCAGTCCCTCCTCGGTTTTCACACATTTTGAAGACGAAAATTTTTATTTTATTCTCTAAAATAATTGTTTTAAACTGCCTTTCACTTGTTATCCATTTCTCATTCCCATTTTTCAGCCATATCCTTTTTCCTGTTTATCTCTTCTACATTTGCTTTCATTGTTCAACCCAGTGGTTTCATGATTCCTTTCTATGCTGTACTGATATGCCTTTGTGTGGCTCTTCCATCCTTGTGCCTCAGTTTGCATATCTTCCTCAACATTTCACCTAGCTATAAGCTTTTACTCTGACCTTGCTTATGCCCTGTCCAGTCTTCAAGCAAAAACTGTCCTTGGACCCAGGGTAGATATCCAGTGAAGAAAAATAGCTCATAATTAATTTCAGCAGGTACATTGCTGCTAAAAGTACTTGAATTTGGAAAAGGGGGAGAAATTAGAACAGAAGTTTTCTATATGAGTGCAAGTGTCCACATAATTGGAAAGAATTAAAAATTGTTCAGTGTTGTCATGTAACGTCACATACAGAGTTTGATTAAAAACTACCTGGATGGGAATTTTTAGCTTGTAATGGAAGTCAAGATGGTAGTGTTATATTCCCACTGCCTGTCAGTTCCAGGCCCTAGAAAGGCATTTTTTTGCTACAATTTCCAGTTAGAGTTAAAATTTCTCAGATATTGACAAATACATGCACTCACTGATTACCTTCCTCTGGGATAGAGCTGCAAGTAGGTTATACAGCAAAATTTCCTAATGTACCTTGCTTTTCTGGCAGATATCTTCATATCTTGCACCTAAGAATAATAGGAGAAAGTCAGCATTATTGGTCTCTTCTTAGCAGATCTATTCCATACAGACCCCTCTACCCCAGTACTCCTCTGGTTAATGTTGCACATTTTCTAAACTGCTGAGTATATGAAATATGAGATGTGGTAGGGAAAGTCTTGCAGTTGTTCTGGTAAGCAAGGTTATTTCTTCAAAATAACAAAATCCCCGAATCCCATAACTCTGTACAAATGTTGTGAGCCACTGTTGTGGTTTAACCCTAGATGACAACTAAGCACCACACAGCCACTTGCTCACTGCCCCCATGGTGGGACAGGAGAGAGGTTCAGAAGAATAAAAGTGAGAAAACTCATGGGTTGAGATAAAGAGAGCCTAATAAGTAAAGCAAAAGCCGCATGTACAAGCAAAGCAAAACAAGAAATTAACTCACCTCTTCCCATCAAGCAGACAGGTGTTCAACCATCTCCAGGAAAGCAGGGCTCCATCATGCCTAAGTTATTTGGGAAGACAAAAGTCATAACGTCTCCTCCTTCCTTTTTCTTCCCCCAGCTTTATATACTGAGCATGACATCATATGGTAAGGAATATCCCTTTAGTCAGTTGGGGTCAGCTGTCCCGGCTGTATCCCCTCCCATCTTTGTGAGTGCCCTCCACATTCTTGTTGGCAGGCCAATACGAGAAGCTGAAAAGTCCTTAACTGCTTAGCAGCAACTAAAATATTAGTGTGTTATCAACATTATTCTCATCCTAAATCCAAAACACAGCACTATGACAGCTCCTAGTAAGAAAAATAACTCTAACCCAGCCGAAACCAGGACAGCCACTAAAAAATTTTTAATTTCGTCTCCCCATTATGAAAATTCAGATATAGGATTCAACATTAGTGGCATACCCCAACTTTGGGAAGGACACAATGAAAAATATATGTGGATCCCTATAGTAGAATTGAACTGTTCACTTTTCTCCAGGGATATAAACACAAAATACATGTAGGGTGGATTGTGACTTGAGCATCTGAATTATGTTTGTAGAAGAATGTGTCTCATTAACAAAAAGGACAGGAGCTGTATACAACTTTGGACACTGAATACTGCACCACGATAGGCAATAAAACACTTTACCTATGCTTTTTCAGTGCACACTTGCTTACATATACTTGCTCTGTGCCATAATTGCCGTCTGTTCTCATAATGTTGGGTATCATCTCTGGACACTTTTTTTCTTTTATTACTGTTGCTTGTTCTCACATTCATGGCAATATGTACAGATAGAGTTCATGTCCATTCTATTAACAGCAGCATAAGCTGAAAAGATGGTGCTGACCTCCTGTTGGCTTGTAGTGACATAGAACTTCATAAACGCATAACAAGGCAACATGTTGATGACAAAGTAATTAGAGATGGCAGAAAATTTTTCAGATGTATATTTCATTCATTTAAAAAAAAAGTTCATTTATCTTTGATCTATTGAAATTTGGCATTTATTTCATTTAATTCTTTCAGTTGCAAAGTCTGAAAAGACATTCAACGACATTCAACAGTAAAATGGACGATGAAGAGATTTGGCAGTAGAATATGGATTTTTGTCTCCATGTTGGTCACTTATCCTTAATCAGTTTTGCAGCCTACCATCTGCTCAGTGATTCACATTAAACAAATTTTGTCTAGTTTCTAGTATACTGAACTATACTAGTATTAGTTCCTATCACAAATGTATGATTGCTGTAATTGACATGCTTCCTGGAAGTCTGCATAGACTTCCTTGGGATTCAATAGCATCAGAGCTGCTTTGGCGTAGCTGTTTCAGCCCATGCCTAACTTGAGGTACCACTGTGATTTATTCCTCTGTTGAACTTTTCTGCCTAGGCTCTTGATCATTTTCTCATAGCCTGTTTACTTAGGAGAGAGAAAAGCCTACTTCAGTTGGTTTTCAGATGTTAGAGGAGAGACTTTTTAGAGACTTCTTTCTCCTCATTTGTTGGAACCAAACCTTCAGACTTTTTGCAATCCTGTTTCTGAATATAAGTGCTGAGACAAAACTATTGACAGCACTTCTCCATGTCTCTTTTCCAGGAGAGAAATGTGAGATGATTGATGAAGTGAAGGGTGGAAGTGGGTGCTAATATAGGTAGTAAATTTTTCTCTGTCAGTGAAATTGGGAGGTGAGGAAGGAGAGGAGAAAGGTTTCAGACAAGTTCCTAAGTTCCAGCCAAAGGCAATTCTTGTATAAAACACCCTAGCAGTAAAGTCAAACCTGTAAAGTTCACAAATTCAGCTATGTTTTACTTCCCGAATTTAAATTCCAATTAAGTGGCTTAATTTTAACCCCAGCTTTTCTGCCTCCTCAAGTCTGTTGCCAATATTAATGCTTACTAAAAGCAGCGTGACATAGAATCATTTAGGTTGGAAAAGACTCTTAAGATCATTGAGTCCAGCCGTTAACCTAACACTGCCAAGTCCACCACTAAGTCAAGTCCCGAAGTGCCACATCTACAGGTCTTAAATACCTCCAGGGATGATGACTCAACCATTTCCCTGAGCAGCCTGTTCCAATGCTTGATAACCCTTCTGGTGAAGAAATTTTTCCTAATATCCAATTTAAACCTCCCCTGGTGCAACTTGAGGCCGTGTCCTTTTGTCCTATTGCTTGTTGATAGGCTGATACTCACCTCACTACAATCTCCTTTCAGGTAGTTGTAGAGACTGGTAAGGTCTCCCCTCCACCTCTTTTTCTCCAGGCAAAACCCCAGTTCCCCCAGCTGCTCCTGGTAAGACTTGTTCTCTATAGCTTTCAGCAGCTTCGTTGCCCTTTGGATGTGCTCCAGCACCTCAATGTCATTCTTGCAGTGAGGGACCCAAAACTGAACACAGTGTTTGAGGTGGGGCCTCACCAGTACCAAGAACAGTGGGACAATCACTTCCCTAGTCCTACTCGCCGCACTATTCCTGATATAGGCCAGGATGCTGTTGGCTGCCTTGTTTACCTGGGCACACTGCTGGCTGTCAGCCAGCAGCCCCAGGTCCTTTTCTGCCAGGCAGCTTTCCAGCCACTCTTCCCCAAGCCTGTAGCATTGCATGGGGTTGTTGTGACCCAAGTGGAGGACCTGGCACTTGGCCTTGTTGCACCTCATTCCATTGGCCTTGGCCTATTGATCCAGCCTGTCCAGATCCCTCTACCCTCAAGTGGATCTACCCTCAAGCAGATCAGTGCTTCTGCCCAACTTGGTGTTGTCTGCAAACTTACTGAGGGTGCACTCGATCCCCTTGTCCAGGTCATTGATAAAGAAATTGTGTTCAGTGTTTAAGAGGCATTTGGAAAATGTCATTAACAAAGTGCTTTAACTTTTGGCTAGTCCTGAAGTGGTCAGGTAGTTGGACTAGATGATTGTTGTAGGTCCCTTCCAATTGAAATATTCTATTCTATATACAAAACCAAAAGAATTAGCCCAAGTAAAATTAAATAGCATAGATTATGCTTTTGCTTACTATTGTTTATTTCATCTCTCAAAAAATGCAAGTTTAAAATTTAAATTGCCCTTTGGAACAGTAGTGACATGAGCTACATGCAAATGGGAAACTAGTAAAATCAACTCCTGTTGTGGAGTCCTCTTCTTTGGAGATTTTCAAGACCCGCCTGGATGTAGTCCTGAGTAGCATTCTCTAAGCAATCCTGCTTCAGCAGGGGAGTTGGACTAGATGATCTATACGGTCCCTTCCAACTCTATAAAAAATTCAGTGAAATTCAGTGAAACCT
The DNA here is from genome assembly GCA_002844005.1 of Limosa lapponica baueri. Taxonomy (NCBI): domain Eukaryota; kingdom Metazoa; phylum Chordata; class Aves; order Charadriiformes; family Scolopacidae; genus Limosa; species Limosa lapponica. Next base: position 3,783,464 of record KZ505635.1, read on the forward strand.
GAAATGTTGACACGAATCAGTATTTGTCACATCATGATTTTAATCGTTTTAAGTTTATCACAGTAGATGAATTGTGATTTACCCTCTTTACAGTTTTACATGCCACTCACGACATTGCAAAAGGTAACCCATTCTGGTAGAAGCTAATTGTCCTCTAAAATCTCTTTTCAGTAAGAGAAGATAATAGGAGGTAATATTAAATACATGTCTGTACCTTGACTTTGATTCAAAGCACTGCATAAACTGGAGCTAGCTTCAGCATGAAAATAAAGTTATATGCAATCATCATGTTGGAAGAGACCTTGAGATATCATACTGTCCAATCCTCTACTCTGACTAAACATTTTATTTAGACCAGATTGCTCATGCAGGTTATTGTTCAAGTTGGAAATAATGAAAAAAAACCCAACAACAAACCAACCATAAACATATTTTTCATTGCTAAGGTAACACACTTGTCTAGTATATGGTGCCTTTATTTTAAGTGTGCTGTCATTGATTCTTGAAATACGTAAATTATATAGTTCTAATTTACATGCAATAAAGCCTTTGGAGTAAAAAAATACTTATTAGTATTAAAACAATTCTCTCCATTTTTATTTTAATGCAAATATTTGTCTTAAGGCTTATTAGCTCTTTTGGGATATAAGAAATGCCAGGTGGACCTGGGCATTCTGCTGTATACGCAGAAAAAAAGAGACCGACTTAAGAGCTCCAAAGGAATAGCTAATGAATTTACAGTCTTCTTACCTAATGTCATGTCACAAGTATTTCATAACCCCTATATTGGATAATGTTATATGTTCATATCTAAAAATTACAGCTCACTAAGCTACAATTTTCCTGAAAATATATTAGAACAGCATAATTTAGTGGTTGAAAAGCATGATTAGTAGCTCAGCTAGTAGAATAATTGGAAAATCGCCAGTTGTCTGGGGCTTAAGTTTTAGCTTTTCTTTTTTTTTATTATTTATTTTTCAGAAACAACATGTAGCTGTTTAGGACTGCAGTGCTTCAGCATTATGTGCTTTTCATATCTTTAACTTCTTAAGCTGCATAAATTACTTGAGAAATTTATTTTTCAATGTACATAGGAGTTTGGTACCACAGCATCTGAGTCTCATCCCTTCCTTAGGTAATTTATTTGTATATCACAAAGGAAAACATAATTTTTGTAAAAGGCTTTAAAATTGCAAGGCTCCCAGTTCTAAAATAAAAATGAGTCTGTCAAAATGGCAGTGCCAGGTGAGGCCTTGAGCATGTGCTGTAATTCATTTTCAATTTTATGATCAGCCCTTCTAGAAGAGAAAGTGTTGGCTATCATGCTAAAAAAAAATCATTTAGAAGTAAAGCTTTTAAATTTTTTTTCTCCTCCCACTTTAGTCCTCTTAAAGAGAAGACTAAGTTGAAGCCCTCCTTCTTAGTGGCTGGCTTCTCTGCCATCAGGCAGTGGATTGTTGTTATAGTAGCACGCCAGTCTGAGAATTTTTTTTTCAATTATAAATAAATCTGTTTTGAAGTTTTGTTTTATCTGTTTTGAGTGAACTTGAGCCCACAAACCACCCTTCATAGCTTTCAGTAGCGCCTATAATTGCTAAAGTACTTAGGGGCAGCCCCATATTGTAACATTTAGCATATTGCATCTAGGAATTACAGCCTTTGCTATATTTTTTTGGAAAAAATTGCACAGTGTTTTCTTGCATTTTACACGGCACCACACAGTGCTGTTAATCTCCTATTTTTTACTGGCTTGGAAAATCACCCAAAGTGCTGTAAGAAAAATTTACTTTGCCTTGTAAAATTTCTGTGTTACAGCTCCAAACCATATTAAATTCAGTAATAATCACACTGGAAGATTCCTTAAAATCTAAAATATTTTATAATGTTTTCTCCAAAGGGCAATGGGGAGAAGGCAGACATAGACACGATAGAGACACACAGTATTTTGGATTAAAATGAAAGAAACAGGATTGTGACATTCAAGTATCAACACTGAAGTTAAATACTTTTTTTAAAAGTTTCAAAATACTCCTTCCTCAGTGGGTGGCCATATTTTTGCCAGCAGTTGTTTGTTACTTATGCTCTTGACAAACAGAAGGCCAGCGAGGTATCCTGCCATTTTTGGTTAGTTGTGAAATTACGCAGAGTGCCACCATCTAATACCCTACTGTATTCAGTAATTGGTGTAGTCCTTGAAAGTCATCTCAAAATAAATATAAATAAATGATAAATAGAAATAAGTGGAAGGTAGGAAGACCAGAAAGAAATGGGGCAGCAGGGGGAAAGGGGAACAATGCAATAAGGAATAGACTAATTCAGCATTTACTGTTTCTGTAATTACTTGCTGCTGATGTTCCAGCACAGAAAGGAAATTTGCATTTCTGTTAGACAACTCTGTCATATTGTCATTTTTTATGTCACTGTTTGATTGCTACTCTTCTTCTGACTTTCTAGATTTACATGAATTGGAAGAAAGCAGGGATGAGGTAGAACAGTCATTATGTCAAAAGAATCCTGACTTTTTAAGACATAGCAATGAAAATGCTATATGTTACATTTAGGTATGATTTTCTAGAACAGTTTTAGTAATCAATTCCTTTAAAACAAACAAAAAATATTTTTAGTAGTACTTTTTTCCGGGAACGATAAATAAATGTCTACACATACAGAAATCTTTAATTTATGACAAGACATTTTCTGAGTGGGTCAATTTAATTAGATCAGCAAAGCTGTTAAATATTTCATTTTGGGAGGCTAAATCCCTTGGCTGTTAATACTGCTTCCAGAAAGAATTTTTTAATGAAAATTGGATATTTCAGTTTCTCTCATCAAAACAACATAAAAATGACACTGAATTCTTGAGAAGTTCCTCCCTAAGAAATCAAGTTAAGCCGAGAAATAGACACTGCTACTTTTCTGTCATGTATTCAGTTTGTCTTTGGAGTCTGTTACAGGCACTACAATTTTTCTTGCCACTTGAAATCCCTTGAGAGTTAAAACTGATCCAAGTACAAAGTTTGGATTTAGTTCTGAAATCTGAAAAATGTCAGAAGTTGTTTTCATTTTTGTTTCCAGTTTACAAGCAATTCGCTTGTAGGGAATGGGAGGGGTGGGTTTCCCTCTTCAGTGTGGAAAGTCGTATTTATTGACTTCAGAACCATGAGCCCTATTTTTTTAAGGTTTGGTTATCTAGTGTATCTGGAGCATTAACACCTCCAGGCTGAATGTCAGGATTTCCGAACTACAGAAATTTCAATAGCTGACATCTCTTGAGCTTGTATTTCTGAGGTTGGCTGCATGCCATAAGTATTGCATCCATAGATATACTTTGCACTCCCCCTAGGACATATGTTTGGCTGCATGCCAAATGTAACAGAATTAATTGTAAAATGGAGTATTTTCATTTAAATATAACATATCCATCTAACTAGTTGGAAAATGACTCTGGAACAGGTATTTAGGCACATAACCCCTCACTAACCTCCTTTAGGGATCTCATCTTCTGTATCTCGTTTCTAACTTCCTGTAGACAGGAAAAGGGGAGCCCTAAACTTCTCGCTTTACTCAACATAAATTTAAAGCTCGCTGTAGAAAATGTCACTGACACAGGATGAACTGCTTTCATGAGAGAAAAGATCTTTTTGTTTTGCTACATGGTTGAATATAGTCGCCAGTCACCTGTAATTACTCTGTGTGTAGTGATTTTGTCAGTAATCAGAGAAAAATTCATGCTACAGGCTGAATTTAGCTTAGAAGAAATTAATAGGACTCAGTGAAAACAGTAAGTGGAGATAGTGAATTTATATTCTACTGACTGGCCAGTGAAATATGAGTAGATAGTAATACACTACTTTATCAGAAAATATAAAATATGGCTTAAGACTGAATGGAAAAGAAAGTGCCTAACATGGAAATTTACTTAACATTTCATTACATATTTTTGATATAAAATAATCTAAAGGTTAATGACCCAGGTGAACATTTCAATATGGGTCTAGACAGTAAATAAATCACAACATGTGGAATGAAATCTGTTCTTTAAAAGTTTACTTAAGACTGTACATAATCTTTCTTGTTGTTAACAGTGATGTAACATGAGGTAAACTCCTTTTAGACTTCAAGATGACCCAAAAGAAAGACTGAAAAATAGGTGTATCTATTAAACCCAAACAAATCAACCAAAAAAACCTTCAAGAGAAGAAAAAAAACCCTATGCCTATATTTCTTTCCTAAATCATTTTGAACGCTTTAATAAAACAAGAATGCTTTTTATGATGAGTCCCATAAAACAAGAAAATGGATGTCAAATAGCTCTAATATATTATTGATTAATCAGATACATACTTCTTTACTCGAAGAAAATATCACCTTAATAGGCTCTGAATCATGCTCCAAGCCAGTAAAGATGTGAGCTGTGCTTTAAATTCCTAAATCTATGTATAAACGGTGGTATCACATTCAAAAATGCTTAAACTCCAGTGGATTCCCACCAAAGTCAGTGGGCAATGCTTAAATCTCAGCTCTCTGATTATCATGCCATTAATTATCCCCTTAGGTGTAGACTCAAGAACCCAGTTTATGTTACTGCTCTCTAAAATAACATTGGCTCATAGAAAATTTACACTGAATTCATTAGAATCTAAGTCAGTCGAGTAGATGGTTTTTTAGTCAACACAAATCCACCTGTGGTTCATAGAGGACTAACGTGATAAGTTTAGATGGAAGCAAACCACTTAAGGTACAAATAGAGGATTAAACTAAAACAAGACGTTCTATTTTATTGATCCCACCAAGGCTTATTTCTAAAAGTAATTTACTGGATCCTTCAAGCAATATGCATAGACTCATGTGCATGTGAGGACCTTGGTCCAGTGAAATGACTGGAAAGGATAGCATCAACCGTGACCTCAGGGCCAAGGGTATGTGAATGTGTCATGCTGTACAATAATGAGAAAGTTGCCTCACATTTACTATAAGATAAAGATCAGCATATGATAACTTATCGTGTATTAGTAGATAGAGATTTATACCCTGATTTTGCTCCAGAGTAATCCAATTCTTGGTCCCATACACTGAGATTAATATGTTACACCAACAAGGAATAAGATTATATTCTTGAAGTTATTAGGGAGCCAAAACTCGAGAGGATCAGTTCTATTAACAGCATTGTTTCTCACTGTGATCATATAAGGACATGAAAGAGGAAAACTTTGTTTGAAAAGACAGCATCTTTGACAAGCCCACTGATGTTAATTGGGCAAAGAAGGGCTTTGCATGACTATAAACTCCTTCCTGCACTACAATTTGTTTTTCTAATGAAATATATAGAGCTTCTCATTACAGAATCAGAATCACAGAATCACAGAATCCTCTAGGTTGGAAGGAACCTAACTCTGACAAAAAAAAAAAAAAAAAAAAAAAGAAAAAAACACCACAAACACCCCACACAACACACTAACCCACACAAAACTATCACTAAACCATGTCTCCCAGCACCATGTCAACCTGTCTTTTGAACACTTCCAGGGATGGTGCCTCAACCACCTCCCTGGGCAGCCTGTTCCAATGCTTGATAACCCTTTCAGTGAAAAATTTTTTCCTAATATCCAGCCTGAACCTCCCCTGGCGTAACTTGAGGCCATTTCCTCTAGTCCTGTCGCCCATGACTTGGGAGAAGAGACCGACCCCCGCCTCTCTACACCCTCCTTTCAGGTAGTTGTAGAGAGCAATAAGGTCTCCCCTCAGCCTCCTTTTCTCCAGGCTGAATAACCCTAGTTCCCTCAGCCTCTGCTCATAAGACTTGTGCTCCAGACCCCTCACCAGCCTTGTTGCTCTTCTCTGGACCCGCTCCAGCACCTCAATGTCTTTTTTGTGGTAGGGGGCCCAAAACTGGACACAGTACTCGAGGTGGGGCCTCACCAGTGCCAAGTACAGGGGGACGATCACCTCCCAAGTCCTACTCACCACGATATTGATATGATATTACAAATCACTTCTAATTTCAAATCTTGCCTCATGTATATGTTTTTATGGGCCAGATTTTAACCTGTAGAAGTCATTGCTTCTCTGACATGTTCAGTTGGTTTTATTTTATTATAATAAAGATGAGATGAGGAGACAAGATTTATCTCTTCGCTGCACAGGAAGTATAGGTACTGAGATAAATTTTGGACCTTTAATGTGAATAATGCAACTCCCATGTATTTCAGTGGGACTAGCATTTCAGGTACAAATTTATGGTGCAAGATATTCACATTGTAATTGAGAATGAAGAAGGAAGAGTTCTAGAAATAACAGCAAAATAAGGGGAAAGAAGAATCCACTTAGCTACTAAATACTAGATATTAAAGTTTTTTCCTGAATATTTGTATGTAGAGGAGGGATGGAGAGCTTGTGTATGTCGGTGACCTCATTGTAAGATGCAAATCTCTAGTTCCTGTTTCCTTAGTTCAGCTAAGTAAAAACTTTTGAAGACTTTATAACTAATTTACTCAGCGTCACACTATTTAAATTGTGTTTTGCTTGTCTTGTCACCTTTGTAGGGCAAAAGGAACTGGCTATGAAACAGATATGCGGGTCTGCAAAAACTTAAAGAAATATGAAATTAAGTCACAGGTTCAGTTCAGACCTTTTTACTGTCCTTGCTAGTCTCTCTGTGACTTTAAAATGTCCTAGAGAGGAAGAAGAAAATTTGTAAAATAATCATTTTTTCTGTATTCAGTGTCTGCAGTTTAATCAATCTTCCATTAAAAAATCTTTTCATAATTCAGTTCCTTTTATTAAAAATGTGAATGCTTGCCAAAAAAATTGAGCAGATGTAGGGAATGACAGTCAACTGCATTTCTGACACATTGAGTTCCTTATGCAATCGCATTATTACCAGTTATAGGTGGTAAAATTATATTGAAGAGTGAAGTTTCTGCTCTACCCTTTAAACCCTTGCACACTTTGAAGAATGATGAATATTTACCAAATATAAAGTTGGTTTTAATTGCAGAGACCACCTAATTTGTTGAACCACCTTACTGGTTGCCACTGTGTCATCATAGTTTCCACAAGAGGGTTATTCAGAGCTGCTCAGTTGTATTAATCTTCCAATTTTACTAGCATCTCGGGGCCTCCAGCAGCCTAAAGTACAACAGCTGCCTCAACATGAATTTGGCACAGTTTCACAGCAGAGTGAGGAAAAAAATGGGGTGGATTTAAAAATGGTAGTTTTGTCCTCAGTTTTTTAATATTTTCAGGATAAATACAAGGTCTTCTACTAATGTATCAACTGCCCATAGTTGGCTCTCTTTCGTTTGTCGTGGTGATCATAGCAGTCATTTGTGGGAAAGCCCAGTTAAGCAATATGTCTGCCCATATTAGCAAGTTTGGATCCATTGTTCTGGGCTGCAGGGAAGAAGCAAACAAATAACCACCCAAAAACCCCCTTGCAGTCAGCTTTTGCAAAGAACTGGTCTTAAAAATCAAGCTTCTGAATTCATATTTAAACACTTAACTGTTTGGCTTCCAAAACTGCAAGCAACCAGCCGTTCTGATTTGAAGCCTGCATGATTTGTGGAGAGTGGGGTGTTTCTGAAAGCCAGGAAAACTCCTTTGCTAGGTTATAAGAGCCATGTGTCAGTTACTGTCACTTTTTTTCCTTTTAAATTTGGTGGTGTTGCTGGAAGGTGGTAATTGTGGGCAATTCATCTTTATTTATTATTATTATTTTTATTATTCTGTGATTTAGGAGCGGGGAGGGAGGAAATTTTCTCTATTAATGGAAAACTGCTGAAAGTTTGTCCTCATTATAGGCATTAGAGTAAGGTCCAGGTCCACTAGGGTGAATACCAGCACAGTCTTCCAAATCAATTATTAAAGTGTCTTCATTATGTTGTTTTTTTCCTCCAGCAAATGAGATTGCCATTCATTGTTTTATGATTACGTCTCATTGGTTTGTGCACTGAAAAGCTGTAAATACGCCAGTGCATCTGTGCAGAGGATCTCCATTAGGGCTTGGGCTAGGACCACCCACTCATTTCTCCTGAGCAGACCAGTAGCTGTCTGATAGCACCTTTTCATTAGCTACCGACCTTGACTGGATGTGAACCAGTGACCAACAGGTGAAAGGTATTTTGTATCCCATTATTAATCCTCAGAGCTGTCAAGCCCTTACATTAAGATCTTATGAATAACTTTTTTATCCTTCAAATAAGTCTGCTAGCATGCAGTTGTAAACTTATATTTTTTGCTTTGTAAAATTGCCAAAGCATGTGGTTGTGCATATACAACTGCACACCCTGCTGCTAGAAATTGGGAGATTTCCAGTGGCTCTCAATGCCTGCATTTGTGTGGGTCAATACACGTAATGGTGAACACACACACAAAATGCCTTCCTGCCTCAAATCGGTATTTTTCAGCTGTTTAAACAATTATGTGGATTTTCTTTAAAAGTTAGAATCTTATTCCTTTATGGCACATGTTTTATTGAACACTGAACACATACAGTGGGAAGGGACAACGACAGGGATTGCCCTCTTAATCTCACTACATGGTGTGTACATCTGTTACGGTAGTTAAGCTGTATATTGAAAAAAGTTGATAAATGCTAAAGTTTAATTGTGAAATGGCCTGATTCTGTCAGGTGATTGGATTTTATATCATTTGACACAAAAATAAAGTGTACTAAATCTATGCTGAGGTATTAACATTTTAGTAGCATACAGATGGCATCAAAGAAATGAACCTGAAAGGAGGCTGTAGAGAGGCGGGGGTTGGTCTCTTCTCCCAAGTTACAGATGATAGGACAAGGGGTAGTGGCCTCAAGTTACACCAGGGGAAGTTCAGGTTAGATATTAGGAAATATTTCTTTACTGAAAGGGTTGTCAGGCATTGGAATGGGCTGCCCAG
>KZ505635.1:3793888-3850433 GCA_002844005.1 Limosa lapponica baueri
CCATTTTCCCCTCACGGCCGCAGAGGCGGTGGGGGCTCGATCTGTGCGAGCGGCTGCCACGTGGTTCTTTGTTGCCGTCCGAGCCCAAACCACGACAGGTTGACAGGAGCCTTATGCCATGTGGATGTGGTTTTAAGGTATATGGGTTTACCAAAAAGGTTTACTAACTAATAAGGCTAAACTCTTACCTCCAATGAACATTCATTTTGTGAAACTGGAATATTGTAAATGATAAGCCTGCTTGTATCTCTGCCAGGATGATCCCTTGGAAATATGGCCTCTGTGTTTGTTTGGATGGAACCTGGTCTTGATATAGTTCTTGGTGTGCTTCACAACTTCTTTCTCTCTCTTTATTTTATTGTCTCTAAGGCCCTTGAGGGAAATACTGAGAATCTGGAGCAGCTGTAATCATGAACAGACCTCGTTATTATTCCTTTGTTAACTTGTGGGATAGTGCAGGATGTATGCAATGTCTGTTTCCAGACCACAAAACTTGAGAAAGCCTATATGCTTATATCTGTGAAATAGCACTCAAGGCAACCTTGAGAGGTGCAGACCACAATGCCTTTCTTCCACAGTGGGTATACTTAACTGTTCTTTATTCTGGAGGCCTTCTATTTTTTAACGCAAACCGCAGCAACTAATTTCATGGGGATAGGGATAAGCAAATCACAAGTGTCTTACTGAATAGTTGACGGTGATTTGTGTTTGATTATCAGACTAGGCTAATCCAATATCTGTTTTCTTCATGAAAAGAGTAATGACCATTAATGGATCTGCTCTGGCACTTGTATACCATAAGGCAATTTTAGTGGCTTGGTGACTTCAGTGATAAGAAAATCTGTGGTTTACAACAGGTCTGTTCTTTTTACCATCATTTCTGTTGGGTTTTTTTCCTGTCTGTTCCATCATACCATTGACCATTGTCTTTAAAAATTAACTTTTCTATTTTGGTTATGTTTTATGGTTGACAGAATTGATTTCTGATGAAATCTTACTTCCTACATTAAATATGAAATATTTTCTTTTTTTTTTTTTACTTCCCCCATTAAAATCCAAAATATTTTCTATTTATATACCTTCGTTTGTGGTGACTTTATCATTGGCTGTGTATATAGGGTTATTTAGGGCAGGAGGAAATGTAATGAAGCTGTGTAAGGGAAGTTCTGATTGGACATTAGGAAAAGGTTCTTCACTGAGAGAGTAGTCAGTCACTGGAATAGACTGTGCAGGGAAGTGGTCACAGCACTAAGCCTGTAAGACTTCAAGGAGCATCTGGACAACACTCTTAGTCTATTAATTAGTTTCAGGTAGTCCTGCGAGGAGCAGGGAGCTGGACTCTGTGATCCTTATGGGTCCCTTCCAACTTGAGATATTATGTCATTCTATGATTTCATAGAAACAAAATATGTTTTTTCCCCTTTACCCTTCCTCCCTCTTTTTTTTTTTTTTTTTTTGTTTTAAAGAGCATGACTAGAGCTCCCTCCTAACTTCCCTTCCGATTTTAGCTTTGTAATGCTTATCCTGATACCTATCCAGAAAAGTAGCGTGGAGCTTGATGTTAACCCAAAGCCCTTTACAATATTTTTTGCAGTACCTTTCTACCATTTCCTTACTTCTTGGACATTGATGATGTTGGACGCATTTCTACCTCAGTCTGGAAATCTGCAGCACAAAGTAGCTGACCACAAAATTTACAGTAACACTGAAACATTGAATTTATTTAGGTTAAGTCTAGTGACAATAGTAGTTGTTTTTCTCTAGTGCCTGGAATTTGGAAATTATAACTATACATGATTTCTCCATGGTGACACACTGTTAAAATAATTTCCTCTCCCCTTTTTTTTTTTTTAAGGGACGCAAGAATGAGGCAGAAAAGTACTTCATGAAGGCTATTCAGCTGGATCCTACCAAAGGAAACTGCTACATGCATTATGGTACGTTTAAGATAGATAGGGTTTCCACACGTATTCCAGACTTGATGTTAATCTCTCTGAGTGATTAAGGATTTGAAAAGTGCTACTGGCAAAATACCTTCTGTAAAGGGAAAGAAACTAATCTAGCATGTATAACTTCATCTCCATTTCAATTTGTTAATCACTGCAGAGGGAGAGGTGAAGATTTTCATATTTTGCATAGCTTTCCTCCTGTGAGGGGAATTTCAGTATTGCTGCCTCTCTGAGAAAGAAAAAAGGTGACTATTGCCATATGTCAAAGTTTCATGGCCTGGAATATTATTATTAACAGCTTTGGCCTAACTTCACTGGCTGCTGGTGGGTGGGCAACTAGCAGTTATACTTTAGTGTGTGTGAGTTCTATGTATTGAAGTGCCTGCTTTTTGTTGAGCACTTATGGGCCTTACATCTAGCTCCTTCCCAGCATCTTCATGGCTTGAAATGGATAGGTATTACAAAAGGTTTTGACAAGTTGGCTATACCTTTGTCATACTAAACCATGTATGTGCTTAAAGCACACAGTTAACTTGAAGGTATCTTTATAACTTTGGATTGGTTTTGCTAGATGTGCAAAAAATGTTTCCAGATGTGATTAGTCCCAAGGAATCAAAAATACTTAACTTTATGGACTAATTCTTACTGTATTTTAAAGCTGATAATAGACAAATCTAAAAATGCAAGCTATGTAGTCCCAATTGGAAAATATAGAAAGAAGTAATAAATTTCATCTTAGTTAAGGAAGAAGGTAGGAAACCACAGGGTTACTATAGATATATATATATGTACAAATATATCTTTGTATATTGTTTTAATTTCCTCTTCTCGTTCTAACTGGTAAATGTAAAATAAATGAAAATGAGTAGCCAAATGGGAAAATTAATTTCACATAATAACCATGTTTTTACTTTGTGTGATTTCTTTGTCTGAATTGTTCACAGGTTTTATTTCTGTTTGGTCCTATGTAGGGTAAAATTCTGTACGTTAGGCTCCTAAAATCAATGCATACATTGTTACTGAAAACATGTCATGGTGTTTAAAGAAATGTAGCCTAGTGTTTCATTATTTTGCATTAGGTATCATTGCAGTTAGTGACTTTGTCTTCTATTAATGTCTGTACAGGTAAATCTGATAGGGGTATTTATGCACATAAGCTCTATTATTTCAATTGGATATAAGTATAGTTGATATCTCAAGATAATGAGGAAAAGTTGCAGCAAACTGTTTCTTGAAATCCTACTAAAGCCCCTTCCATCTTTTGTTATTAAGAAATATATCCTTAATTATTATGAAATCTTTTTGCATACAAATTCAAAGGTAGGTCTCAACAATCTATCCTCCCAATTGAAGTTATGATTGTGTATATTTTATTACAGGTCTAGACTTTTTTCTTTTTCTCTCTCATTACTTCATCAACTTGCCTGTCTTTTCCTGCAGCATTCCCTCTGTGTCATTTTCAAGTGCCCTATAAACTAAAAGCAAGGTTATTCAAATCATCATACATCTCTGATGTAGTCACTTCTTCATTACCAGACCACAATATTAAAATAGTGTATTGTTTCCTGATTAAAATTATTCCCTAAAAACTTTAGCAATTTTTTCCTTTGTTGGGTCATAGGTATGAAAAGTGTTTTCTGTGTCCTTGTGCAGAGGTCATTATTGCAACATAAGTGAGATTCAGCTTTGCAGATTAGGAGTGAAGGGCAAGATTTAGTCAGTGTTTGGAATACCAGCATAGTAAAACGTGATGCTGAAGGGCTGTAGACACAAGAAAGTTCTGCACACCAGTCACTAGGTCTCCATCATGGAATATTTTACACACAGAGAGCTCTACTGCATGCAGGTGAAACCTTTTCTTCAGTTTGTGTAACTTCTGATCACTTCACCAAATTCAGTGATGTTACTCCATCACAGAATCACAGAATGATATGGGGTTGGGAGGGACCTCTGGAGATCATCTGGTCCAGTCTCCCTGCCAGAGCGGGTCCACCTAGAGCAGGTTGTACAGGAGCACGGCCAGGCGGGTTTTGAATGTCTCCAGAGATGGAGACTCCACCACATCTCTGGGCAGCCTGTTCCAGTGCTCTGCCACCTTCAAAGTAAAGAAGTTCCTGCTCAAGTTTAGGTGGAACTTTCTATGTTCAAGTTTGTGCCAGTTACCTCTTGTCCTATGTTTAAATCAAAGTAGCTATGAGAAGGATATGGTTTACTTCTGCTTGCCTTATGTGTCTATGTGTAGTACAGGTGATCTCAAAACCTTGTCATTTTGGGCACAGAACTTCATAAAATTTGAAATAAATTATCCTTGCTCCTCTCCCTCTTCTCCCTCTTCCTCTGCCTCTCCCTCTCCTCTCTCCTTTCTTTCCCTTTCCCCCTCCACCTATGTCTTGTATTGATCAGGAATCTGTAGTGTATTTTACCAGGGACATTCCAAATATTACACAAGAATCCCTAGTGAACACTTTAAGCTTTTATCTCTACATCTCATGAATTTGTTTTAGCACCTTGTCACAGGTATAGTCCATATCCTATTTGCCAAGTGTTAAACTATGGGGAAATACATCCATATTTTGCATGTAAATCTTAGAGATTACTTTTTTTCTCAGCATGAAGATGTTGGAACGGAGAATAAAATAGTTGGCATCAACCCTAAAAAACCACATACCTCATGGAACAGCCAAATGAAAAGAGTGGTCAGTAGGGACAAAACAGGGTGTTGATGGAGTAGCAGGAATAAATAGACAGAAGATTTTCTTCCAAGTGCACATGCATGCACACACTTATAATTTGTGCTCCCAGGATGTGCAGATGTTCTTCTTGACTTATAACCTTTTGGGGTTTTTTTTGGAGCTATCAGGAAAAATTGTCGATGTTCTGTATCTTTTAAGAGACATTTATATTACAATGTGCTTTAATTCAGGCCTTAAGCCAAAAAAGCTATTCTTAGAAGTTGTGATGTGGTACTGGAGTCAGCTTATTTGATCACACGAAAATTTGGAGAGAGGTGAACAGTTTCGTGGTTGCTTCTTGGTATAATACCACCACAGCCCATTTCTCTGATGGAGCTAGTGTTATAAATAGTTTTGTATAGGTAATTTGCTGGCTTTGGAGTTCACTGAATTCAGGTTTAAATCAGTGTTTCTTAAACTCATTATGCTTGGAGATGTCTGAAGGGAGAACTAGTGGAAAAGCTGAAGAGAGATAAGTGTCTGCACACTGCAGATGTGGTGTCACGTCATTGGGCATAATGGCAAATGGCTTTTACTCTAGTAACCAGAGAGGGTGGCAGTCCCCTCTCGGGCTGAAATGCAGGCAGCTGCTCACCTGTCCACATTTTCCCCTTCTTTTCCCCTTTCTTCCTTTTCCTTTTTCATTTGCTAGTTATCTGAACATCTGAACTTTGTGCATAACTGTTGTCTTGCAAATATGTGAGTCTTGATGAGTGATCTGATACAAGCTACTAAGGTACATAATACAGTACAAGATACAACTAACAGATGAAAGAGAAAATGCGTATGAATCAGGAAGAAGAAAATATGGTAGAGGAAAGAGTGCAGAAGCACCAGTACAATTATTCTTTTTTTTAATTCTCTGGCAATGAAAATATTATTCTTGGCACAACCTACAAGTTTTTAAACTAGAACGCTGCAGGAGATTATTTCAGATACTAGATTTGAGTGCTCCTATAAAGTTTGAGCGGTTTAATTGGATATTTTTAATACACATTTTTTAAAGAAGACTTAACGTGAACAGTTTTGACTAAACCAAGTTGAAATAAATGCTTGTTTGTTTTTTAATTTCCATCTTTGTTTTCTCTGGGAAGATTTTCTTCGAAATATTGTACCCATATATACTCAGAATATTGGCTCTCAAACATTTAGCTCGTGTGCCATTTTGGATCCTGCAGGATGTCAGTGGCTTCTGTCATCAACAGATAGATGACATAATTGAAATGGTCACCACTGACGATAGAGAAGACTCTATCTAGATGCCTCGATTAAATGCTTATGGATAGGTGGGATGAATCCAAGTATCAATCTAAGAAACCACAGAGAGATACCTATGAACTAACAGATTCCAAAGGAATTTTCATATAAATATTTTAAGAACATGTTGGCATTTAAAGAGTCAGTATGACAAATTTGTGAACAAGTGTGCCAAACATAGAAAATTTCAGCCAGGTCAGACCAGTGACATTGTGGCCCAGAGATTATTTAGGTTTTGATACAGTATTGACCAGCCACAAAGGAAATACAGGTCTCCCATTTCTGTCTGCACTAAGCAGGAGAAGTGGAAGAAAGATTCTGTGTAAAATTAGTCAATTCAGAGAGATTACATGAGTTCAAACAGTGAAATAGGTAAGTTCTTGTCTGTTTGAAAAGAAGCAAAGACAAATTTTTCAGTATCTTTTCATTGAGATGGATAGTAGGACGCTGTGTTGTTGAGGAGTTTGAAGTCATTGAAAGGTCTCTGTATGAGCTTTCACTTAAACAAGCAAACAAAACCCCCATAAAGCTACAGTGAAATTTAAGTTGTGCAAACATTTTACCTCCAAAATTGTCTTATTCCTTTACAATTTGCTGTTTAAAACCAAAACAAACAAAAAAACCCCACTCCACACACCACTAAAGCAGTTTTCATTTTACTTATTTGCTAAAAATAAGTTTTGCTACCATGCCTTTTAAAATGCGTACAGTGGCCTCTCTCCAACATAGTGAAAGTGGAGTGGGGAAGAAAGAGAGAGAAAGGAGTGAGGTTTCAAGATGAATGCATGTACAGAGGTCCCTCCTCCCTTACATTTGTAATAGCTTAATTAGAATGGGGAAATCTAGAACCTAACAGGATGTTCAAATTAAATCTGTTTTATTAATCACCACTGAGACCTCCTTTTAAAGTAGTTTCCTTTGAATAATGCATTGTCTCTAATAACTCTAAATTGTTTAATGATTCCTTTTTCATTATAAAAATGGATTATTCTCATTAGATTAATTATGTATTCACATAATTACGCAATTCACATTGATCATCTGCCTTTTTCAGTGCATTCCCAGTTACAGATAGAAAACAAAATGAAAAATATGCTGTCAGATTATGTAAAACTGAAGCATATTAGCTATACTCTCATTGAAGGAAGAAGAGATTAACATGTTCCCAGACATTCTAACTTTTCTTTTACATTATCTTTCGCTTCTGAATTTTCTGATAATTTAAGAGTTGTTTTTATATATTTTCTCATATTATCTGGGGTTTTTTTACACAAGTTTAACTTGTTAATTCCTAGTTTTATTTTTTTCACTTTCACCTTAAGTCTTTCTAATCATTGTTTTGGCACAGAACTTTTAGCCCTTTTTGATGCCTAAATTTTCATCTGGGTCTGTGAGCACTTTGTATCTGTCTTGCCTCCAATGATGACTGCTTTACCACTCTGAAGTCCCAGCCTGAAAATTGATTGGAACTGCTGTGGTTAAAGCTTCAAAATAAATTTGGATTTTCATTGGATTTTCAAGCACCATTTTTTCACTCTTTAAGTCATACACTTACATGTGTAGTGTGAGAATTTACAAATGTTTACAGATATGCATTCAGTTTTATTCTTAGATGTGATGTATTTATAATACTTCTGTGTAGTCACATTGTTCACAGTGCTGGAGCTCTGTGTCTTTGTTCTTCATTGCCTGAAGAGCAGCCTGGGAAAGCTTTATTTTTCTCCCATATATTTAAGGAAAGATCAATAAAGAAAACAGTGTAATTATGAAAAGTACAATTCCAAATTTGTATTGATAAGAAAGAGAAATATCATGACCATGACCCAGTAATGAAATCTTACTCATTTCTTCAAGATAGCTTTATGCCTGTGGAAGAAATGTCACCCTAGTCTGTAGGAAGGTCAGTTTTTATCAATGAAATGAAAATAATGTTGCAAAATAAGTTCTAATCAGTGAATGAATTGTCCATTTCTGACCAACAGGTTAGCTAAATGTAGTATATGCTGAATGATAGATAAAATAGAGTGCGTGGATGTGCTTCATTGGGAACACCAGATGCTACATGGTGATTATGTATTGAGAAATTAAATTCCTTGATGAGATGGGGTCAAAGCCACCCAGATGTAATATGTCCATCACTAAGTCACTTTGACAGCCTTCCCAATATTTTCTCATGAACCTTTCAGCAAATGAAAGGTTTTTTCAATTTAAATTTTTTTTTTGAAATCCTAACATTAAAAATATAATGATTTTGTACAGAGACTATAAAACAAGTTTATGATATTCAAATAACACATGTTCCTAGAACGTAAACACTCTTTGGAGAAAGGGTCTTTCTGGCTTGGGCATACAGTGCCATCAAATTGGGATCCTGACCTTGGAGTTTGTAGCTCCTCTTACAATACCAATGAATGTAATTCCAGGAAGACAGGATTCCTAGACCCAAAATAGGAAGAGAGACATAACTGGCTCACAGAAAGACTTCATTAAGATTCTGACCTTTCTGCTCCCAGAACTCTCTCCAATAATTCTGATTTAAGAAGATCTTCAGCTACTACTAACTCAGACAGTATTTCTTACTTCCAAACAAGAATATATCAGAAACTGAGCTATTCACAAGAATATACCAATTTGAAGTTGTCTTTGAAGTTTTCTTGGCAGCTGTGAATAATGAGTGTACAAGGGCATATGTACATAAATTGTCAAGTCCTTTTTGTTGCTCTCTAGGCTGTTTCTATCACACAACAATAAAAGATTATTACAAACCACTATAATAACTATTTATTCCAAACTCCCTTTAGAACCAGTCACTTAAGTGGAATGCAGTGGAGTATTTCCAAACAAGCTAGGTCACGGACCCTAAACGCTGTGGAATTTCCATGTTTCTGGCTCTTCCCTTGAGTTTATCCATAAATCTTAATCGTTCTGACATCCCAAGTAGATGGTTGACTCTGCTTCCTCAGAACAATATACTAGACTGCTCGAGAGATGTGGCGTAGAAATTGCAGAACAGAGACAGTGCTATAAATGTGACTTTATGTTCTTTCATGTGGCCAAAATATGGGGTTTCTGCAGGAACTGAAAAAACCTGTGGCACAAAACCCTGGAGATTTCTTTGTTAATGATCATATGTTTTGACCTGTAAGTGCCATCTCATTACGAGGATTTCTGAAGAGATAGCATGGAGATGCTACGAAAGTGACACTGGATCTTTCCCATCCAACTTTCAGTTTTCCAAATATTATACATCACCAGGCATCTGGGGAATGACATAGGGTCCAGAATCTTGCTTAGTGTTTATAAAACATGAGATCCTCTGTGTTACATGTTTTCATCATTAATCTTATGCTTTAGTGAGAGCTTCCAGTGATCCAGATGTGGTCGCAAGTTCAGCCATCAAGTCCCAAAGGCTTGCAATGTAATTTTTTCTCTCTTATCTTTGGTTGTGCTCTGGATGACATCCAATGGTATATTTAGCACAACTGCAACAGGTAAGTTTTTCAGACAAAGAAAATTGCTAATAAAAAGATGTTTCCAAGCCAGTGCATATATTGATGTTGCAGCACCCCCCAGCTTGCATAGTCTTTCTACATATTTTATTTGTATGGAATAATCTTCTCAATGTGAACCAGTTCAGGGGATAAACTCCCCAAAAGCCCTTCCAATGAGAAAGCCAGAGAACAGCTTTAGATAAACATGGAGAAGGATATAAGGAGCAGTAAAAGAAACTGGAATGCTACTACCATCTAGGTGATCCTGATGTAAGTTCTCTTTGCTTCACCTGTCACATCCTACACATTCAGCAAGAAATTGTCTTAACAGGCCTGGAAAGCAGGATCTTTAAGCAAACATTCCGTTGCTCTGGGAACTGCTCATTCACAGCCAATGAATCTGTTTTGAAACTCTTAAAGGAAACAGTTGCATTAGGTCATGTCTGTTGACTTGACGTCTTGCAACATTGATTCATCACCTGAAAAGGTTTGGAAATCAACTCGGAGACAAGGTCTCTCATTTCTTCCACAGAACACTATTGAAATTTTCCATTCAAAAATCTCTGGTTGCATCTGCTTTTTTTGCTCTCCTTTGCCATAGCAGAGTTGAAGTTGATGGTGACTTCAGTGGTGGTTCTGCTCAAGCCAGTAAGAATGTAGTTCATTTCTCAAGGCATGATCTTGTAGCCTTGCTGTGTACTTCAGAGACAGACACAATGCATTGGGTCAGCCAGAACCCAATCCGTATTTTCATTTCTGTTGAAACTTGAAAAGCTTCAAATCCTTGATGTGGAATGGTGCTGAAAGAACTTCTAGTGAAGTTTATTGTAAACAGATGTGACAGTTGAGACTATGGTCTTTTCATGTTAATATAGTTGTTTAAGTTGCTGCCATGGAAGGAGAAAACTTTTGAAGAGGATAAGATGCAGAAGACTTGGTGATAAATGTATAGTAAAAGCAGCAAATGGTAACGGTTTTGCTTGGATTACTAAAGATATCAGGACATGAGTGTAAGTCATTGAAGTTTGAGTAAGTGCAGAACCAACAGCATTCTGAGAACATTCAAAGTGGTTCTTTTTAAAAGCAGCAGTAGCAAGATGAGCTGTTTCAGAAACATGCTCTCTACTGGTACAAAGTACCTTTGAATGCTTACCAGCGAGCAAGAGAGAGAACATTTCAATTAAAGAAAGATTGGTGCAACTTGCACTTTTATCTAGTAAAATAAAAGCTCATAGTGCCTGTAGGGAATGTGTTGAGCCCTTTCTAGAGGAAGACACTAATGCCTTTGTGTTCTGAACATAAAAGACTGCTACACACAGGCATATCCCAACCAATTAATACCTTTCATATTACAATAAAGCAGCAGAACTACCAGTTCAGATGTATGGCTTTTAAACTGGTGTTGGCGCATGTCTTAAAAAAATGCTTTACAAATATTCATCATTTTAGAGAAACAATTATACAGGATAGTGAGCTGTATGCTCTCAGGCCTATGGATGCGATGAATATTTGTTAAAAATTTGACAGAATATGAAAATAAATTGCTTTTTTTTCAAGTCCTAGGAACTGGAATTTTTTTTGTTGTTTAGATTACATATATACTTTTATCTAATTTCTCAGTAGATTACATATGTTTCCTCAAAATTTTGTGGGCAAATATAGACTCAAAAATACTATTGACAATTTGCAAGAAAAAGTAAGTTTTAACAAGGCTGAAGGTACAGAATTGTTCAGCTTTTATGCTCTTTCTGATGCTTAGTAATCCTCATTTGGGGAGAAATTATTAAGAGGATAGTGAAGTATTGAATCAGTTCTCTGCTGTCAAAGGTCTTTAAGAACTCTTGGCTACACATTTATACTCAGCTCTGTGCTGTCTAGCAAGAAAGGTGGAAGCATCTGTTTAAAAAAGTAACGATGTTCCAGGCACAGAACAGTTTTGTTAAAGATCACACCTGAACCTGGACTCTGGATTTCCCACTCCTGTTCTAGAAGAATTACAGTGAGAACTTTCCTTGCTTTCCTTATGCTTTCCTTGAATAAGAAAAATCTGGGATTCAGAGCTTCTAGAAAGTTGTTTTTTTGAAAGCTGGTTCTGATTCCAAAAACCATTCAGGCTATCATAATTTACGTAGTTGGCAAGAGTTGGAGTTGTGACACCTACAATAAAAAAGTTCTGTATGTGATATTGGGCAATGTCTCATAAATCATGCAGTTTGCCAGCTACCTGTCAGAGGAGAAAATCCTGCCTGTAAATTTAGACCCACACAAGTGGTTCCTGGATCCAGGTGCTTGTAGATCAGACCTTCCGATCCACCTTCAACATCTTGCCAGTATTCTGCCCTGCTAGTGCTTTTCTCTGGGGAAACACATCTTTATGGCTTTGACAGGAAAAGTTCAGAAGTCTGCATTTTAATAAAGAAAGTGCAGCAGTTAACTGCCAATCCAGTTCATTCTTGTATGAATTTAGTATATCATATTAAAAGGAATGGCAGCTAATGTTTTCAAAATGGGATATCTCTACTTAGGTGCTTTAATTAAATTTAGATGTGTGAATAAAATTAGTCTGCCTTTCAGGAGAACTTGGCAAATCAAGTCTCAACTGAAAGTTTCCACCTTGTACTGGGTCTGGCTGGGATAGAGTTAACTTTCTTAACAGCCTGGATGATGCTGTGTTTTGGATTTGTGGCTGAAACAGCCCTGGATAACACAGCAGTGTTTTGGCTGATGCTGAACAGTCACTGAACAGCGTCAAGTCTTCCTCTTTTTCCCACTCTGTCCCCTCAGCGAGTAGGCTGGAGATGGGCAGGTGATTGGGAGGGGACACAGTTTGGACAGCTGACCCGAGCTGGCCCAGGGGATATACCATATCATATAACATCATGTTCAGCAATAAAAACTGGGGTAGAGGAAGAAGATAGTTTTGGCTTCTGAGGTAACCTTTGTTTGGCGACTGGCTGAGCATCAGTCTGTGTGTGAGAAGTGGTGAGCAATTTCCTTCCCTTCACTGTTTTTCTATTGGTCTTTTTGTTGTCTTTCCTTCGTCTATTAAACTCTTTATCATGACCCACAAGTTTTCTTGCTTTTGTTCTTCCCATTTTCTCCCCTCACCCTGATGGGTTGGGGCTGGGAGAGAAACGAGGGGCTGTGTGAGTGCTTGGATGCTGGCAGGGGACAACCCACCACGCACCTGAACACTCAGGTATTGACTTTTCCACTAGATTAGGTAAATAGCAGTAAATTATATTTACAGCCCATCCAACTAAGGAAATGCTTAATCAGCAGCCTCTGATTGAATCACCTCTACTCAGGCAATGAGTAAGGCAGTTGTGGGGTGTTCCCCTCTCTTGTTTGCAGTGAGTATCCTGTAAGGGTTTGGGTGTAAAGGATGCTACAATGGTTTCAGGAGGATGCTGTGTACCATCTGCTACCAACCCACTCAGCATGAGTTCTTGCCGCTTTTATTACCACCTATAGTAAAGGGGAGGGACTTGTTTCTGGTAATACACAGTCCTAGAATTTTTGTTTCTGGAGAACTGAAGGTGTGCCTGGTACTTGGCTGGTGTCACACAGTACTTGCAATTGGTTTTAGTTAACTTTCATAATGCTGTAATAAAGATAATCCTTTAATATGTTATATAAATTAATAATCCTATTATAGTGACACTTGTTAGAGACCTAGTAGTAAATGGAGAGCAAATTCTCGTTTTAATTTAAAACATTAGTTTAGTGTTGTTGCTGACAATTTTGATGTGTCCACATAGATTAATGGAACGTATGCCGCCAAAGTCCTAGAAAAACAATTAATAAAAACAAGCTTTTAACTAAAGTATCTATCAGTGCACTTGCTTTTCAGTAAATATATATAATGTTGTTCTGTTCTAAGTTAGACTTCTTGTAGAAATATAAAGCATGTATGAATTTCATAGTATCTTCAGTATATGTTGATCTTATAGACCTCTTAAAGACCTAAGAATTAACCTAGTGTGTTTCTTAAGAGCAACAGTAAACCATTAGTATTGATTTGAAATGGTTTCCAATAATGTTATATTTTTAGGAATTACAACGATGAAGTGCAAGTATTTTACTGTTTAGTAGAATGAATCTAAAGTCAAGAAATTTGTTGATTTTGTCACATCAGGTAGAGTGTATCAGTTACATTTTATTACATTAGGGATAGTTATAAATATATATATGGTAACATCTCTGTTGAGCAGTGTTAAATATTTAATACAGAAAACTAGGAGTATGTTTCTAAAGATCTGTCTCTAAAATACCTTGAGCAATTTTCATTGAAGACAATAATGAGAGGTTTTTTTCTCCTTATGGAACTAACTAGCTTAACGACAAGTTGGCATTATTTTTAAATTCTAGGCTGCAAAATATCTTTCCTAAATTAGGTATATAATTTTTTGAGACTGATCTTGAATGTTCCCCGTGTCTTAAAATCTAAAAGGTTATGTCCTCTTTCTTCCCCATGGCTGGACGTATCAGTAGTACTTCTAGTGTCTAATTCCCCTAATCCAGTGCTTTCATTAACAAAAAAACCTTAATGTTAACAGCTTAAGGCTGGTTTGCTTTAGCGTGGCCCTAAAGTTTAGGGGTGCTGTTTTAGTTCATTTGTTGGAAGAGAATTGGAATGCTAGTTGGTGAAGTTTGTTTCAAAGATTTCTCTTTAAAGAAAGTAGGAATTCAACACAAATCAAGAGATATGAACTGCGTATTGTAGTTGGTAGATTTACTTGCCTGAAAATTTTCAGATTCATATCTGAGGTTGTCCTATGTATAAGGTATACCCTGATGCGGTACCGAAAAGAGAAAAAAAAATAATCAAAACCAAGCAAACTTTTGTTTGGGGTTGTTTGGTTTGGGGTTTTTTTTGAGAGCTTTTATCAACATTTATTAATTTAATTTTTTTCCCTTCATAAGAGACTTCCATTAATGGCTCAAACAATGGTTTCTAAATCTGAAGACAAATCAATTTCTTATTATCCAAACTGTTCTTATATGTTTTCTTTTTGTGTTTTTCTATTTATTTATTTACTTACTTATTGTTCTGTGTGAGAAAGCCTTTTTGGAAATCATCTGTTTCTGGAAACAACACAAAGCAACATAATGTGTGAAAGGATGGCACATATTAGAGTGTGGATGTAACTAAAGCAAGCGAACCTTAGGCTATGAATGCGGAAAGACATCTGAATGTTTTTCCAGGACTTTTTGCAGATGTAAATAACTAAGATATAGGTGACTGTCTGAGTAAATATCTCTTGCTAAGTTGAAATGTATCCACAGAGAGAGGAAAAAGCTAGAAAAGCTGTCTTTTATCACTTTTTGTTTCGAGATGAATCCTTCTGCAAATGTGTTCATTGCACCAAAGCATCACTAGATTCACTATGCCCCTACAGACCTTGCTAGCTCTGGTTAAGTGGATTTTCTGTGTGGGCGTATAGTAAGCATTTAAGTAACAGGGAATGTATGAGGAGAGGAGGCAAGAAAAAAAGAAATCCCGTGCCATAAGAGGAAATCATTTATTCCTGAAGAGGCTTGTGGCCAGTGACGGCTTGGTGGACTTTTGTTTGAGTGATCTTACTTCACAAACGAAGATAAAAAAGGAAGGATGGGATGCTGGAATGTATAATCACCATACTTTAAGATAGCTTTTCCAAATACAAAGTTATGTCAACACAGAGTCTAGACGGCTGAAACCCTTTGAAAAGTCCTTGATCCAAAAATAACACATTTTACAAATTAGGTGTGAAAAAATCATTAAAAGGAGCAGAAGTAAGGTGGTTTGAGTACCTTCCAAAGTGTTTTTTTTTTCCTCTTCTTCAAAGGGAAACTTGGTTTTATAGAGTTCTACTAGTTACTATGTGCTTTGTTTTGAAACTACTGTACTTTAAAGTTTGGTTAATGCTAAATTATTCATTCTTTTCAGTTTTCACTTGGCTTAATGTTTGCAATAATGTCACTTGTAAAAATTCAGTCACCTGATATTAGCCATCTTCTGTTTTTTAAAGTGAAATGTAAGGATAATGTAGGAAACTTATAAAAAGCTACCCATTGCCATCCTTTTAGTGAGACTGAAATACGTGATGAAATACCAGTTCTTCAAGGCATAAGTATATATAATGATTTTAAAGCAAAGTATCATTTATAATTCCAAAGTTGAAGAAATATGCTTGCATTCATATAATTACATATATTTTTTAATTTGATTTTGAGGTATGATTTTAAAATGGGAATATATTTCATTTTTACATGCTGTTTTATTTTATTGCATTTTGTTCTGAGGACATGAGGATCAGTGTTTAGGCAGAAGGGCAAGTTCTTAAATGGAAGGCTTCTATGGGATTAGGAGTATTCTTTCTTCTTGGCTGAGTTTTACTATGTCATTCTCACTATTTATAAATATGTTCTGCAAATACTGCAGTTATTACCTGTCATAATTATTGCATTTTTTTCTATAATTATATTTTAAAGATATTGAAATACAGAGCAGATCGACAAATTGAATCTGAGACATCTAATTATTTTGTTGTTGTTGTTCTAATTCCTTTTTCCTGACTACATTGTCTGAAGTCTTATCCATCAGTTGTTTTCTGTGGGCTTATGTTCATGCACTGCATTGCAGGTCAGTTCCTCCTAGAAGAATCTCGCCTGATAGAAGCAGCTGAGATGGCAAAAAAAGCAGCTGAACTTGATAATACAGAATTTGATGTTGTATTCAATGCAGCCCATATGCTCAGGTTAGTGCTTTTACATCTGCCTTACTTGATTTTCCTTCCCTTCTTTTGGAGGAGAAATGTCTTTATAGCCTTTGCACAGGGTTCTTTTTAAAGCCTAGCAACTCTTTTGAACAATTCAGTATTGCTAATAAGATAAAAAGAGTTGGAGTGAAATGTTGCAGGATTTAGAACTTTCTATTTCTAATTTTCTATACATTGTCTCATAATTTCTTACCTTTAAAACTTCTGTTGTTCACAAGCAGGTAATAATTTTTCCTTGTGTACAAGAACAAATGTTTCTTTTGTGAAGAACCTTCTGCAAGATTTCCTTTCACCTGATTTTTTAAAATTTAGGATGTATATCAACTGCAAATAAAACCATATTTCTGGTCTGAATGTAACTAAAGAATATTGAAAATATCACATTTTATGTTAATATCAGTAGGGAACCCTATGTTAATTAGAAATCTAAATATTCCCAGGCTAATGATGACTGAGATTCATAGGAGCACTTAGTGATATTATCAGAATCTGTGATTTAAAATGTAGTCTTATAGTTAATTCTGTTCTCCTATCTGAACAGAATAAAATTTTAGACTTGTCTTTTTCCTTTTAAAGCTGTCAGACCTGGATATTCAGAAACATTAAGCTTCTGCCTGAACAGTGTCATTAAACTCACATTACTGTAATAGGTATCCTCCATGCTTATTTCTAGGATAACTATCTAATTATTGTCTATTGTCTTCTTGACAGCTATGAGGATACTTGATTTCATTTAGATTATATCTGTCCTTTGAAAATGCATAAAAAGGAAATAAAAAATACACTTCATTATCAAAAAACAGTTATTCAGATGATTTCTCTAATGAAGATATCTCACGTGTCTGTTTATTCTTGTAACATTTAGAGTATGAAATGAAAGGAAAAGAAAACAGTGTTAAGGTAGAATCAGCTTCAGCCAAGTGACCTGTGTTTCAAAATGAAGGGGTTTTTACCAGGATTTTGAAATAAGCCCCAGAACGCCCTTTGAGAAATAACTCTCACTGCATGTAGGTTAGAAAGGAAACCAAGACAAAGGGTTCCCTGATAAGCAATAGTTTGACCTGTTTTATGGTTTATGAACTATTTTAAAGATCCTTCCCTTCCTCCTCATTATTTTCTGAATGATATCTCTCAAGACAGAATTGCGGTAATTTGAAACATTTAGATTAATGAAAGAAATTCACAGACAGAAGCATGGCAAGTTAGGCATGAAAGCTGAATCTGGAAGACTACAGAGTGTGTCAGACTTCTGATTTCAGTGAGTGTGTTGTGGAAGATGGCTTAATGGTATGATTTTTTTTTGGTGCATAGTTTAAAATGTGGTGATGTAGAGCAATACTATTTTGGCAATATGTTTAATAAATCTCTTACTTTCTCTGTGAGCACTGAGTGAAGCGTGTCAGGTCTTGAAGGCACATGTCTTTACATCAGGATATGAGTACTTTTCAGTCTCAGAGTAGGAGCTATGCTGCTGTACTGTACATCAGCCATGGTTACCCTACTTGATCTGGTTGGGAGTGGACACTTTTTGGGAGGTTTTGACCATCATTGAGCTCAGTGATTCTAAGCTGTGTTCTCTATTTTAGCTGTAAGCAAAAAACAAGACCTTAAAAAAGAAAAAAGAAAACCCACCAAACCAAATCCCTTAAAACCAAAAAAAAGCCCTGGTGGTTTAGTTTAGGTGGAATCCAACTGTACTCCTTTGGGATATCCAGATATCCAGCTTTCTTTGTGGAAGATCATAATGCCTTCCTAATATGCTCTGGGAGTCTAAAGTGGTTTGGAGGATTTTGCAAGAGTCAGGGTGGCAAAGTAAAATTCAGTGCTGCCAAGTTTTTGCTTAAAACTGCATGTGTTATGATCTGACTGATTTTTGCTAAAAGGTTATGATTCTGTTGTCTGCCTTTGTTCATTGCTTTACTTAGCAATGTATTCAATATATTGCTTACATAATAGCTGTTGGACAAGGGGATTGTATATTCATACAGCAGGACAGACCTGCTACAAATCCATCATGAGTCTGTGGGACTTCAGAAGCAGCTGATTTTCAGGATAGTTAGAGTGATTGGGAGCTGAGGTGAGTGCAAGAAGATACCAAGATACAAAGGAAAGAAGGAAGTAATCCAAACAGCATAGAGTGACACAGCTAGAAACTGTGAATGTTAAAGACAGGTTTAAATGAAAGGCTGAAATTATTAAGTATAGTAGTATGAAATTATTAAGTATAATAATATGAAAATATAGGTGACCAACTGCTCTTCAGGTACCATAGAGAGCTATAAAAACTGACTGGTAAGAATTTTGAGTGGACTGCACAGCTGTGAGGTAGAAAATACGTTATAGAAGTTCACAGGGCATGGATGTGAATTGACTGTTGTGAGAGAGAAGTGATAAATTTTAAAGTTGTATTGTGGACTAAGAGACAGAAATTGGTATTAATGTGGAATAATGCATGATTTCCAAAATGACTGGGAGGTTATAACAGTAACTTAGATTTTTGTGTAAATTCTAATTATTTTTTTCAGACAAAATATTCTACCCAGTGAGGTACTGTTGCATTAGAAAGGAATCATCTTTTCCTCCTGTCATACTCCTGTGTCCACCATTAGCCCAAGGAGGTCACAAGAATCAGAAATACGTAGACTTTCCTTCAGAATTGCAGGCAAATTCTTTCAAATTTGAGTTACAGCTGCTGTGGATGGAAAACAATCACACTGTTCCCTCCAAGTCTACTTTCTTTTTCTACTCTAGTGCTATTTTCCTTATTTTTAACCCCTTTATTCTCTGAGCAAAATGTTTAAATTAAAATGCAACCTAAATCAAAATTAACAAGTTTTGAAAATTTTGGACCAAAATGCTGCACGTTATTTTTTTTCCTTAAATTTGCAACAGAATTGTTAATTGTTTCCAAATATAGCAGCTGTATTTATAGGTAGCCTGTTCTCAGTTTAGCAGTCACAAGAAGGACTTCTGCTCCCTCTGTCAGGTATTCCAACACTGTTTACTTCTGCTCTTTGTGTCTAAATCCAAAGCTGAAACCAAGAAAAGAAACCCCGAGTTCTGGTTACATTATTGACAGACCTCCCTGTTCCTAATTACACAAACATAGTTATTAATTTTTTGCCTTGATGACTTCTGTAGGATCCTGATAATGCAATGCCAGATGAATCAAGTCATCTGTAATAGGGGTGAGATGTGGGATGAATGTAATTAATTTCTTTGCAACAGTCTGGTAACTTTTCACTTGCATAGTGCTTGCCTGTAAAATTTGTTTTCTCAATAAATTTGTTTTCCAGACAGCTTCATTCAAGGATCATGTAGATGTTTGGCTGGTTCTTCTTAAAACAGTAACTAGTCATGTGTTTTACTTGCGTAGTATTGCTATGCTCTTACTTATAGCCTCAGTTTGAAGCCTTTCAGTAAAGCTGGATACGTTTTAATGGAATGTAGTGAAGCATATATGGTGGCTGTAACTTCAGTAACCGAGTCATGTATTAACAGTGCTAAGTTTCACTTTGTAGTTGTATACTGAGGTGAGCTGCCATGAGATAGGTTTCCTGTGATCTAGGAGATGATTACTTTGAGAAGGAGGAATGGCAGTGTGGTGACACCGCCGTACTAATTAGAAACAGGAAAAGAGCTACACGTTGTCTCCAAATGCAAATAAGCAGAAGATAAAAAGCTTTGCTTAAAAGCACGTTTTTTAGGAATAATTGGTTTTTTCATGCTTCTGTAGGTCAGTGGGTTGTTGTGGGAAACATTCATCTTACATGAAGTTACAGCATGCTTATTGGCTATTTTGAAAACAGAAGCCTAAATTAGAGCAATACTATATGACATGGTCTTCATTTTTCAGTGAATTTCTATGAGTGTATTTTGGCTCTCCAAAGGACACTGACTGAACACAGAGTGTAGCTGCTGGCACAGTCTCATAAGCACAAGTTTACCCTATGTTATTGCCTAAACAGTTTTTATTCATTCTTTAATTACTCTCCATGTGTTTAAACATATATATGTATGTATGCCTAAGCATATAGTCTATGTAAATTTTGTAACTGTTGTCAAACAAAAAAATGTGAATGAAGCGTTATATGTATGGAATCTGATTATGATTCAGTTGTGACACAAAAAGGCCCATTAAAAGTGCCAATTATCAACATTCAGTATTTTCAAATAGGAATCTCTTTAAAGAAAACTTCCTTATAGCTGGGCTGATATCTATGATTTCACTTTAAAAAAATAATCAACAGTTTGAAGCTTTATGCCAAGCAATAGGCAGCTTAAAAATAACCCTTTCCCATTCACATGTTTGTGTATCTAAACCAGTCAGGTTTTGTTTAGCTCTTAAAGCAATATTTTTTCCAGTGATCAACATAAATATTCAAAATGGATGCAAGCTGAATTTAACTGGGTGCCAGGAAGCTGAGTGATGTGTTGTCAGGCCCGTTTGTGAGGTGTCACTAGCAGTTAGCTGGACCAAAATAGAGGGAACTGGTATGTCTGGAGGCTCAGGTTAAGAGATACGAGAGAATGAAAAGAGGAAACACTTTTGTCCCTTAAAGTAAGATTGAATGCTAGGTGTTAATGGGGGGAAATCAGATGTGTTTTCAAGGTCAGTCCTCATGAAAAGATTTAGGATAGAGGTTGAAATGCAGCTCATAACTATGAAAAGGACTCTGTCTTCCGAATTTCTCTTTGCTTCCTTTCTGTCCTTTCTGTTTTTTTATCAACATTTTGTCTAATGTTTTACTCTAATGTGAATTATGTTTCCTTTAGTAGTGTCCTTTCATTGTTTGACATTGATCCAGAGCCCTTTAGTGCTTAGTGGCATAGGGTTACTGCAATTTCCTACCTCTGTGCCTTTTAATTTTTCTCAAGGGAAAGCCATTCCAGGGCTTAACGTAATGAATTTCTAGTTTAGATTTCCAGTGAAAATGGGAACCAGAATTCTTCTGTGTCTTAACTAAAGGAACTGTTGCTGAATGCCATAGAAATGGAACTGGCATTTTCCTGAACAGGTTACCGTGGTGTGCATTCATTTCTATAAACCATTTTTAAT
This sequence comes from Limosa lapponica baueri, assembly GCA_002844005.1. Taxonomy (NCBI): domain Eukaryota; kingdom Metazoa; phylum Chordata; class Aves; order Charadriiformes; family Scolopacidae; genus Limosa; species Limosa lapponica. The sequence goes on from KZ505635.1 coordinate 3,815,141, forward strand.
GGAGAACTATAAATTCAAGCCAATTTCAACTTAGGGATTAATGATCCATGTTTCAAGATGTACGTGTGGGAGACAAGCAAGCCATGTATTTCCACTGGCCTGAAAGGGGACAGGATTTTAATTTCCATGTTCACATGCCAACAACACTTTTTGGAGGTGAAGTGTACCGTCTGTATCTGCCTCCTGGGTAAGGCTCCTTGTTTATTGTACAGAATTTCACCATGTTCAGAAATGCTTTGTTTCCTGATAGTTTTGTGCCAACAGGAAAGAAAAAAAATATCTCTGTGAGATGTTTCATTTTATATGCCATGTAGAAAATCCTGAAATTTGGAATGATTTTTTTTTCATTTCAAGTCATTTCAAGTGCTACTAATGCCCATCAGGAATTATTTGGAAGCAGGTTAAATGAGTATTTTTAGACATTCAATCATTTCTAACCACTGCAACCACTGAGTTGATGATACATGTGCAAAGTAATTTAAAACAGTTAACAGGTATAAACTAGCTTCTGCTTGGCAAATTGTTAGTCAGGAAGTGGTTTCAACTTGCACGTGAATTATGTGAGAAACTTCAAAGGGATTATCCTTCCTCTCTTTCTCCTCCCAAGACCAATAACTGTCAAAATATGTTGATTTGGGTTAATTGCCTATCATGTATTATGTGGATAATGTTTAAAATTTGGGTGAATGGGAACACAATTTGATCACTGAATAACAAAGTGTGTAAAAGCTCATGTAATGAACAAGGTAGAATCTCCAGATACAAGTGCTCAGTTGATTGATACTCTTTGAACTACTGACTGTTATCGAAAGAAGAAGAAAAAAAAAAAAGAAAAAAATAACCAACCCCACTCAGGAGCTTATCCTTGTTTTGTAATTGTTCCATTTTATATCACAGAAATTAATCTGTAATTACACAATAAACACAAGTAATGCTGAAGATTTCCTGTCCTAACTCTTCTATGAAGAGACCTAACACTTCATAGAAAAAAAAGGAAATAACTTTAGCAGAAGATATGCAGCCTGCCTGATAGTCCTGCTTGGTTTTTCTTACATATTTACAATTTTTCTCATACCATGTATGCGATCAACTGATATTCATTGGGCCAGTAGCCAAAATGAATAGTTGGAGGGAAATTAAGAAAGTAGGGACAATAGGAGAAGAGAGGCGTTTGAGAGAAGAGTTAAAAAGGGCCTGTTGAGACAAAAATATGTTTGATTTCTTTGGCAACTTACTGCATTTTCATTTGAAGGCATTAAACTGAAAACTCAGGAGAAGAAATAAAAATTAAACTACTAGGAGAACGTAGATGCCATTTACATTAATAAGGAAAAAAAAAAAAAAAAAGAGGCAAGCTGATAGTGCTTCAGGTACCCAGAAACTCCCCCTTACTGCCTTGGGTTATGAGCTCTAAGTTTAAATCCCCTCTCAGACTGATGTGAGTAAATTTTGAAATCATAACTCTAATTTCTGAATGAAGTCCCTGATTCATGGAAACCTTTTTTTGAGAAATCGTTATATTCTCTGATTATTTTTTTTTTTGTTTCGTGGAATGGGGAGGCACAAAGAAAGGAACTGCATTATTATATAATATACAGCTTCATAATTTTTAAAGTATGGCTAATTATAAAAATCGAGCCAGATTTTCCTGGTGAAGACTGGTACATCTCTATTTTTGCCTTAGATGAGTGTTTGGCCTTCTGCATTTCTCTCCAGTGTATACTAATATAATTTCAGAACTAAGAATAAAATAAGGTAGGCAAAGAGGGTTTGTGATAATGCATATTCTAAACTATGAAAAAATCTTTTAGATTGATATATTTTGTACATTTGTTAGTAATATCCTTAAACAGTGGGGAGTAGTTGCAGTGTTTTGTTTTTAGCTATGCTTCTTTAGATATGGTTAACCTAAGGAAAATGAGATGTAACTATATTGTTTTTTTCTGTCCTGATAGACAAGCCAGTCTCAATGAAGAAGCTGAGAAGTATTATGAAATGGCAGCAGGATTAAGACCTAATGTAAGTACCTTCTTAGTGATATCCATTACTGAAGTTGAAGAACGTGGTACAGTGCTGAACCCTTTGTGTCAAGCAGAAACTTCTTGCTGGAGCATTTATCTCTCAGCCTATAATAATATATGTTCTTTTAATGGTTAATTACTGTATAGTCAGATAAAGCTGTTCATTTGTCAAACGAGTTACTGTGCGTTCAGGTTGTCTCAGTGAAGTATTCTAGCAACAAGTCTTACTTGGCTAACATACTTGGGAAAGATTTCTAGATTTAGATTTATTTATCTACCTTTAAATGTGTTAAGTTTGGAAAGCTCTTCTAATTCCATCTATTTTCAGTAGTAAAAGACAATGAAAAGCTATTCTGTGATCCACTGTTTAAGGCATTTTAAAGAATGCATTTATGACTTTTCCTCTGTCGTGAACTTCTGGCAAACATTGTTGTTCAACAAACTTATGGGTGATTTTACCTCAGAGGTATTTACCTCTGAGTCTGTTGTATACTGGCAAAGAAATGCTTATTCCTTGAAGCAGAAGTATGTAGGAGTATATGACAGACCCTTTTTAAAAAATAATGGCTCATTTCCAATTTTTTTTTTGCATCAAGAACTAAAGAAATATATTTTCTTTTTACCATTTTTTACTCAATGTTAGATTTCTTTTCAATTACCTTCACATTTTGGGAAAAAAAAAACCAGTCGTGAGTATAAATGGGGCAGAATTTATTTTAAATATCTGATACTTTGTCTATACAATAAGTCAAATCTCGAACACGTTCCTGTCACAGAAGTCTATAGTGCCAAACTTGAGGATACAAGTTAGCAATTTCAGTCAAAAAAAAAAAAAACCAAAACAGAAAAAACACAAGTAAAAAAAATAAATTAAAAAATGCAGGCTTAAAACGAAAGAGTTTTCAGACCTAAGAATCAAAAGCAACACCAGCTAAAACTGAAAACAAGCTAACAAAATATAATTAAAAAAACCCCTCAAAATAACTTATTCAAATGAAATTACGCACTTTCACATCATCTCTTAAAAAAAACTCTCTAAAATCTGTTTTTCTTTAATTCTTACTTTGTGAGAAAACAGTTTAGACTTTGTGATTCCTTATGCTTTCAGATGCAAGACTTTTGTTTTTTTCTTAGTGGATACCTTAATGTTGTAAGAATTCCCTCAGTTTCCTCCAAGTTGATACAGTTCCTCTTCCCCTTTTTGTAGTTCTTTGTACTCTCAACATGTTTCTCAGAAGCTCAGAAATATATTTTAAAATTATAAAAATATAATATGGTATATCACTACACAATATGATACATTAATACACAATATGATATATTAATATATTACATGGTATATAGATATGATTATATGTGTAAGGTTTCTCAGAGAGCTTTGGAAGCAACTGAGGGCTTCCACATCACGGCAGTGGTACTATAAAAGTTAGGTATTTCTAGGTATTGCTGACAAGATTTACATGTTAAGACCCAAGTATCTTTTTTTGCAAGACAAGATCATCAGAACAGTTTATTACAGCAACTTTCTTCTAACTTTGATTAGTTTAAGTTAAAATTTAATAGGTCCTGTTGTTCAGCATTCTTTAAGAGATGATTTCACTTTTATGTTCAAGATGATAAAGTTTAACTTTCTAGCTAAGCATAGTATGCGTATGGTTCATGAGTTTTAAAATATATTTTAATGATGCAGAGTGGGAAAGTTGTATCTGTTTTCAGTGCCAGCATCACCTGTCTGACAGCTGTACATGGGCAATTTCTCAAGAACGAAAATAAAAACAGAAGTAGTCATACATATCTTTTTTCTTATTGACTCTCAAATTTACCATAATAGTTTCAGAGTGGGAGGAAAAGAAGCCACTCAAGGATTTTTTCTAGGTAGTAAGCAGTGGAATGCAGACATGCTAAGACAGAAGCTCTAGATTTTTCCAAAGGAGTCTGAGAGACTGCAGTGGCCCAGTCCAGAGCTGTGTAGGAACCTTCCTCACAGCTTGACAATATCCACAGTTTAATTTGTTATTTGGGTTATAACCGGTGTACCCTCTCACTGCCTTATGAATGTGAAGGATCAGCAAAATTATGTGAGTCAAGATGCTAAAGAAATATCCTTAAGAAAAACATAGTGCTGAAGGATTTTAATTTTATTTTTTTCTATCGATCACTAATGATCTAGAAACATTTTTTGTAGAAAATTCAAAATACTGGATATATGAATGTGATGTTATGTACAGATGCATGCATACATAGAGTTCCACATATATACACATATCTATATGCATATTTGTGTCCGCCTGTTTAATGTTAGTTGCAAAGAGGTCTGTTCCCAAATTCTCTCTCAGTGAGAGAATGTGGCAGGGCTGTGGCAGCCCTGTAGTCTCATTCTGTGCAGTGGATCAGCCTTGTTCCTAGAGCAATTAAGTACTAAAAGCATCTGTTTAACAAGAAGCCTCCCCCTTCTGGTGCTTGAGATGATACCTGTTGACATTAGGGAATTTTGGATTAGGATCGTGAGTAAACTGGCTCTCTGTTTTTTTTTCACCGTGATTTTTTTTTCTCTGATGGTTTCCCCAGTCACTCCTCCAGATCCCAACTTGAAGATCCATTTCTCTGTTACCAACTCCTTTCTTATTCACTGTACCAAGACAACTAAATTAACAGTTATTCTTTAGAATTAGACCCATGCCTAGCTCCTGAGAGATTTTCATCTTGTACAGCCTGGAACAAAACTTGGATTTCCATTCTCTTGCATCTGTTTCTTTACAAATATTACAGGTTGTGTAATATCTCTAATATCGCTAGTATAAAATATCATCCTTAGCAGCAATAAGAGATATTGGTAGTGCTACAGACTCAATTTTTACATATTGTGAGCAAATTTGTGTGCTCATTGAGCTTTCATGACACAATTTTGTTCTCACCACTCTTCCTTTATTTTCCTTTTGCAACCCTTTCTTCGGTTTTTGAACCATTCCTGTTGCTTTTGGAATGAAGCAATACTTCATAAACCTGCTCCCCAAAGTATAAGCCCTTTGGATCCAGAAGCTGCTCTGCTGAGCTTTTCTACACCCAAGTCCAGTTTAAATTGCCATCTGGGCTATGACTTTCAGAGCTACTTAGTTGGCCATCTCAGTGTTCTTTACAGACAGCAGTCTCCACTCTTGCATTTGTCTCCTAAGCAAGCCTGCTTTTATTTCAGTGTCTTAAGATAGAGGCACAACAGTGAGCAACCAATATGCCTTCATGTCTGAGTCACTTTCTCATTCAACTAATGCATTTTTATAAAAGTTGTGACTAAGGAGGCTAAAAATATTGCCAGAAAAACAGTATTCGGTTACAGAAGAAACATGCACAGCATTGTTTTCAAGAAAGTAAATGTATAAAGATTTTATTTTTGTAGTATTGAGGGTGATTCATTCATCATTCAAGTCTGAGAGGACTGAAAATTACAGAAAATATAATTTCTTTTCTCAGTGAAAAGCTTTATTGCAATGAATAAAGAATTTGCAAAAAAAATTACACCCGGTAAAGGAACAACTGAATACAGCACTGGTGTGTTAAAATGTATATCCACATCTTGAATGTCATTTTTGCTTCTGGATACGCCTTCATTCTGCAGAGTGCAAAAGAACTTTGGTACAATAGCAGCACCAGCTGAAATGCAGCTTGGGTGCAAAGAAAAAACAAATCTGTCTAGTATTATTATTCCAGATTTAGACTTAATGGTTCTCCTAATAATGTTCATTATTGGCCTTATTTTCAATAGGTGTGTATTTATCCTCTATGAAAGTAATTTCCAGTCAAATTTCAGAAGAGCACTATTTTCTGTAGAATATAGTGCTGCTGTGGAGACTGGAATCATTTGTCTTAAACTTCACTGAAAAAGCAAGCTTTCTCAAGATTATGTCTATTTCCAAATAGGCTTCACGGAGTTCACTTTCCCCTGGAGAACCAAGGGGGAGAGACAAATCTAGGAAGCAGTTTGGAGAAGGGAATCTACTTTTACTTACTATGAACCATTTCTTACAGGACTGTCTTTTCCTCCTTCAACTGTGTAGGTAACCTACAGAAATTAGCTTCTCTAGCCTCTCAGTGACAAGCACATATGTATTCTGGCAATGTTGGCTTGGGTGTACGTTAATCACATTAGTCTAATTTTAACAAATTCAGTTGCATGAAGAAATTAAAGTGTAAGTTTCTTGGACAGCAAGACATTTATGCAGTAATTATTCTGAGTGGGAGTATCACTGAGGAAAATCTGTATTCAGAGATGGTTTCTGGGTGCCCTACATCTTGTAATGTTCACAAACCAGGAAATTGTTTTAACAAGTTGTTAGGCACTCTAAAATGTGAACTTTAAGCTCACTTTGTTGTGGAAAAATCAGTCATCCAGAAACTCTCTTTAAATTGACATTCTTTAAAAGTATGTGAGATATTGACTTAAGCCTTCAGCTTTTATGCAACTTTTAAGACATCATTTGTGTAATAGAAATGCATTTCTAATTTTTTAAGTCTGAACTAGAAGCAACCAATCTTTAAAAATCTGCTCTAGAACCCCCACATATGGCCAATGGCTCTTGAGAAGAAAGGGTACTTTGAAGTGTGACCTCAAGAGTATTAAATGAAAGGGAGCTCACCAGAGCCTTAAGACTTTGAGCCACTACCTTGAGCTGATTGGCTTAGAAGCATTCCTCAAGGAGATGCCATGACCTGCAAGTCACTACCATCCCAACCACATATTAGTGCTGCTTGCAATCTGGAGCTCATGACAGCTTTAAGCCCCGTGTCATCGGCACATTGTCAGAAACAGCTGTTTCCACTCTACCACTTCAAAAGGGCTTGATTAAATGTCTTACTGTAACAACATACATAAAGACACACACATAGAATGAGGGGGAAAGGAGAAATGTACCTATAAGCAAAATAAATACAATTTCCACTAGATGGTTTAATCATGATGTGGGGGACTAAACCATTTCTTGACTTGAAGGGTTTATGTAATCAGTTAACACAATATCAAATTAAAAAGCAGTTTCTACAAGTGCTTCTTTTATTTTTTTCCCCAGTGCTGGAATACAGATTTCATGTCAAAGGCTCCAGGCTTGCAATAAGCTCTACCTCAAGCTGTTTAACAGTTGAAAGAAGGATCCTGGTGATTTCCAGATAGTTGACTGTATTTTTATAGCCATCTTATAGATAACATGCTTTCAGTGCCTCCTTATGGAAAATGTTCTTAATATATAGGTTTTATTCATGGCAAGACCTCTAAAAATGAATATACTTCTGCTAGTACATACATCTTTAAAAAATAAAGTAGATGTTGGATTTCATCTTGAAACATATGTAACCAAGATCTGCTTTATTATGTATTTTTTCCTTGGGTATTTCCATGCCAAATTTCCCTGTTTGACTTTCTCCTGAACGTTCAGTAATTCTCTCATGTAGCTTTACCAGGCTAGGAGTCATTTTGAGGGAGATGGCTTTAATGCATTTTGCCAGCTTTGTTAAGGGCATGTCCTGTTATTGCCAAGGAGAATTTTCACAAAACTTTTAAGAGCTCCTGCTGTGTTAGTTCTGCTGCTGATGGCAGTAATGGGTGGATTAAGAGTGATTCGTACATTGTCCGCAGCTGATCCTCAATTGACAGGAGGATCCTGTCACACTTCACTGGATCCAATGGCCTCCTCACACTGCTCCAGGGATACTGCAGACGCCTCGCAGTGATGAATATTGCTCCTGCAGGTCTTTTGAGGAGGTCTGTCCAGCCCATTGTCATCCTAACCCAACTGGAGTGTCTTGTCATTGCACTCCTGGTTCTGGCGCATAGTACAGATAAAGCTGACATGTTCTGCTAGAGAAACAGTACATTTATGATTTTTACACCATGTTTTATTGCCAGTAAAGCACGACACTTTCCAGTTGAGAATCCTTGTTTTAAAATGTTCTTCTACGTTTTTACTTGTTTATTCAAAGTAATGATCACATGGCAGTCCTTTATCTGTCTGTATTGGTGTCATGGAATGATGACAGAGCTGTATTTTTAGGTAGTTAGCATCCAGCAGATTCACCTTGTCAGTTGTCTTCCATAACTTGTGTCTGCCTTTACAGAAAATACAAAAGTGGGCCTTGTGGAGCAGGTGGAGCTTCTGTGGATGGCCTGCCTCCCCTCTGAGCTGCTCCTGCCTTCTCCTGCCCTGTGTCAGGGCTGTGCCGCTTCCCACTACCAGCACCAGCTGGTGCTAAACCTCGCATTGTTTAAGGCTTCCTCTCAAGTGTGCCAAACTTTCCGCGTCAATGATATGAATAGCTGTGGATTCCTTCCAGCCCAGCAGCACTCCTGGCCTCATGAAAATGCCTCCGTTCTTTTCTTTTGGTGAAGGTGTGAGGAATAAGAAAACTCCCCAGGATCCAGTCTTTCCTCTCTTCCTGCTCTGTTGTTTCCTAAAGACTGAACCAATTGTTATAGGATGTGCAGGACTTTTAGGGACTAAAAAGGGTACTGTGGCTTCCTGATGAGAAGATAGGCATGACTGATGTGAACTGTATTTCCCGATGACATACTTTTAATAGTTTGACTTCAGATAGATACAGGGGTGGGAGGCTCAGACATGGATCGTCTCCACTGGGAGAGGAGATAGTGGAACAGCCTGAGAGAAAAGAGGACACCACTCTCTGATCTCAAAAGTAAGAGAGAGCCCTTTCTTGGTTAATGTAAATTGGGTAGACTTTCCCCATTGGCAGGTGATAAAAGACTGACTCTGAGATTTTATATCAGGATAGACATTTTTCAGCCTGCCTAGCAGAAGTCTGACCTAGCCTAAAGGTTGTGCAGAATGGAGAAATTCAAGATAATTAACATTAACTGAATGCAAGCTGCCTTTCATTTCAGGTAGAAAGGCTCTTCAGTTTTTGCACAGAAATAGCAACACTTCTCCATATAAAGAGTTTATGCATGCATGAACTCTATTTGCCCCTCCTGAGCTGGAAAGCTTTTCGAAGCTAATTTGCGTCCCCAGCTCAATTTTCTCTTGTTGTTGTCATCACTTCACCCCCTTTCAGGTCCTTATACTCAGTTCATCCTTCTTGTCTGGGGTTCAATGCAAGGCAGATATGTTATGTATGTCCAGCTATTTGGGGAAAACTGTGTTCTTTTGAACAAAAAGTTATCTTTCTGTATTTACAATTATATTTGTTCATGGTCCTCCTAAATATTTTAAAGACATATTTAGGTTTTTTGTCATGCACAATTGTCAGCTTCAAGACAGGCTTCTCTATAGGCCGTTGTTCTGAATCTTAAAATATTCCTACTTCAGCAGAGATTAGTGCCTCCTGCCTTAAAAAAAAAACAAAACAGACAAACAAAAAACCCCATATAGCATTTCCCATCCCTATGATCTCCATCAGGGGCCAAAGAAAAAACACAGGCTATTGGAATGGGGATATTTACCTGTAATACTGAAGCACAATATCAGGATGAATTGTATAATTTGAAAACCAATTTATTCAGCTGTGGAAAATACTGAATTTCCTTTGGGAAATACAAGAGAATACTTTATAGCCTTACCCCAGAAAACTCTATGTGTGTTTTCTCAAGCATTGTAGCAGCTCTGTGAAAGCAAAGATTGAATGTGCTTTTGGGTGATTATGGAATACTTAAATCTGGTTCTTGATATTGTGATCCATCTTCATGTACGATGCATGGGAGAAAGCTGGAAATCATGTCATTACGGTTCTTAGCTTTAGTTTTGTGACAGTTTATAGGGAGTCCATTTGTACTCTTCTGATTATACAAGCAGTTAAATATGGAAATATCTGAGATCGATTGGCTCAGTGTAATTTGTGAGCTTTGGAATGGAATTAAAATTCCTTTAAGTTGCTGTTTATTTCCCATCTAGAATAATTTGTTGCACATTGATATCCTAATCAATACGTAAGTATTTTGTCTGTACAATTTCTAAATGACTGAAATGAAAATACATTTGAGTTTCTTCTGCTTACACAGATATTGCATGCATCCATTAACTTCTTTAGAGTTACTTCTGTTTCTTCTGCATGTGAGAGGTAAATTGGGCTATGTAGTTCTTGAGTTCTTTGAGTGAAATTATGCAAGCAGCTATGAACTCTTCTTAATGTAAAGATTTTCAAACAGTAAGCTGCATACCCAGAAACACTCTGCAAAGTAAGACAGAAGGTTGTTGTCATGGTAATTTGGAGTGCTTTTCGTTTCATTTTTCATTTTTAGCTATGAAAATGTTTACAAATTTCCCATAAATATTAATCCTTCTACACTCTAATTATTGGCGTAATGTATTTCTGAGTCATTCATTTTCGTGAACTGTAAAATGTATAGAGATTTTCTTTTACAAGGGGAACAAATGTTGAAAATAAGCAGCTATATACTAACTCCTTTTCTAATTTAGTTAGCCTTTAGATCTTCATTAAATCATCAATTACTCTTACCAAGAACTGTTGAAACAGTATTTTTGTGCTTAACATGCAATTTGAGAGAAAAAAAACTCTCTGATAATCAATGTGCTATTCTCTTAGGAGAATATTCTCTTAGGTCATACAAGGTTTTCAGTATGTCTGGTGGCAATCTCTTGTGATGCTTTGAGCTGCTGGTAAAGTCTTTTTATCACAAAATAAAATACCCCAGAGTATTTTGGTTTATGCACCCATTTTCCATTGCAGGCTCTGTTGTCCACAGTGTTCAAAATGTTTATGGGACTAAATCTCCAAAAGCTGGAAGACCATGTTTTCACAAAAATCATGCATGTTTATTAGTTCAGTGGTGTTTCCTAAGAAGTTAAGTTTATGGTTGGGCTCAATGATCTTAAAGATCTTTTCCAACCTAAATGATTCTTTGATACTATATTTTGTCTCTGGGCACCTGCCTAGATACAGAACGCTGTTTTGCTGCATTGGATAATTGTAAATCTCAATGGATAGATCATAAATTCTCCAAAGAGAATAAATTCTCATACCAAATAATCCTTGAGCTTTTCTGTTGTCAAGACCTTGATTCAGAAATTTTTTAGTACTGCACGTTAGTTAACTTGAGTGGAAATCTTAGCGCCTTCACATTTCTTTTTCTATTTTTGTATGTATTTTCATTATGCAAGTCTGAAGTGCAATTTTTGTTTCATCTAGTGTTTTAGTGGTTTTCATCCACATCTTAGTAGACAGATAACTTTTTTTTCTATGATTATTATATAAAAATAACCGTGCAACAGTTGTGCTTCTGCTCAACTATGATGTTCACTTACAGAAAATTAAAAGAAAATAGTTTTGTGAAGTCAAAGCCTAGATTTGTACTACTGATTTAAATAAAAGGAATCATTGTGCATTGAGATGGTGGGAGGCAGTAGTTTGTAAAGATGCAGTCTCTTTGCTGAAATTGTGGAAGTGAAGATGATGTATCCTGGATAGACCTATACACTTGATTGTGATTCACAGTCTGATAGTATTAAGGCAGGGGGTACTGTGCTGCTTGCATCAGTTCCTGGAGAGAACAAGATTGGCTTTTCCTTGTAAATGTAGCCCTTAGTGTCAATCAAAAATAACGTGCCATGAAATATAGAACTCATGGTGGTAGATTAGTATTTCAGAAATTAAACCATCTGTTTGAACTCAATTAAAAGAGAATCCAACAAGGTTTTTCCTAATAGAGTATTCTGGTACTCTTTCTGGAAACAATGCAATGAATTTATTATGCAATTAGAACTGATAAGGAAGTGTTTTTAATGCTCATTAAATAAACCAAGCAACAGTACATTCTCAGTAGGATGTTTTTGCAATAAATAACTTCCTAATTTTCTTCCTAATCTATAGTTCTGATGTATTTCTTGCTCTAGAAATGATTTTTAGTTCTGGGTGCATATCCTATTAGATTATTTTTTTTTTCCCCACAAGTTCTAGACAGCTAATCTTTCTGTTTCACAAGTTGGTGCAACTGGTATTCTCCCCCACACTCGTGCCTCCAGGTGTATCTAGGTGATTGTATAGAGGAAAAAATCTCCTACAGTATGGCTCGGTTTAGTCTGACATCTGCCTGAAAAGAACTGTATGTTTGCAGACTGCTAGGAAGGGGATGGGTGGCAGGTGGCTGAAGTAATTTTTGTGGAAATTGTCTGTAAGAATAATTTCAATACCAGTTTGGATGTATTTCTCCCTGGGAAAATTACAATCTAGAGATCAGATGTCAGCTATTTAGAAGATGCATGAGGATGGATAACTTTTTGTTTCCTTCAAAGAACAGTCCCTTTTTGATGAGGCATTCTGGACCACTGTATATTGGTCTACTCCACATATTTCATTTACATGATTCTATTTACCACAGTTAGTTTTAACTGGAGAGCAAAATATACATCCAAGTGCACCTACCCTTTTGAAACATGTCTTCCATATAATGAAGTTTTACTAATTCTTTAGGTGCTTCAGTAAAGATTATCTTCCTGTAACAGTAAATAACTTTAATCTGACATTATGGTTTGTAACAGTGCCAGTTGCCTCAGCATCTGGCTGCCTCAAACTCACTGAAAACAATTATAGCATGAAAGAAAATATAAAACTTTTCCAATATAACAACAACATAAAAATGAAAATCCACAATAAAACCCTAAATTAAATTCCGTAAGAAGGTTTGTTATATGTCACTTAGATTCTGTACAGTAAATGATTGGTATATTTATGGTGGAGTTATTTGGTGGAGTTTTATTGTAACTCAGTAGTTCTACTTCATTTCTTCACATCCTAACAGCATTTAAATACTCCTAATACTCAGGCTTATTTTTTATCATTTTTGAAAGATCAATATGTGATCCTTTGTTAATTCTGTTTGAAAATTTCTGTACTGATAGCTGCATTGATCCATTTTGCTGATTAGCTCACAAAGTGGATGTTTTACACATAATAGAGGAAGAAAATGCTTTCTGAACAGAGATTATGGAAATTGCACAGGAGGCAGACTTTTTTATTTTGGGGGGGAAATGAGCTTTAGGAAAAAGACTGCTGGTAGGTAGGACCTAATGCTGATTTCTGTCGCATCCTGTGGTGTTCATGTAGGACGGGTGGTATGTGTAGTGAAAACGTATACCGAGAAGGTAAAGTAACCTGAGCCAATGACTGCAGAACTGCATAGCAATTCCATTGGCCCTGGATTATAGTTTGCTCCAGTCATGGAGGGCTTTTTCTGGGGCAGTTTGGAGCAAGCATCTGATTCCACTGGTTTTCACTTTTTGACATTGAATTTCAGAAGGAGAAATTAAACTTTGATTTCTTGGTTCTAGTAGTGCAAATATTAGTTGTCCTCCTGTGCCTTCAGACATAATTAAACCTTTTTAAAAACAAAAATATTATTCACAGCGTTGCTTCACGTGTCCATTTCTTAAAAACATAGTTTGAAGAATACAGAAAGCTTCTGTTTGATAAACAGCCATTATTGGCATATGCAGTATCAAGTGCCACCTTTCAGAGTAGGATGTGTAGATATACCACTGAACATGTCTTGCTGTTATTGATATTAATTACTTACAAAGCACTTTAAAAGTATGTGTCACTGATCAAATATGGTAAATTAGGCTGCCCTAGCAGAAAATAATTTTATTTTTTTACAAGTCACAACTTTGTAAAAGCCTACCAAGCAATTAGTGCACAGTGGTCTTACTATTAGCCATCAAAAGATGCAATTTTGAAACTACAGCCTCAAAATATTTAAGGTACAAGAATCAAAATTAAATCCTTGCACTTACACTGGAATTTAATAATTTTAATATGTACTGTAGATTTAATTGCTAAATACTGTATAGGGAACAGCTGCAGGTTACTGGCTGCCAAAAAGTAAGGTATGAATTCTTAGGAATTACACAAAGCACTGTAATTCAGAATTTTGCAAAGGACCAATAGTTTCTAAGCTGCTCTCACAATCTTGTGGGTAAAACTGAAGTCAAGACAGAATGTAGGCATAACTTTTTTACACTATGCAACAAGAATGGAAGTGATAGGAGCCAGATGAAAACGGGAAAAAGGGGAAGGAAAAACAAAAATACGTGCAAAACTTTAAGGTTTCCCATGCAGAAATTTCAGAAAAGAAAATATTTATGAATAAGATTTTTTCAGGCATTTTTGGTTGTGTCTAGTCTGTTATGAAAATGTAGTTGATTTAATGATACATCATCCCCAGAGTTTTCTTATTTATTTACAAACTCATGGAGTTAGGTTTTTTTTGCAAAATTGCCTTGATAACATTTCCATATGCTGAAGTTGCATTTTTAACCAACTTGAAAATACCTTCAGACACTGTTGATGAGCTATGTTATTAATGGAAATTGTATCACTTCATGTAATAGACATCAATTGTACTTTAATGCCAGTTCAATTATTACCAAGAGAGGAATAATGATTGATTATGTTGTCTAGGGAAAGTTAGCTGAAAGAAAGTGTGTCAATGGAGGGGTGGAAAAGGCTAAAATTCATCCTAAAGTATCCTACAATGCCTAGTGTTTTCTTTCTTCCTGTTTCTGTAATGCTCTATTATCACACTTTTTCTGTGGGCTGTCTTAATAGTGATTGCTCATGTTATAAGCCTTGAACAAATTACCAAGTTTCTCATTCTTTGTGCTCTAAGCAAGTATGTCAAGTTGCATAATGGTTTAAACAGTGTGCCTGAAAGCTGTACCTTACAAATAGTTTTGGAAAACATACAGCAATATCAATGTAAATCTAGTTCTCAAGCATTGAATTCAGCTGACTACACTTGTCAGCCAAAGGTGCAGAGCCTTGTTTGACAACATTCATCTGAACAACTTGAGTCAAAACACTGAAAATCTTGTGATTTTGCAATTTCCTTAATTAGAACTCAGATAACTTTTTCAAGACCAGAAATGAAAACTTCTTCCTTCTGAAATCTCAGTAGCTGGCTATTCTATTCAAAAGTAGAAGCTTTTATGCACTACTTCATATGCATGTGGCTGGCATCTTGAAAAACTATACAGCCTTCTCTGGGTACTGATGTATTCAATCAGTACCTGGGCAAAAATATACAGAAGATGCATTCATTCTCAGCAGTCGTTTTTATTTTCCAGTGACAATTGAAAAAAAATGAACTTTTTAAATGCTAGTAGTATATACTGTGAGTATAATTGTGACCATAACCTCAGATGATCTGTAAATTAGAGTTTTCTCTGAAGACTCGCCAGTTTTGATTGTGTTGGTATGGACAGCTATTCTAATCAGCCCTGCCCATGTGCTGCTGGGTGAACTAGAGTACATTCATTTTTTCTCTTAACACTTTATATTTCTTTTAAATTAAAAGTGGGCTTTATCTTTCTTTAGGCAGTAACACAAAGCCATTTATTTTTCTGGTTTCCAAGATTTAGAAAGAAAGTGCATGCAAAAATAAATAACAGGTTCAATTTCATTTTAAAATACCCTTATTTTTTTTTTAATAGGACAGAATTCTGTTACTGAATGATTTTGAGTAATTTCTGTTTGTCAGTATGGTAGTACAGATGACATTGCTATTCAACAAGTTTCTCACTTGCTGGGAGTACAGACTTCCTAATTAGCATGCAATGTACTAGTGTTAGATAAAGTAAAGAATTTGTTAAATGCTTTATACCATAATCACAGCTATGTATTAAAATTATCAAATTGCACACATCAGAGCACGGTTGGATTTCTATAAACAAAAATTAAGTCATTTGAAGACTTTTTTAATGAAATCCTAAAATGCTGGCAAAATTGGTTAAGATTATCATATCCTCTACTGATGAAAACATTTGAGCTGGAAGCCTAAGAATTTTAATTAGAAACACTTTCAAGCCTGGAAAATATTTGTTTATTTTTTTTAATATAATCATAATATTAAATACTCATAACATATGTTTCTGCTTAGCTTTTATTATGGTAATACAAGTATGTTATCTAAAAATGTCCATCACAATTTCTATATAAATTGAGAGTGATTACTAGGAGATTTTTTAAGCATAAATCAAAGCAACTGATGCATGACCATTTGGGGAAAACCTCTAGATACACAGAAATTTCTGTGGGACTTTTTCATCTGTTGTTATGATCTGCAGTGTTTAGCAGTTGCATCCCATGCTTTTGTTAACTTGCTGATATATCCTCCGAATTTATATAAAGGCTAATAGTAGATAGCCTTTCAGCAGCAAGATGTAACATATATCCATATATGCTTGTTTGGTTTTGGATAACTATGTTTTTAAAACTCTGAGCAGTCTCTGAAGGCTAAGATGAAAAAGACGTTGAGGGAAAAAATCTCCACTGGCTGGAGAACATTGATGCTAAAATGTCCCCTATTGATGTGATAATTTGAGAATCAAAGTAGACTGCTTGATGCTTCCTTCCCATGCCAAGTCTAGAACTCTTCCTCGACTCACAGTTGTGGGTCTCCTTAATGATGCTGATGTCTAAATCTACAAACAAACTGAATAATTTCTCAGTATACTTGTGGATGAAAACTGCCACATCTGCCACACATAAATATAAAAAAATGGTAAAAAACTCTTCCTTCATTTTTAATTTCTGTTTTTAAATGTACATACCCTATAGTCTGCAATTTTAGATAGGATGGTCTCTAGTGTTTGAAAGCACACAAGATTAGATGCGTACAAACAATTTCCATGTATATTCTCCTTTCACCAGTCAGGTTAAAGTCTCATCTATTTTGAATGTCCAGATCAGAACGTCCAAATGTAAAATAAAAAATTTAAAAAAAAAAGTACATGACCTAACATTTATGTAGTATCATCAGTTGTTAAGGTGACCAGGTATTCGTTCGTGCTATTCTTCTTATTAACTTGTTCTACTATCCTAACCTGAGACTATTACATAAATAGTATTCAACAGAAGCTATTTTTTCCTAGCTATTAACTTTATTTTTTGTGTGTTTTCTTTTTTGATGTCCTTTTTTCTTTTTTCCCGAAGGGTGTTCATCTTTCCCGGAGATTAATAATTTCTTACTTTGGTAAACAAAATATGAGTAACTAAAGTTGTTCTCTATCAGCATTAATAGCATGGTACTCTTAAAGATCATAACCAAATCCAAGGATCTGCTCTCCTCTAGACCCTAGGCTTGTTATTAGTTAGATTTATATAGCTACATTTGTTAGTTAGTCTTAAGGTAATTAGATTGGGATGCACGCTCCCTTTGCAGCAGAAACGTTTAGGTTCATTTCTGACTAATACAACCATGGAAACTGCTCTTCGCAATGTTTGTTCAAATTAGTACTTGCAGGGAGAATGTTTTTCTGTCCATTTCCCTTCTTCCTATTTAAGCTGAAAGCTATTGTCGACACAAAAGCGTACTTACAGAAATTGTTCATGAGCAGGCTTGCAATTTAAATGATGTACTTAACTTGTCATAGAGGAAAAGTTGCAGAGTATTCTTCCATTTTAAGAGTTTGCAAAGATGCTGATTTTTTTCTTTTCCAGCAGAACTGAATGCTTTGTTCTCAGGGCTGATGAGACAGGAACTACCTCTCAACTCTGAATTTTATGTTTTTTTATTCTCTCTGAAACATAATATTTTGCCATGCATCCTGTCATCTTGTTCTAGAATGCTTTTTACAACAAGATATCTGTTCCTCTACAATTTACTCTTGTTGTCTTAGCCAGCTTACTCAAGATTGGTGTCTTAGTTGTGATGTGCATGCTGTTTGGAACAAAATACCAGACATAGCATGTGCAAACATATGCATATGCAAAAAGTTCTTAAGAAGCCTTATAGCATAGAGAACCAGGTAGAAACATGAGTCTCTGGAAGGAATAACTGGCACTTGGCTTATCTGGCAACACTAGGTTGCTCCTATAAAAAGGCCTTCTTCCATGTGCTGAATTTACAGTGTTGTCAATGCATTAGATTGGAGAGTAAGATTCAATTGGAAGCAACCGTCTCGCTTCACGTCCCTCCCCTGCCTCTCCTTCTACCATCTCCGCCTACCCAATGCTTTAGAGTCGTATGCTTGCATCTTTGGGCAACTCCTAGGTCATGGTTTTACTCAAAAGTTGTGAGGTCTGTCAAAAGCAAGCGCTACCCCTGAAATGATTCTGTTGTCCACAGTTACATTTAGCAATGAAAAAGGAGCTATAGACATTTTGATTGCTTCAGAAAATACTATGCTGTGCTACAGCAATAGCAGCAGTAATGAAAGTTCAAGTGGAAATTCTTGCCATCACTGTAGGAGGATAAAAAAGCATGATAGCACATTATCCCATGGTCACTGAGAAGATGTAGCAGTTCACCATGCTTTGCTCTGATGTTTAGTAAGCAACAAATACTCTGCTGCTTCACTACTGAGACATTATACCTCCTATCTATCTTCAGTTATCAAAGAGAAATATCTGAATTCTTCACCCATATTTAACTGGAAGTGCTGGGATGACATATTCACATCTGAATGATGTTTTGTATCCTTCTTTAAGTATGGACTTTACTCAACAGGAACCCTTAAAAGACCAAGTGTCCTTAATTGCACTGTTTTAAAACAAAACACTTAGGTCTCTGTGTTTCTGATGGGTTGGCCATGCTGATTACGCTATTCATTAAACAGTCCTGGGGTTGTTTTGAAACATCTACAAGATCACGCACTGCAGTGATTCATTAAGAGCGAGACAACATCTTTTCAGTGACCTTTGAAAATGGCTGTGAGAAGTAGCTTGCACTTGTGATTCTACTGGAGTAAAATTTGGTGTGATTTTCGTTAGAAGTACCTCAACAGCAACAAATTGCACTTTCATCTCAGAATCTGTTCCCCTGGCTTCTGTGGCATTGAGCAGAGAAGGTCATCTGTAAGCAGAGCTTTGGGGGTAAAACAATTTCAAATTTCAGTGCTTGTGTTTGGGCTGCTGTTTGCTCATATTTCCCTGCCATGCAAGAGGTGGTTTTGAGCTAGGTTAAGTGTTTGTGTGTTTGTTTCTCTCTCCATAACTTCTTAGGCATATATAGGAGTAAGCTCGTCTTCTGTTTGGGACAATTCTTCTCATGTGGCATTTGCAATATTAGACACCAGAGATGATGAACAAGGAATGAGGTCATCTGCTGTGTCATTAAGATTCATTCTGTTTGTGGGTCCAATACTGTACTTGGTTACATTAGTGTAATCCCAAAATACTACCAGAATTATTTTGAATTATTTAAAAATTCTGTAGTTCTCTAATTTTAGAGAGGGCTTTAATTTACATAAAATTTTTGCATGCCCCAAGGCTCTTCTTTTATTTTGGTAGTATAGAGAAAGCTTGAAAGAATTGTCATCAATGTAAACCAAAAACATACCAGGCAACTAAATGCATGCCTTTTGCTATTTTGTTATTAATTAACTACTCTGTAATTCCTCTTCCCTCCTCCCCACAAGCACCTCCTTTTACTCCCCCCAAAAAACCACTAAGGAAACAAGCACACCACGATAAAAATGCTAATAAAGGGAATAATTCCCAATAGACCATAAAAGACAGCATTTATAACCCCCATAGAAATACCAGTCAGCTTTTTTTGATGTAAAGCATCTGTCTCCAAAAGGAAATGAAGGCAGGCCTGTTTCTCCTTTCAAGTCTCTGAAGTAGTAGGTGGTGTCATTTGTTATACAGTGCTACAAGTCCCATGTTATTGCACTGGTAGCTGCTGACTGCCTTTGTTAACGTCCTGAAAAGTTTTATCAGCTGTCTTTAATAAAAGACAATATATGTGAAGAAAAACTGT
Organism: Limosa lapponica baueri; assembly: GCA_002844005.1. NCBI lineage: Eukaryota > Metazoa > Chordata > Aves > Charadriiformes > Scolopacidae > Limosa > Limosa lapponica. Next base: position 3,834,875 of record KZ505635.1, read on the forward strand.
AGCAAATATCTCTTGCTCTCTTGTTCTCAGACCATCATTTATATCTGTCAGAGAATGATGGCACTGATGTATAATCTTGCAGTCACCCAAAATTCTTGCGACTGTTACAATAAACCATAGATATTGGGGTGGCTGATACCCTAGAAAGCTAGGGAGCATTCCTTCCAAAATCCTGTGCACTTCCTCATTTGAAACATGGAGGAGCTGGAATGAACTTTCAGCACTACCTGAAATGAGCTATCAGTTCACATTTTCTAGAAATATATTTGTTGAGACCATTAATGGCCTAAAATTTGTTGGGTCTCCAGGAAATCACTAATGATGGGTAAGAGTTGGAAAATTTCAAGTTCAGTTGAAAGGCATGCAGTTTGTTCTATTTCTAGATGTTTTTGTTGCTTCCTCTAGTGAAATGATATATCAAACTAAAGACATGATGGTAGAAGAGTGTTCTTAGCTAGGCGTATAGTCTTAACATTCTTTAAGTACTTGATTAGTACCATACACACACCATATTTTCAGGAGGGTGTGAACTAACTAGAGAGGAATTTTTAAAGCCTTATGTGACAACTGTGTTACTTCCCACACAATAAGTTTGTGGATGCTGTAAATTTAGGCCTGAGCACATTTCAGTGTGTGTCTTATTGAATACAAGTTTTTCAAGGTTTAAATTTTTGTAATCCTTATCCATTGTAAGCTTTGTCTAGATGCAAACTTATGCATATAGTTGTATTTCAAGTGAGAAGACACTTCTGTGTCTATTATTGTGCTCTTGAGAAAAGCTGTTTGATTCATAAACTAATTAGGCAAATAAAGAGCACAATTAGTATGAATGGACCATTCTACTCATGATTTGAGAAAATTCTCTCAAACAATCTTAAGTCTAAAAATAAATGAATGAATAAAATATGTGGATATTTAGACAGCCATCCGTATACAGTGGGGCTGTTTTCCAATCATTCTTCATTTGCATCACTTCAATTAGTACCCAGAACATCAGTAATTAAGGAGTGTATTATTCCATTATAAAATAGCATGCAAGACTGGCACTGCTGAGGTGGAGCTGTGATAATATGGCTGCCAATATTTGTTGTCCATAGCAAAGATTACATTTCATGGGCTTAGTTTTCTTTCTCTGTACAGAATATGACGGAGGAGGAAATTTTGAACAGTATTTAACTGGGAAAACTTTATAAAATCCAGCTAGGTTTTAGTTGTTTTGTCTTGATTTTTAGTAGAACAAAGTAACTGACTTAGGAGTGGCGGAAATAATCTGTCAGGTCAAGGTAAAATCTAAAAATAACATCTTCAGATTCCACTGCATTAGCATTATGAAGTTTACAATAGCAAGGTCTGAACTCGTTTTGCTTAATTTTGAAACTCTGGAAGCCAGTTGTTCTGAAAATTTGATATTTCACAGTTCTTTATGAGTTTTTTGTGCTGCATATGTTAATCGGTAAAAAGAAGCAGGAAGAAAGCTGAAAAAATATGAAATATTTATAGGGTATAAATCTAGAGAATTTTCTGAACAAAATTTCCACTGTAAAATTTAGCTTTTGGACACAAGAATTATGAGGGGAGCATGGAAGCTTGATTCAGAAGGATAAGAGTAATGACTTCAACTTGCTAGTGGAGAGGTTTGGAACATAGGTAAGTCTTCCTCATCCTAATGACTTGCTATTACCTCATCAGTCTGGGAGACCAACTCTAGCGCATATCTTATTGGCCTTCTACCTACTATATTTTCCTGAAGTTATTGTCACTGAAGGGCTTCTAAAGTATACCACCACCCAGTAGTCTGAAGCTGAGTTTCCATGTGGCTTCACAGTTTGAGTATTGCATTTTGATCAGGCCACTGGTGAGTGGTGTCTTGAAACATTTATCATCTGAGACAAACTATGCGACTTCGAAAGTGAGTGTTCCTGAAGCTCCTTTGAAATCATAGTGACCTAAGGGGGAGAACAAAACGTAGCGAACTTTGTCCAGCTCCCAACCCCACCTCACCCAACCCTCTTTTTCTTTGAAATGCAAAGTACTGGTTTGGCAAATGCCTTTACTGTGCTCTCACTAGCATGTGACAACCTTAGGTCCTGCAAAAAGGTAGGTCAGACTGTTCTCTTCAGCTTTCGGCCCTTGTAATATTTGTTAACTCCAGTAACCAGCCATGTTTAATTATCACGAACAGCTTATTATTTCATAATGGAATAAACTAAAGATGAAAAAAATAAAAACAAAACCCATTTTGTCTTAGCTAAAGATGGAAAAATTGCTAGTAACATAAGAAGCTTTTTAATGGATTTGTTATGAAATTTTCACATCTTTGTTATTAAAATAGCATGTGCTTCCATCATTGTTAATTTTATTCAATCGTTCATTAAGAAATAATTGCCACAGCCTTAATCTAAATGAATATCCTAGGACCCCTAAACGTCCTTAGAATCTGAGAACAGATTGTATTTTCTACTAGTTATAATTAAGACAAAGAGAAAAAAGGGAATGAGTTCCAATGTGTTAACTATTCCCAATGATTATAAATTCTTTATTGGCAATGGGCTGACTTAAAATTAAATTCCTGTCTTTAATCCGCTCTTGGATTATTTTAATTTTCTCTTGGAAATTCTGCTATGCTGACATTACCACATGTAAAGCTTTATGAGCTCTGTGTTTTCTCATTAAGGAGAGAAGTCTATGTCTGTAGACACCAGAGCTTGCCCTGTTTAAAGCACAAAGTATACAGCAGCTGTTCAGAAACTTTTTCTTGTTATCTCTATTTGCTTAAATTACTTCCATGAAAAGTCTGCAAACATAAGGGAATAATTTGTTTAAGTGGAAGAAGATTGTCTGAAAAGAAAACCTGAAAATATTCCTGATATTTCTCCCTCACTTTTTTTTTGTGCCAGTATCCAGCTGCCCTAATGAATCTTGGAGCAATTCTCCATCTGAATGGTAAACTGAAAGAGGCTGAAGAAAACTACCTCCTTGCTCTTCAACTTAAACCCGATGATGTCATCACTCAGTCCAATCTTCGCAAATTGTGGAATATCATGGAGAAGCAAGGTTTGAAGACATCCAAAACGTGATGATGAAAACTGAACATTTTTTTCTTAAATTGATTAAAACCACAAACTAGAACTTCCACACAGTTGTCTGATCAGAGAACTCCTTGGACTTGACTGCAAGGATGAGAGGTCTTAATTGCTGCTAGGAGAAGCTATCCTGCTTTTTTGGCATAAGTTTTTTTGCTAGATAAATAGAAAAAGGGAGACACTGAGATATTCATGAAGGACTTGTTACCCCACAAAGATATTTAGAACCATAGCACTTGAGAGAAGGTGTCTTGGCATATTTGATAAATCATTGCAAATCCCATATTGCTCACTTTTGGTGGGTACTTGAAATGTATACTGTCTAGAAATACTAAGGGAAATTGTACAGTATACGCTAAGCCATATGGGAGTAAAAGTGGTAATAGTAGGTTAAAGTATTTTGCTGATACTGTAACTCATTAAAATGTATACTAAATCCAGTGTGTTTGCAGTTTGTCTTAATGCTGCTGGTATCACTCTAGGACCACTTGCCTACCAATTTCACAGCTTATATGGCCAATTATTGTTTTTTCAAGCCTGTCACTTTTGATCAGATGACAGCATTCATAATTGTTTACTAAAAATCTGCATATTATTTCAGCTTGTTAAGTTTTAATGCAGTTTTCTTGAGATACACAGTCAAATGGCTGTGGGCTAGGCAGAATGAGCAAGGAACTGCCCATATTCTACATTCGGTTTGTATGTAGAGTGGTAAAAAAAAAATGTCCAAGAGGTATGGTTAGCAATACAAGCAAGACTGATGTTTGCCCGGATATCAAATGAGTGTGGTCAGACTGTCATCTTAAGAAAAGAAATGATTGGTATTATAGAACAATGTGTTTGAGTCTTTTTACATTGCTGCCAGATAAGACCAACTTTAAGCTGGAATCTGCATACAATATTTTTGCAATAACTAAGCCAAGTGGGATTTGAAAACATTAGTGCTTGCATATGCTACAAATGAGACTTCATGAGCAACTTGGAGGAAAGAGATTGTTATATATTGGAGAGGCTAGCAAATAATTGAAGGGACTGGATTAGATCATGCTTAAAGCAGCGTAGATCAAGAGAAATGTGTAAAGGTGGTTGCCAGTTACTTTTCACAGTGGTGGTGTTTTAAAAATATTACCTTTCAGATTCTAACCAAATATTAGCATTCTGTTTGTATTCTGATGTGTGTGCTAGCAGCAGAGCTGTCAAATATCTAAATATGCTTTTGGTGAGGTTCAATTTATTTCTGTTTCAGAATGATCTGGCCTAATTACTGTTTAAGTCTTCAGTTTCTAAATGTAAAAATAATTTATTTTAAATTGCAGTGTATTGAAGCTTTAGTAATTTTTTTCCAGGCCATTTGTTAACTGCTTTCTTTCTTTGGTATAAGTGTTATTGCTTGTAAGAAAAGTTACTATTTCATTTAATGACCTGTTGGTATCTGCTTCAGTGTTCTTTTCATAATGGTAGCTATAATGTTAAAGTGGTAGAGCACCTTGAACTGAAGCTTCTTCAGGATCTTCTGTTAAAAAACTCTTTATTACTGAGAAAGTTTGGGAAGTTTTTTGCTTTTTTAACTGTTGAGCACCATTCCAACAAAACTGTAGAGGAGAATACTTTGCTGTATTTATTTATTTATTACTTGACTGCAGCAACGTTACCTACCATTAACACAAACGTCTGTAAGTGTTGCTATTTCTTTTATTTGGTGCATTTTTTGTGGTTAGTGTTTGTACCTAACGGGAAAGGGGAGACTTGAGTTCTACTCTGCTGCCTTGGTCATTCTTCCCTTACGCTTGTATTGAAATAGGTTGGGGAGCAGCTGTTTCAAAGTCGGTGTAGTAAAAAATTGTAGTAGTGGCTATTTCCTTTTCTTTCCTCTTCCTCGCTAAAATACCTTAAGTTGCTAAGTTTACAACTGGCCTACCAGAAGGGCCAGAGGGGCAAGATTGTTTGGTTTTGTGGAGTGTGTCAAGTTCTTCTCAAATGATGTTATGGCTGGAAAAGCAAAATTGAAGGGTCAGAAGTTGAATTTCTACTTAAGCATTGAAACCAGAGTTAGAATACAATGGTAGTTTGAACTTATTCTCCTGCTTTACTGACTTTCTGAGAAAAGTATAGAAATAAATTAGATAGTAACTATAACTGAACTCAGTATAAAACTGTGGTATCCTGCAGCTTTATTTGCTCAACAGCCATCAAACTTCGATGGCTTCTTGGTCTTAACCATTCACTATGTTATTTGTCTCCTTCAGCTTATACTCATTCTTGTTTAGTAGTTTTTATTCATTGCACAAAAGGGGGAAAGGGGGAGCACTCCTGTGATGCAGTGTCATGCTTGCATTGATAACTGTTTTTGTTTGTTTCTTAAAAAAAAAAAGAAAAGAAAAGAAAGAAAAAAGGACTAGCGTAAATTTAACAAGAATGTCCCTGAATACGGTTTTTTAATATAGGTCTGGGCTTGATAACTTCCTTCTTTTGGGATAAATTTAAAACATGTTTAAAATATGTCTCTCTGCTCAGGGATTTATGGTGGATTATTGCAGACAGTGCTAAAAAAAATAAAAGAGCACAAGACAAGTTTACTAAATTAAAATTTTATTTTTTGAAAAACTGTTATTTGTATAAATTATCAGATTTGTAGGCTTTCCTTTTTGTAGAAATAATTGTTTATGTGCCAGATAAGAGAATTTCAATTTTGTTTTCAATAATAAAGCATTGATAACTAATACACTGTGCATTCCTTTATCTGTTACTGTAATAACATTTTTTAAAAAAAAAATTCTAATTTAACAAGTTATATTGACTGTTTTATTTATGGGACAACTATATAGTGTAAGTGGAGTACAGCCTATCACAGCTGGCCTATACTCTATTGCAGTTGTGCTTCAGCTGATATTTTCAAAAAGGTTCTCTGGAAGCATTTTTTAACATTTCTACCCACTGTATCTAGACAAAAGGGTATGGTATTATATTATATTTGATTGTTGTTTCTAAACTCTATGGGAATAAAAGCTGATGAATAAGATATTTATAGATTACTTTTAGATTGACATACAAGCATGATCTCAGTAAAAATGCTTCTAAAATCTATAATTGGCTACCAAGCTGGAAAAAAGACTTCAGTCACATCTATGGTCTTTTTAGTGTCTGGGATCACCTTTCTCTCACGCTGCAATGTCACACGATCAGTTTCAAATCTGCTGTGTTTCTGCACAGGAGATGTAAAGAAATTACATAGTTCATTAACCTTTTGGTTTTCTCTTAATTTTCTACGGACAGAGCCTTCTTAGCTCCATGAACCTAACACTAACATTCTCATACTTTCCTAGTTCTGTTGCATTCAGGTGCTATGCATTGTCAGATTTGCTCTACAGTTGAAAAACGTTGATGGGCACAAGCACAGCACTAGAGAGGCTTTGGGTCACTCACTTCCAAAATTCAACTGTCATGTCTTATTTTTATCAACGGTCACACCCTGCCTTCAGATGTGGTCATTCCTTGCCTAAGTAGGTTTTGATGAAATGGCAGATGATGAATACGGAGTATGCAAAGAATAATTTGATCTGTGGCACTCTTTTCTTGTGGAAATACAGTCTAAACATGCTTGAACTCCTGTTCTGGCATCTTATCCCTTAAACCTTTCTCTGTGAGATCCTTTTCTGCCTGCCTTGTGTTGTGCTTCTAATGTTTCTGTTCTTTCAAGCATCATGCTTTTGGGGCAGCAGATACCCAATACATCTCCATTTCTGATGGAGGCACCACGGCAGCTCTGCGGTGGCTTTTTAGTCCTGCTGTCTTATACAGGCCCATCTGAACTCTGTGCAGCTGGCACAGGTGGCTGTATTGCTTCTGGGATTTGAACTAGTACAAAGGTAAGGCACTAAATTGTTCTGTGTAAACACACCCGCTCATTTGAATCTGTTTTGGACCCTGTTGTTGGCATTCCCATTGCAACTTTGCCCAACAGGGGTGAATGCAGGGAGCATGAGAGAGGCTTTGCCTCCAGTTCAAGTGTGAGAACATTCATTGACAGCTGAACTGATATGTTTATTTTGCTGCATCCCTAAGGGTTGCAAAGGAGAGATTCTACTGCGAGAATCTGGAGATCCAGAAATAAATTGTAGGAAATCTGAGGAAAATCCCATACAACCGCTTACCTTTTGAAACTTCTATTTCTGGTTCTTTGAAATAAGAGACCCCACTCAGATGTTACATAGGCTTCCTCTGTTGGTCTGACCCTCCAATTTGAAAAAGTCCCTGCCTTGCTTCACACGGATAGTGAACATTTAATCTCTCCAAGATTCAGAAGAGTGACACGGGAAGAATATGTTTCAAGGAATAGAATACATCCGATGTTATACAGGGGGTGGGAAGGGAAGTGTCAGGGAAGAGGTGCAGACATTTTTGTGGAGATAAGTAAGAATTTTAGAGGGACAGATTTTATTCCAACAACAAAGAAGGAAACCCTAAGATCAAGTTATTCTAGAATAAACTATGGGAAAGGGTACACATCAGTAAATTAAAAAAAAAAAAATTAAAGCAAAAAACAAGCAAAAAACCCCCAAAGCAATACAGACTTCAAAAAAGTTCTAAGTTCTTTAAGTATAATAATAAATCAAGCCCAAACATTAACAGCCAGAAATGCTGGCCTCGGAAGACACTATAATAAAGTTCAGGACATAACAATATATTCCCCATGAAAGACTGAATGCATTATCAAGTTATGCCACTTCATTAGAAAATGTTTATGGTTGCATTTTTGTTCAAATTTCAAGTTGATGTTTCTCCTTTTCCCATATATTCTGTATTTTATCATATTTATCTTGTCGTTGTGCACTGGCTCTTTGGTGGTGCCACAGTTCTAGAGTCGGACAGCTTTGAAAGTTACATATGAGGAAGCATTTCAGAAGGGCAGAAACATCAGAGTGGACTTTCTAGAAAAGCGTAAGATAAAATAGTTTAAATTATGCCTGCTTGCTGTATGCTCATTTATTTTTAATATATTTTCAGTGACAAAGCATAATTACATTTCCTTGCTGAAATGCTGGAGCTTACCGATCTCTCTGTGAAAGGTTTGGAGATTAAATTGTTGTTTATGTTTACAAATTTGAGTCAGTTTGTGTGCATTTGAGCACAAATTTATGTTTTAAAAAACTTAAGATTTCCTTTTGAAGAAACAGGTGTGGAAGCCACGTGCAGTGAGAACAGTTGTTGTTTGATTTGTGGGGTTTTTTTATTTGATTGAATTTGTGCATAAGCATCACCAGTCCCTTAGCTGCTGACTTTCTATTTTTACATGGATATTTTTGTTTTTCTGAAACTCTCAACCTGATTGTATGATGCAGTGTTCCTGCAGAGTTTGAATAGTGTAAGCCACGGGTTCTGTTTTGAGCGAAGCAGAAATGGAGCTTGGCTCTAATGGCTAAACTTGGGTTCCGTTTTGATTTCAGGAATGTTTTAATGCAGGTGAGCAGATTTTTCAACCCAGTAATACCATGGTTTGCTGTACCAAGTGTTCCCAGAAAGTAGAGGTTATTTAAGAGGCTTTGTTTGTTTCTTCTCTATACTTTTTTTCCTGTCAGCAAAGCACTTTTTGTTCTTTTCTGGAGAAATATATTTTATTTTGTCTCTAATTTTCTTGAAAACTGATGTTCATGCATATTCAGTATTTTTTTATATTACAATAAGAAATTAATTTTGCATAGAATTGATCTATTTATTACTTTGTCATGTTTGGTGCAACCACAACCATAAGTTTCTCTACAGTACATGAGTGTATAATACAGTGTATTGTTCTTTATATTAAATCAGTTCCTTCTGGTTTCTATCCAATATGCAAAGCCAATCATTACAACAAAGAGTCACTTTTGCACAGCCACAGTTTCTGGAATCCAGGATTGTTCTTCCTATTGTGGCAGGGAATATTTTTATATGACAACATGAAGATATAGGATGGTAGAAAATATGTCTTGTTCTTCCTGTAGAATAGGATCTTTTCTTTCTTCTCAACCACCATCATTTCATAGCATTTTTTGTCCTTTGCTGCCCCTTAATGAAAGAAAGTCTTTAACAATTGAATTTTAAAAAAACCAAACCAAACCAAACCAAACATACTATTAATAACAACAGAGCTCTATAAATGGCACTTATGCCTTAAAATCCATGGATAGAGAATAGTGGCTCTGTCATAAAAAAAAAAAAATCTATTCTTTTAATTACTGTTCCTCCCCCTGAAATGCAGTTTCTCTATGAAGTTTCAGTGGTAATGAATCTTTTAGCTGTACAACTGTAAATCTGTTTGTGTTTCTGGACTGGTTTTTTTTGGTTTTAGGTCTTGGTGTGATCTTCTTTAATGGAATAAGTCTCCTGGTTGTTCTCATTAGTTGAAAGAATCTTTAGGATATTCTCACGCAGAATAATTGTTTACCCTTTCTCTTATCCTTTGTTAGTTTTAGGAATGATTTAGAGACTAGAAGAGGAACTGCTTTCCCTGAAGCCAAAGGCAGAGAAGAGTTTTGGGTGTGAATTGAGCTTCTACATCAGTTTTGTGCCTTATAGCCAAAGACGTTAAAAGGAAACAAAACTTGTTTTGCTTTTTCACAAAGACCATAAACTATCGACCATTTAGGTCTACACTAAGTCTCTCATAATGTAGGTTTTAAAGCCAGATGGAAAGATTCAGAAATTGAAAATGTAACCATATCAGGTTGTTTAATGAGAGATAATCTTTCCTCTCCCACCTTTGCTGCCTGACATTTCTCAATCTAAGAAGTACAGATGGGTCAAATGAAGATGTATTGCAGCAAATCCTTCAGATGGGTCAAACTTCTCTGCCTGCAATGTTATGACTAAAAAACCACCAAACACTTCCTTGCTGATTTTCAAAAATCAGAAGTTTAAAAAAATAAATGAAACTACTTGAATGAAAAACTAAAAAACAGTATAAACTATTCTAAGTTCCTTGCAAGTGCTGTTAGCAAGCTTATCTCGTGAGATTATGATTAACTGACAATTGGCTTCAATATTATAAGAATAACTTGATATCAAGTCGACAGGTTTTACACTTCATCATGTTAGACCTGCCTTATACACGTGTGCACACATATGTCCCATTGACACCATCAATAATCTTCCGTGTCAGCGCTGCACATATTTACGCAATCGATTTTGAATAAGTTATTTACTCTAAGATTTATTCTGATTGATGTGAAAACTTTGATTTGACATGGGAAAAAGAAGGAAAAGAGGTCAAGTCATGTGAAATGAGATGTGTACTCTTCATGATTTTTGTGGTCTCTCAGGAGCAATATATAAATGTCAGTTAGAGGTGACCATATAAAAGCTCATGATTTTGAAAAGAGGAATCCTAGTCTCTGCAAATAAGAGTCTTAATATTTAGAATTACAGAAAGATTAGTCAAATGCTTTTTGTATTAATCAGTGTAATAATATTTGTTAAAGTTCTATCGTGTTATGCTGTTTACTTATTTTGGTTTTTTATCATAATTTCAGCTATAGTGCTTTTTTTAATCCACTGTTTATAAACTGAGGTATACTTGAAATAGCTTTTCAAATTTAATTGAGAAATTACTAATAAAAGATGTCAAAACAGATCATCTTTTTAATATTTTTTTTTATTCTAAGGGAAGTTTAGAAATGAGGACAAGAAAGGAGAAATCTTGTGGTTGTGTTTAGTTACATTTTTAGCTTTGTTCCCATATAAACATATAATTTGCTGTACAAAGACCACAGTGATCCACAGAAAACTGATGCATGCACCTGGGCCCAGGTAAGTCCAAGTGAAGCTGTGGAAGCATACCTCATGTTACCCTGGAAAATACACACAAATATGAAGCAGGATCTTCACACTACACTTATGCCAACTGCAGCTTGTCAGGACATTTACCGTAATTTTGCTAATGCTGAAATCAGGTAAACCCATCTGAGTCTCAAGATCAAGTTTATTTCTGAAAGTAATGCATAAGATAATTGAAGGGCATACCTGGAACACCTAGAATATAATACACTAAATCTCAAAAAGGAGTAGCGCCAGGAATTACATCAGAATTATTTTTCTTTTTTCTGCATCTTTTGAACTGTTACACCCTTCTAGCTTACAAAGTGTGAAGGTGGCCTTCTAATGGCTGGTATGCTTGGGTTGTCTGAATGCCTTGCCTGGTAGCTTGTTGCATGTACGTGAAGATTTGATCTTTCATATGCAAGGTATACTTGGAAAGGGTATACAGAGATGGCAAAACCACGATTTCTACTGTAAATACCTTTAGAAACTGGACAAGTGTTAATTAATCATAGGGAGAAGCTAAGTTGGGAGGAGCAGGCTGGACCTTGATACTTCCCTAGTGAATGGTCAGTGAGACAGGAGGGAGAAGTAAGTGCAGGTTGGCAACTATGCGTGGATTTCATCCATCTTATTTAAAAAAATGTAATTTGAAAAAGATCACCTGTCTTGATTATGTGGATTTTTTGCTCTGTAGAGGCAGAATCTCAGTCACCTCATTAGGCCTGAGGGTCACAATATGCAAAATGATAGCAAAACTGGACAAAGCATCCTGGGAGCATTTATAAGCGAAGTGTGCAAATTGAAAAGGCCTCTTGTTTTGAATCCAGTATTATTACCTTGCAAAGTTATGCAGTGGTTCAGATGCTTACCTGAACCTACTGTCCTCATTTGCTAGAGGGTTCAAAGACATGTTTCCTGGAGTTTTTTTTCACCTTCAAAATTTAAAAAGTAGCCATAACAACTCACTAACAGCTAAACAAAAAAAGCAGAGGGGGAAATCTCCATATCAATCCTAATCTTAGGGGGAAAAATAATATATCTGAAAGCAAATCTATGAAATCTGGTATGAGAACAAAAGCCATTTTAACTCAAGCTCTGATGAGAAATTGATTTAACTAGCAAAAGAGTCATGATGAAGAAGTGTGGGCTTTTAAAATGGAGTTCAGCGTAAACTGCAGAAAAGGCGGCATTTAATGGCAAAACAAGGGGAAGAGCAACCTTTTAATAAAGTATCCAGGATGGGATTTTTTTGTTGTTGTTTTTTTTTTTTTTTAACATGGTTCCTGGGGACAAGACTTACTAGTTCAGGGGAAAAAGAGGCAGACAGACAACGTGGGAAGCTGCACTGTGACTGATTGTTTTGGCCATTTTCATTTCTGATTGTAAAACAAGGGGAGAGCAAACCTTTTAATAAAGTATCCAGGATGGGATTTTTTTGTTGTTTTTTTTTTTTTTTTTTAACATGGTTCCTGGGGACAAGACTTACTAGTTCAGGGGAAAAAGAGGCAGAGAGACAACGTGGGAAGCTGCACTGTGACTGATTGTTTTGGCCATTTTCATTTCTGATTGTAAAAATACCAACTGATATTTGGGCGCTCAGAAATTTGGCTTGAACAGCATGACATTTTTTGGCAAATCCCAAATTGTCGCACCCATCTAGGCTGTTTCCTGCTTAGAATCTCTGGAAGTGACAAGATGAAGAGATCATCTCTCGAACTTCCCTAACCCTAGTCTTCCCATAACCTCACTCCTACCTTTGACTCTCGTCCCTGCTTGCCCTGCTATATTCATTGCAGACAGCACAGTCCTGAGAGCAGTGATTTGTTTCTTCTAGTTGGCTGTAAAGCACTCTAATGGGACTGTATAAATAAAAGTAATTAGTTTTTCTGCCTCATGCAGGGGGACTATAAGTAAGAATAACAGGGTATGTAAATCTAACTTCTATATAAATTACTTATTTGCAGGGTTAATAGATTTTTAATATGCACCTCTTTTTGCCTCTTAAATGACAAGAAAAGGCAGTAATACTTAAAACGTAAAACTGAGTCAAATGTTTCTGATCAGAGAGACTCAGAAAGGTGTAGAAATGATAGATTGACTTATACGGAATAAACAGCATCACTTGGTGTTGGATTTCCACTTTTAATTCAACATTGGGAAAGATATTACTCTGTTCCATACCTCTTAAGAGGAATCGTACAGGTTTCAACTGTCTGTTAACTTAAACATTGATGATTACTATGAACATGTAGAGCAGACCTGCTACAAGGGGGACAGTAAATCTGTGCATATAGCTAAGCTCTAGGAGCCTACTTGATTCACAAAGTTGGATACCCAATTAGAAGAACTGAAGTGATTTTTTTTTTTAGTGCAGTCTCACTCACTGCAAAGTTCAATGGGAATGATTCGCTCCAATCCTTATATATTAGATACAGATTATCCTGTATCTGAAATACTGAGATGCTGGAAAAGGTCCAGACAGTTATGTCTTTTAAATAAATGCTTTAATATGTTGGTACTTTTCTGGCAGTAATTTCCCCTGCCAGCCATTTCTGTCTTGGTGGTACTTTGAAAATTGGAGCGGTGGGAGAGCAATAAATCAGGCTCTCTTGAAGAGAGAATTTTTGATTACTAACAAACTCCAAACAGAACAAGACATAACACTACATGTGACAAACCTGGAAAATATAAGCAAACGTACTAGTTCAAACAGGAAACTTCTCAAGGGTCCTTCTGCTTGAGGGCCTGTTCCCAAGCAACACATCTTGTTACCTTGCAGTTTCTGCTGCTTTCCAGACAACGTACCCCTATTTTTCACCTACTTGGCTTGTGGCTTGTAAGGAAGAAATCCTGTTCCAGTTGAAGATAACAGTTTTGTCATTGACTTGAGTGGCTAAAATTTCACTGTGGAAAACTGTTTGGGACGAAGACTTGTTTATATTTATGCGTTAGTTCCTCAGATGATTTTTCTGATCTCCTCATGCAATAAAAAATATTCTTACACATACTCTATTCAGAAACTTTTACATGAGAAATCCTTCAAGTACACTTTATTTTTCTGCTAGAGCCTACTGCCTCACTCCAGCGACGTGAAGCTGTGTTATTAAGACCCTCAAGACAGAAGCTGCTTTTAAGCACCAGTGCTGGAGCAGAGCAAGTGCTAGTCATTAACAGTGAGTTGTTGTTTTACCATGCAAGGTCACGTTATCAAATTATAACAGGGATGGTTTGCAAAAGGAATTTTTTTCTTGTATGTTTGGGAAAATACAATTTATTGGAAGATATATTCCTTCCAAATGCCTGGGGTGCTTCTGTTATTACGGCAACTGGAGTATCCAGCTGAGAAGTAATTCATGTTTCCATTTGTCAAGTGCACAATTGTAATTATTTCAGTGCTGTACTGAATGAATGTTAAAGCCTGATAAGAAGGTGATTGCTCTGTCATTACTTTGTATAACCCCTCCTCCCAATCCTCAAAAAGCATTATTTCTGGTCATTTTCAGTATGACCTCTCTTATGATGGACTTCAGCTGCACTTCACAGTCCACTGGGCAATATTGTTTGAAAATTGATTAAAAACTGTAATTAGTTTAGCAGGAACATAATCATGATTGATAGGACAAAGCCAAGTAATCAAGGCGGGGGTGGAATCTCAGCCTAAAATTTTTTTTTTTTTGAGCAAAATATAATTGAAAATAAAAGCTGTAATTTCTGAAAGCTAGGTGAGGTTTTTTACTGTTTTTTTTTTAAACAGACAAAAAAGGAAAAAAAATAAAAATACAACCAGCACCTCATAAATCCCAAGCCTTTTGAAATTATGTGGGTTTCTGTCACCTTGACTTCACATTAAAAAGGATAAGTTCTGGTTCATATAAAACAAAGAACGTAGTTCTACATACGCTATCTCATGGGGATGAGGGTAAAATGTATGCTTAATTTTTGGTATTGTTTTTCTTTTTTAAAGTTCAGTTATAATAACTCTTGTATGTTAATAATTAGTTTTCTTGTCACAAACACGATGAACAACTTTTTCTTTTGAAATGCTAGTACTTTTATGTAGTGATCATGTAGCTTGCATGATGTTAACTTTTAATGAAAAAAATTGTACTTCAATTTATTTATCAAAGAAAGAAAATCAAAAAATAATTTCAGTAATGGATATCTTTTTTTGTCCTAGTTTCATTTTTTTTCAGTGATTGGATTCTCACTGTTAACGTTTCGCTCTACTTTCAGTGTCACAGCTGTGATTTATTGCATGGTCATTTGATTTTTCTAAAAGCATCACCTCCCTCCCTGCTTTTTCTAACAGCCTCACCTCCCTCCTCTTGAATAGGTTCAGAGTTGTTTGCTAAGCACTTTTTGCCACAGTGCTAACCACTCAGCTGGCAGATTCCACTTTTACAGGCTAAGGCAAAGCAAACAATTTGTCAGCTCAGTGAAATATTCAGTTGAGGAATGACTGAAGCATAAAACTTGCTTTTTTAAAAAAAATTCAGGAGTCATGTTGCTTATTAGGTAGGTTGGTTTGTGGTCTTTTTTCAATATAAAATGCAATCTTTTAATCTTACCTAATCTTTGGCTTTAATATTCATAGATTCATAGATTCATAGATTGGTCCAGGCCGGAAGGGACCTCCAAAGGTCATCTAGTCCGACCTCCCCGCAGTCAGCAGGGACACCCCC
>KZ505635.1:3852278-3914412 GCA_002844005.1 Limosa lapponica baueri
AAAAAAAAAAAAAGCCAAAAAAACAAAAACCCAACAAAACCCCAAAAACTTTGCAGTTAATTTCAGGGTCAAAAATGTGACTTCAAACTGTTGTGGCTGTTACAGGCTATTTGTCAGCTGAGGCTCAGTTGCTGTCAGTAGTCACTAGTAGTCACTGCAAACATGGGCTAATTTAATCAATTAAGCAAGAATGCAAGAAGCTTAACTTAAGGCTGGTCACCTCACATTTGATGTAACTAAACATTTTTCATGGATATTTACTGTATACTAGCTGGCCTACAGTAACTTGTGTAATATTATCCATACTGAAAGCAAGAATCTACTTTTTGGAGAAGTACAAGTTACCATGAGTAGAAGTGATACAGCCTGACCCTAGACCAACATAGAATTATATTTAAGAGGGTTAACAAAACAAATTGATAGACTCATTTTGTCTAAGCCACTTCTATAATTGTACCAGACGATGTGTTTCATGCTTACAGTGCACAAATGATGACAATTATTCCGTCTGAGAAGCCAGAATGATTGGATCTATTGATAGGCCCTTCATGGCCCTTAAAGTAATTGATCACAGTACTCACTCCAGAATATGTACTCTCTAATCCTTCAAAAACATAATATTTAGGAGAGAAACACTAGAAATATTTTTGCATAAAGCAGAGGAAAAGCAAATTTTAATATAAACGTCCCCATTTAAGGTGAACTTAATGAAATCCAGTGAGACCAAATAGGACTTATAGAAGTTAGATTGGGAAAAGCAAGAGGGTAGCAGGACACTAACTGAAATACACAGATCATTCGAAACTGGTCAAAAAAGAGCTACTGGTGCTTGATGCAAGCCATCATTAGTAGGAGGAATAGGATATATCAAGGACAGAGACTGTCACATGAGAATATATTAAAGAAACGTAAGAAAAATGACCCCTCTACCATATCTGTTTTTCAGCCCAGTGCTGTAATAAGAATTAGATGCGCAAGCTTTTTGAAAGCTAGCTGTCTGTTACAGGAAAGAATAACCTCCAACACCCATTGCATCCTATTAAAATACCCACATATTACACTTTAATAACTGGAAAAATCACTACAAGCTTAGGCACATTCCACTAAAGTAAAATGGAGTTGCACAATCATATGTAAAAAAAGAATTGAGTCCGAAGATCCCAGAGTCTTTCTTGTTATTTTTCATGTCATTTATTCTTCACTTATTAGGAGCAATAATTAATTTTTTTGTTACAGCAAGCTTGAAAAGGAAAGCATGCTAAAGAATTAGTATTAGTAAATAGGCTATGCTTTTATTTTCAAATAAAACTTTTCCAAAAACCATGCAAAGTGAATGGCATCTGAGATGAATTGGTGATGACAAACACATGCTGAAGTATTTGAATAGCCACCAGCTCTGTGTTTGATTCTGTACTTGCTAATCCTTGTTTCATAATTCCTGCATAGAGATGAAAAAGGAAATTACTAACTTTAATTACTTTCTTACAGTGGGTTAGAGACACTAATTTTACTAGTCACTGCATCTTGCAACACTCTTAGTTGCAAGAGAGGGCTTCTGTCTTCCTTATATTTGGACTTAAGATAGTTTTGGCTGGAGCTGGACATTCCGAGTACAGAGCTGGAGTGCTCACTATCTTTGGTGCTAGATAAGTGCATTCTGGAGCTGGAGCTTTATGACAAAGGCAAGTCTGTCAAAATTAACCTTAAGGGAAAGTGCTTATTTCAGAGCGAGAACAAATCTGATTTCGCCCATATGTCTACTCTTGTGTGGTTTAATGGTACCTGACTTCCACTCTCTGTAAACAAACATAGCAAAACACAGTTCAGAGGGATAACATTGGATTTAGTTCTTTTTTAAAGTTGTTTGTATTTAGGACTTTCCACATAATTCAGATTAAGGGTAATGCATGAACATTATTTCTGTACTAAGAATTGATTCTTTTTCTATGTAAAGGGTTGTATCTCAGTGATAGCTCTAGCACTGATATTTAAAAACCTCGCTTCTGTCTCCAGCTTGGAAGACATCAAGCAGGCCATTTTCAATAGTAAGAGAACTGAGATAAAGCACTGCTGTCCCCACAACAAAGTGTGCAACATCTCTGTATTTTCTAATACAGATAGGACTTGTTTTTGAAAGTGTTAAATATTCTAGACTTTTCCTGATTCTAGTTGTTCGAGATTGCCTAGGTGTTTTTTGGCACTTATAAGATACTGATGCTTCCTATTTTAATGTTTAATTTAGTCTTTAACATTCATAAGAATTTTTGCATGCTTTCTGTTTAGTGTATGATTAAACTGCTCTTGCTCACTTGATAATTTTTTTTTTCCAAGTGCTCTTGACTTTGACAGAATTACTCAATTGGTTGAGAGGTAATCCATTTCTAAGATATTACGTTTTGAAAATATTCTCAATTTAAAATTGCTCAATAAATATGTTTCTTTGGGAAGTTTATGTTCTTTCTGTTACTTTAATGTACCGAGATTACTAATCATTGTGCTGTTCCATTTAATTAAAGTTAATTGATTTCAAACATTTGAGAAAACAATTTAGTCCTACTACTACTTCAGAAGCCTCTGACAGCAAAGTCGAAATTATGATTTTGACAGAGTAGATTTTATTTTATCTTTGTGGTTAACCTGTCCTTGAGCTTCCATGTTTAACTGCTTGATTACACCTTTCATTGTTGTTACCTTGTTTTTAAAGTGATAGACACAGTTGAAATAATTGCATTTTCCCAGAACAAGTGAACTTACCTAAACAAAAACTATCAAATGCTGATAGAAATATAAAATGAGGGAAAGAGAGATGGGGAAAAAATACCTGATGTACAAGCACATAAAACAAACGAAAAAAAAAAAACCTCCACAAATTGCAGAAAACAAAATGGGTTACCTAAAGTTGGGTAGAAAAATAGCTTTAACAACTGTCAAGCATGCAGTTTAGCAACTGCTTTTTTGTCGCATTAATACTTTTGCATAAGCAAACATATTTACAGATACAAGTGCATGGACATACCTGAATCATATACTACATATTCTACTGACCAGTAGGATGAAGAATAGTGGTCTAAACAGAAACAGCAGTTGGAAGGACAGCTGACTGGTTTTGGAAAGAATTTGCCAAAAATACAAGGATATAGGTGAAGTTTGCCTTTTCTTTTATCGAGATGAGGCTTATGTGTTGTCTCTCTGTCTGTCTATCTCACTCCTACCAACTTGTGATCTTTTTTGGCTGAATTCCACTGAGAGCGACATACATATAGCTGTACTGTTAGTAGCCTGAAAATAGGCAGCTAGATACAGGAAAAAGACTGTTATTGTGCTTTCCCCATCCTCCCCCAGTCCTTTTGAGAGAGAAATGTTGAAAGCAAATCCATATTGGAGAGTGAGAACCTCAATGTGGGAAAACAGGAGCTTGCACCTTTTTAGACATCAGGGGATCTGACCATTAGATACAACCCATAGGAAACTAAGCCTCATTAGTTCTGCAGCCCACAGGACTGTTTTTCTAATGTAAAGAGGCTCAGCTGTGCAAGCAATACTTTTTCTGAGGCTTTCAATCTGGGTGCATGGTTTTGGGGTATATGACATAAGGTATTTTGGACCTGATTTCCAGCAGTGAAGGAAAATTCCACTGACTTAAATTGTTGTGCATTTGATATTTCTTAAACTCCCGTTCCTGGTACAACAACCTGGGAAGTACTGGCAGTCCACTCATGTGTTCTGTAGATTTCAATGTCACATTAGAAGCTCTGATGTGAAGAGAGATTTAAAACACCGCTCACTATTTTATTAATAATGGTGTATTCTGTAATACCTTTTCCTGAGGTTATCAGGATATTTTTATGTCTTGTCACTCCTGCAACATACAGAAGGGTCATAGAGCAATAATTTTCCCATGGCAGAAATGCCTTTCAAACAAAATAAAGCAGTATTTAACACTTCAGAGCAACTCCCTAAGGCAGTTTACAACAGCCAGTGAGAAACAGTACTAAACCCAATTGCATCTGCCAGAGGAATGTAGGCCAGGAAGATGCAATTATCTGGCTAGAAATTTTAAAAGATAGTGAGGTTAGCACCTATTCTTGTCCCAAAGATCCACAAAGTTTTTAGAAACCACAGCTGAGAAGACTGTATGCCTTACTTCTTCGTGGAAAGAGAGAGCCCCTGCAAAGTTTACTGATTGTAATCATTATGTTTGAGGTGCTGTGCAGTATTTGCTCGCTCAGTGTTACCCACTTCCTAATAATACAGGATTCCTGGAGATCAAGGGAGGTCATAAGATCAGTGTAAAGTACTATAACAAAAATCTTCCAATAAACGAAACTGTATTTTGAAGATGACATCAAGGAACAAAATGTCAAAAGCAGTGAACTAGGAACTGGCCACCCAGTGATACAGTGTCTTGACATCGTATCTTTCATCTTAATGTATTCCAAACTATTTAAAATCATAACAAAAGGGGATCTCCTTATTTTAGGCAGCTGCTTGGGAAGTGCAAAAGTATAGACACAGTGGGCGCACGCACCCTTGCTATTTAATATTATGTTTATTACGTCTAGCTTTAAGCATTGGCAATAGTACTCTGTTATCTGTGATTTTTTTATGTGACTTTGTTCACAATGTTATCTGAGGATGTTAATAAACTGCAGGATGAAAAGCTGACCTGTAGTTCATTTTTATTTTCTTCCCAGGGGAGAAGAGAGTATGAATGTATGTGAATGACTTTAAATTTATAGTTAAAGGCTGCTTCATAGTTATTGTTCTAATAGTTTTTTTTAATATTATTAAAAAAGATATCCTGTTGTGTGCTTATGCTGGACAACTTTGGCACAAAAAGATTTTAAAAAGCATCTTATACTCAGGATGGAAACCAGTGAGTTTATAAGGAAGTCTGTTAAAGAGTTTCAGACAAGCCTGTGGAAAAATGGTATCTATTGGTTGGGAAAGGTTTATCCTTACTTTCAAGTGCTCTGTTGTGCCAGAAGAACAAAGTTGTATACCATGATTTTTATCAAGGGGTTTATGTAAACATTTTATATGCTAACCATAGGTATCTGAAAACTTGCGAATATTGTCTGCTTTGATCTGAAACTTGACTCTGTCCACTGAAAAGAATGTAGAAAGCCAAGGACAGCTTTGGTATCCTTTTGCTAGTCTGTAGTTCTTAGAAGACGATGCATGTATAGTATTAGTAAATATTTCCATAAGGGGTGATGGTTCCACAACAGAAGAACAAAGGAACATTATGTCACCCTTCAGATGCGGCATGATGGCAGCATGTGGGCAATGAGCCTTTTTGATAAAATAAAGATCATTGACTTTTCCTGTAGTTTGAGAACTGGAAAAAATGCACTGCTTTTATGAGGTAGTGTGGCTTAATCATAGGTCTGATTTGTGGTATGCTCATTTCTGACTACTGCTTCTAGATCAAACCTGAACTATGATGGTCTGTGTATATAGTGAGTTTAAAAGTGTAGTTAATTCCATTTGTAAGTGAAATTCAGTAAGATGAGCTGGTCTTTAGTGAAGCTAATATTGAGTCTTTATCAGTCACTGGTAGTTTTTTGCTTGTGTGTGCTATTTGCTCGAATGAGCATTCAGCTAGTGCTCTGATTACTTAGGCAGAGCCTTTCCAACAAGAAAGGAGATGGAAGCCCTGCTGACCACCAGCACTTAGCTTTTGGGGCCTTAGGAGAGCATGCATAAATACTTTTAATGGCTTTAGTGTGTTTTCATTGGGGAGCATCAAAACCAGCCTAAGCGGGATGAGTCAGAGAAAGCAGCCGAGACTTTGTCTGCGCAGATGGGTACAGACAGTCATGCGTCTGATCTGCTTGCACACTGAGCTGTCTGAATGGAAGCCAGCTCTGGCCTGGAAGCCATACAGACATGTTAATACATTGCTGTGCTGGAGCTCATAAGCCTTACCAGTGCTAGGGCTACTTTTGTTTCAATAACCTCTCTATAACTGTTTTTATAATGAAGTTGCTCCCATGGTTCGTTCCAACTACTATATAAAATACTCTATTTTATCAGGACCACAGATCACTGATTCTCAAAGAGAGAAAGCATGAAATGCTTTATATGCTGCCAGACCTGCAAAGTGATCAGTAGTTATTATTATTATTTGGAAAGTTTTGTCATCTTCTTATTCTACAGGTGAAAGAAACGTAAAATTAAATGCAAGACCCTTGTTTGGGAGGAGTGTATAAAAGTGAGCTAAACCTAGCAACCATGACAGTTCTTTCAGTAAACAGCTAGTGATAATAGATAGTTTTCTGTTTAAAGTATCTGGAGGGATCATAGCGCTGTATGACGTGACTGCAGGCTCTAATTTAGTGCTCTGGGTTAATAGCAGGCATAACTCGGAGCAGCCACCCAGCGTCTAAAAATTCTGTACCCTACCACGGCAGTTCCTCTGCATACCCCTGTGCCAAGGGTATGGATGGCAGGGAGGAGGAGACTGAGCATAGAAGCTTGAGGTTTCTTTATGAGGAGGCAATGTTAAGTTAAAAAAAAAAATCACATAAAAAGGCAGAGAGGATGACAGAGTGAGTGTGATAAAAACAGAGAGGAAAAAAAAGATGTGAATTAAAAGAATAAAATGTTATTGTCATAACACCCACAGGCCTCCCTTCTGGAAAGGACAGGGAGTAATAGTCAGGAGCTAAACCCACTGTGCTGCAAACTGAGTCTCAAACTATCATTAATAATCTTGAGAAATGAGTCTGGAGGATAGAAATGAAACTGGCAGTATTTCAGAGGCAGAGCTGATGTCGGCTGTCATCCCATTGAGAGACATACCCTGTTAGGCCCTGTTAATGTTGCGCTCCTGTCAGAGTGACATATAACATTACATGTTAAACAAGTGGCAGACGAGACAGCATGGAGGCAAATTGTTCAGCAGATGGCACAGCCTACTTTACTTACCATCTGAAGTTAGAAAATAGAGCAAATGCCATTTTTTGCATTCACTCTCTCATTCTTTCCAAATACTACTCTGGGTACTGCTCAACAACTTCCTTTGTTGTGCCTGTTGAGACAAGAAGAAATTCACAGTATGATTATAGTATGACATATTTCAAGTAGAACACTAATTCTATGTGTATACACAGACATGCATGTTGAGTTGAAATTGCAGCACGGTTGGGTATAAGTTTCCGAGCCATAATGAGGGACTACTTGGAGTGTATTACATCTCCAGATATCTGTTTTGAGCTGCAAACCACCTGTGGCTCATTGCGTCTCCTTTCTTTTTAAAGCCTCACAATTTGTAGACACACTAGACTTACACCATCCACCCACATTCTTAATCCTTGAAAGAGAAAATTTTTCCTTGGGAGCTGGGAAAAAAACAGCTAAGCAGCATGATAGCTGTTTTCTCTCTCAGAGTTCGATTCCCATCCTTCTGAAGTAAATTATGGTATTCTCATTGACTTTGGTGGTGTTGGACTGTGCTCTTACAGACCAATCAACTGACCTATTAGTGAAAAAAAGAAAAAGTCATAAGCCATTAGTTTGGGACCGTATGAATGGAGTAACAATCTGAAGCTAAACAGATCTTCATCTTTGTCATTCAGAAGAAATCCCAGTCAATGGTTTGAGAAGGTCTAGTGAGGAAAAGTGGAACCAGCAGCAAATTCTAGTCCCGCAAAGCATTTTATGTTCTGTACAAGGAGAAGAAAAAAAGAAAACCTCACCTTCACAGATAGAGCATTCAAACTTACACTGGGTAACCAAAAAGTATCCTGCCATACATGATTTTCTTTTGGCTGGAACTTACGGATTTAGGGGCTTGCACTTCAGCAGGATCCAACTCCACGTGTTACAAGACCAAAAAGAAAAAGAAAAAAATTAAACCTGAGAGTATTTGATTAGTGTGCAGTAGCTTAAATTAGACTTGTCCAGAAGTTCATTGATAATATTCTATGTTTGATATTTTTTTAGAAGACTTAGTGATATACATATCAAAATCATGATTAAACAAGCACAGGCATTAAACTCAGTTCTTCAATAAGCCTCAGTATTTTTTGAAGGGCCATGTAGTTTTGGCTTTTTCACTGCAACTTTATATAGTTGACCACAAAATAAAATTATTTCTTGTCACACATGGAAACATTGCTGTTGAGAGAGAAGCATAACGCATTCCTTTCTTTTATGTCCAAGATACAGGACGTCCCTTTTCCTGTAATATAGTGAATATTTTATGATTTAGCTTGCATTTCTAGCTTATTAACAACAGTGTCTCTTGAAAAAAAAAAAAGTGTGAAAGCAACGATAATTGTTATTTGAATTCATGTCGTTTTTGTAACCTTGCCTATTTGTTTGACAGATGGCTTCTGTTTGCCAGTCTGATCTGTTGCAGAATCCAACTGACAGGTCCAGTGTATTTCAGGTGTACATTTTTGTTTATTACTTAAAATATGTACTAAGTTTGTATAAAAATGTAAGGCTATTTTCTTAGCATCAGCTGGCAGTTTATGGAGTTGGAAAATCCTGTTCCCTTTGTAATTTTACTGTGATTATGAGAGTGTGTGTGTGTATGTGTGTGAGAAGAAGACACAATTGTGAAAATTCTTTTATGATTTGAAGAAATGAGCTTGGTTTTGGAAACATCTTTCAAAATTTTTTTCTTGGGAACCTTCTTTGGTACCATTCAT
Organism: Limosa lapponica baueri; assembly: GCA_002844005.1. Classification (NCBI taxonomy): domain Eukaryota; kingdom Metazoa; phylum Chordata; class Aves; order Charadriiformes; family Scolopacidae; genus Limosa; species Limosa lapponica. Next base: position 3,860,942 of record KZ505635.1, read on the forward strand.
GGCTTATAAAGCGTAGGTATGAAAAAATGCATTTAATATTTGTGGGAATTTAGTATACCATTAAAATCGTAGGTTGATTTTCAATGGTGACATAACAACTTTAATGCACAATAAAACTACTTAACAATGCTGTTATGCATTTCAGTTATTCTCATCAGTCCACAAACTCCTTGGGCGTTTCATGTGCAGAAATTCAATTTGAAACATGATGATTTCTCTACTTTATTCCCTGGTGATAATCATCAGACATGTAACTGAATGCAGATACATTTCAGAGATTTTTAAGATCCTAGGCCAAATATTGCCCTCTTATGTTAAAGTCCAGGGACCCCGCAAACATGGGAGCTTTCAATGTGTAGCTGTTATAAATTCTGTACTAATGTAAACAAATTTTCCATTTCATTTTACCACCAAGAAAAGTCACGCACCAATTTGACAACTATGTTTTAATGAAAAGTTGTAACATGAGTACTTTCTACCTGTGGCTGCTGATAGAGCAGTAATTTTTACCTATTCCTCTTTACTAGTCTTTTAGTTTATTATAACTCATTACATTCCAACTCTTTATAAAGCTGTTTATTTGGCTCTGCAACATGTCTGTTAATAATCAACTGCTGGTTTGCTGTTAATGTTTCTGAATAACATGAAATATATGAGAAGAAAGACAAATGGCAGTTGCAATTATTTTCTAGTTTACAGGAAACAACCTGAAATTGTTACAGTAATTTTTACATCGGAAAATTTTGGAGAAGGATATTCACAAACTATGATATAAAATTCCCTCAGCTCTTGCTACAATTTAATTTGGAAAGATAGACCTGATATAACTCTTCTAAATGACCTTCTGCCTTTTTTAATTGAATATAGAGGGAGAGATTAGCCTTACTAGGATAATGTTGGCCTTTATGAACAACACTTATAGAGATTAATAGGGATGAATGAGAAATAGAGCACTAATAAATGTGTAAGCTTCTTCAGAAAAGGTCTTAAGTAGGTCTTGTTTTTCTAAACTGTTACAAAAACCTGTATGTCCAGTAAGGTCAATTCAATGGCAGATGCTCAGTTTTCCAAAATGACGTCATAGGGATGATCTTGATCTCCAGGGCTTTTAAGTAATTCTCTCTGGCAATTAAAATAATCCTGTGAAGTTAAATTTCAGTTCAGCTCCAATTTCCTTAGCATTCTCTGTCCTTTCCAAAACCCACCACTACTCTTCTTGCTACTTGACAGTAGCTTTTTGGATATTATCACACTGAATACTGACACTATTGAATCTATACAGCAGGCCTTTGAAATGGAGAGATTGAAATGTGACTGTTCTCAGGAGCCAATATAAGAGTTTGATACAAGAAAGACCCCACGCGGCTGATGTGGAGCTGATACTTGTGTGAAAACCCTTGGTGAATGGCAGAAAGAGAGTGAAAGGGTACCCAACGCTTTGCCCTAAATTTTGATGGCAAAATCTATTGAAAGTATGAGAAAACATCTGTAAATAGAACTAAGTACAATGTCTCAAACAGACAGATGATAATGAAGGCAAATAATGTTAATAACTGCTTTCAGATAAGGGATCAAGGAAAGCAATCTAAAGGAAATAAGATTAATTGTTTTATCTCAAGATTATCTGCAATCAGTTGTTGATAGAATCACAAAGGGTGTTTCAAAGCTGTGGTTTAATTAAGAGATAATCCAGAATTATCACATTTAATTATTTTGTAAAGGTCATTATGTCTTCAGTCTTTTTCAGAAATATAACCACAGTAAAGCGGGCTATTAGAACAGAAGAAAAAGATCATTTTACTTCAACGGACAAAACACCACCAAGCAACTAATGTTACCACATGTGAACAGCTGATGTTCTTCATTAGATAGACCACTTACAAACTAAGTTGTCACATTCTTGAAGAGACAAAAGTACAAGTAATTAAACCGGATGATTCTGGATTATTTTGCGTAATCCAGTGTTTAAGAAAGGTCGTTACCACAGAATCAGTCTGATCTTCAATAATCTCTAGACTAGGCAATTAGTCATCTTACCTCACATGTGTGATTGATGACCAGTTTTAAACAGGACTCATTTTCAATACTACTTCTTTTCCCTCTCCCCTTTTCCCCTGGCAGTTAATTTAAAGGTTTTCAAATAAAGTAATCAGAATATCTTGTAAACCAATTATGATGAGACTTGTGCTTTTATTTTTCTTCCCAAATGTTGGCTTTCAGCATCTCTTGGAAAGTCCCAAAGCAGTTCTAAAGTTTATTTGCCTGTTCTCTTCTTGACATCTCTCAATATCACAACATATTTTTCTACTGAATATTAAAAAGCAACATTAATCATCCAACAGTAAGGAGAAGAGATTCAGCTGGTATAAACAGGCTCTATTGACTTCACCAGAGCTATGATAATTTATGACATAAGAAGATCATGCAGTAAATAGCCTATTAAATCTAAACAAAATATATAGTTAATTGCACATGGCATGTGATTTATAGCCCTGTTTGTTCTAGGAATTTCTTGACATGATATCATTACTATTTGGCAAAACATCTGAATTTTTTTGTTGGAAATTTGGCTTCATTTTAACCATAGCCAGTGAATGTCTAAATAGAGTAAGTAGTAGTAGCAAATCTGTTTATTTTGTTGCTTAATCTGTGTTCAATATAAAGTATTTGTTGTAGTATTATTTTAATGCTAGATAATAATGAAGTACTATTTATAAAAAAGTGCTTTTAAATTTCTTCTTGGTTTAAATTTAGTTGAATGAACTGCTAATGCTCTGTTCACCTTGATGAACCCATTCAATACTGGAAGCCTGATTGCTCAGAAAACTGAGGCCAGTAGCAAGTAGAAACAATTGCTTTAACTCTAATTTTCTTGTGCAGTTACTGGAGTTGTATTGCAACATATTCCGGACATTTGCAGTGTTATTTTAACTGGCCGCCGATTTTCATTTTGCATCAGAACAATCATCTTAAACAGTCACATAAAAGTGGGACAGAAAGATTTAGCTTTCTAAAATCAAACCTCTGGTACCGAGGTCTAAAATACAGTCATGAGAAGCAAATTGCTATTTGCAAAGCAAGAAACAACAGCCAGATTGTTTCTTCTTCGCTTACTGTGCACAGTGTGTGTTGGCACTACATTGCAGTAGCTCAGAAATGTCAAACTGTCAGGAAAAACAAACCATGCCCTACAGACAGAATAGAAGGGTGAAGAAAAGCACAAAAAGGGAAACCAGGAATTCATCTTAATTTTACAAAAGCATGCTATATTTGCCAACAGTGTGGTGGAATCTACTTCTCATTGATGAGTCGCATATTCCGTTTGTCCTTATTATGCTGCTATTCTCTCTTGTTTCCCTTAATGGGCAGTGAAACAAAAAAGAAGGCACATCATTCACATTGATGGTCCTTAATTGCATTCTAGTCTGTTTGTTTTAAAGGTTCTCTTTCATATTAGGAAATGAAAAGGTATTCCGATTATCCAACAATCCAACATTGTTGCTTCTTTGCATGTCTTTTCTGCATATTTTTAAGATGTTTTCATTTTACAGAATGTTTTCTTTGCTCTTATTTTTAATGAATTGCCATTTCTTCATTGACTACCTTGGTTTTTATTAAATTTCCAGCAAAATTAATATTATCCTGAATATCACCAATTTTGAGGTCTGAATCATGTAATGCACTAACTGACAGGTTTGCACCTCAGGATTATTCCATCACTTTATAAAGTCAGGCCAACTTTTCATTGCTGTGGGTTTTTCCTTACGAATTCTATGCTCTGGATAAACTTGATTTTTTTTTCCTCTACACTCTTTGTCTACATATGATCTTTCATACCTGCAGCAATACCTAGATCTAGCACAGGCCTGAGTGAAGAAAAATGACTGATGATTGCAATAGATTGCACAACTCCATTTCATGTACCCAGTCTCCATAAAGGACGCACAGGAAGAGTCAAGTTCTTCAGTATGCCATCCAAAAAACTCAGCATGGTTGCTGGGAAGCTGCCAAATTCCTGAAATGTGACACTGGGCAATGCAGAGAACAACTTACACCTGGAGCTTTCTGAATGAGCATCTGTTCCATGGTGCTACAGGGAAGTCCTTTCTTGCTGTTGAGCCGCAGCCTGAAGCTTGGTCTTGTGTCCTTTCTTGCAAGGAGCTATGTGGTGCTCATGCTTTTGGGGTGAAGAAAGATGAGACCATGATGCTGGTGCCAAGCCCTTAAAATTTATTCATTTCTTGGGAGAGAACTGTGTGGGCTGGGGCAATACTGGGCACCCCTCAAGTGCAGACACTTAAGCAACATTGATCCAAAATGAAGTTGCCAAAGGTTTTTGTTTTTTTTTTTTTTTTTTTTTTTAAGCAGCAGTCTGGACCCTCACTTAAAATTTCATCTACTTTTTTCTTAACAGTAATTTCAATGTTTTAAGTCAGCAACATGTATAATAAAAGACCCTGGCAAAGCCAACAAAGTAATTTTCCTATTGTATATTCAAGACATACAGCCTGTCAACAGCTCTAATGCTTTTCTGCCTGGTGGGCCTCCCTCCCTACCTCCACAATGGGCTGTTGGAGCATCCAGACTGCTCTTCTGCATGTCCTTAGTGGTGCTAGGCTCAATGCCGGCAGTCTGCCATCATGCTCGGCACAGCAGAGAATTGATATTTAGAGATTCAGGGGGGCTTTAAAGTTCAGGTGAGGATGGACACTGTCTTCTCCAATGTCTGCTGAGAACTATCCCTAAAACTCATTTAAGGACAAGTATGAATTTCTTCCAAAACAGTGCTGTAGGCCCAGAAAAATGTAAAGTTTTCCAGAGGAGTACTGACAGAGGTTTTAAGTAAGCAAACAGAAGCACATGTACAAGCTGAAAACTTAAACAAAAGTGGTTGGATTTCTGTCTACTAAACCATTTCCTCGGTCTGCTCTTCTGGCCAGTCACCACAGTCCCACGATCAATTAGTAAATCTGTGTGTTACAGGCGGTTTCTGTATACAATCTGTTTTGTAAGTATAACGCTCTCTATGTGAAGTCATTGTTTGTTGTTGACTCTACAAAAGCTGACGGAAAAAAACGATCAGAGACAAAAAAATATTACCATCTAACTTAAATTTTTTAACCCAGCTTGTTCTTGTATATATAATTATGTTTTCCATCCACCCTCTTTATGATCCATTAGTACTTGATTTAAAGTTTTTTGTTTCCATGGGATGAAAACAATTGTCCTTTGAGGCAAATCCCTCAAATCACCTCCAGCTGGCTCCTTTTCTTTTCTTTCCCCATCTTGCTCTCAGGACAGTCACCTACTTAAAGCCTTGTTTATTTATTTATTTTTATTTTATTTATTTGTAGGTTTGGAGTATGAGGATCAGTGGGGACTCTCACAGGGTGATGGGAGGAATCCTGGTTGGCAAGACCCTCCCCTTCTCACCCCCAACCACAGAATGGGAGGGGTCAGCCAGGAAGGGGCAGCCCTTGGCTCTGCTATTGCCGTGGTGTCCCTAAGCCTCAGCAGTGAGACCTCCAGGAGCAGGGGATGCTCTTATGACCTTTATGATAGACCAGTAATCAACTGTTCTTGCTTGCAGACAAAAAGCCTTGCAATCCAGTTGCCTGTCTCGTTAAGTCTTGAATCCCTCACACCTGTGGCATCATTTAAATGAATTATTTTCTAGACTGTCATCAAAGTGACACAGCTTCTGTGTTTTCTAAATTACTGTTTCACAGTATGTATGCACAATTGACGAGAGCAAATGCAGGTAAAGGCACTGAAGGTTTTCTGAAAGCTTCTAAATGAACCACTCGATCATTTTGATCTGGATTGAGATCTGGAAAACAACAAATGGGCAACAAAGACCATCAAGAATATGAAACAGCTTCTGCATGAGGAACAACAAACTTAGAAGTCATCAGTCTGGAAAAGACATATTTGATGGAGAGGAGGGGAAATAATACAGATTTATGGACTCCTTAGTAGCATGGAGGGGCTCAACTGATATTTCATTCTCTTTAGCACAAGATGGAAGGGCAAATCAAACAAAACTGATGACAGTAGGTTCAAAACTGATGACAGTAGGTTCAAAACAAGAGGACTCTTGGAAAAAATTATTGAGAGGTACTGTGTACACAGGAATGCCATCTAGATGTCAGTATGTCACTGACTTGAAAATGATTGGGGAATTGGAAATGTAAGTGTTATGGCGAAGTATTATTTTCATTTGCTCTTATAATCGTCTTTAGATATTTATATATGGTTGCTGTTGAGAGCAGGGTACCGGCCTGGCACTTCAATTTAATGTGGTATATTAGTCTTATTTTCTTATTTTTTATTACTTTTTTATTTATAGGATAAAATTAAAGAGAGATTACAGAGCTGGAGAATACAGAAAAACTCCTAAACATTGGTTCACCATGAATTAATTAAAAAAATAGACCTTTCCCTTAATAACTTCTGAATACTTGATATGTTGTTGAGAATTTACAGTTTGTAATGATGAAAACATCCAACAAAGAAAATGTAATTACCCTGTCTTCTTATAAAGTCCCAGATTGAGGAGGTTAGTCTGACTGGAGCGTATGATTTCAGATGGCTTATACTTTTTACAGTTCGCAGTAATGAGTTTAAATGAGAAATAACTTCAGTGTCAGGAGCAAGTTAGAGTTTGAATAATGGCGGTGCTGAAGTAGAAAAAAAGCACCTGTCTGGTAGAAAAGAAAAATAAATGTCTGGCCCATGGAATGGCAACATTGCTAGAATTAAATGGAGAAGAGTGTTTTTGTGATATTTCTATGTAACAGCTTATCCTTCTTTCCTCTTTTATTCTTGAAATGTATTTGAGTTTCCTCCTGTTGTTCATTGTCATCTCTCTGCAGGACTGTGATAGAGTGCCACAACAGTCTCCCTCCTGTTAACTCCCTGAACTAGATACACAATTTACATAGAAAATATGATGATTTATTTCCTGTATGTGCTTTTAATCTACTGGTGTTTGAATATGTAGTAAACAATACTCTGTGGTTGTTCCCCCTGCTGTAGCTATATTGATATAATTTTAATTTTTTTCCTTTACATTGTTTCTATGTACTTCTCACAAAAACTTTTCATTCTGAAGAATAACTACCAAAGATTTAGCACAAATGCAACTATTTATCATAAACGCAACTAAACCACAAATGCATAAAAAACTCAGACAAAAGTCAAATGTATTAATAGTATCGTAGTCTGCTTTCTTAGATAGTAAATGTGCATTTTAATGAAAGTAAAATGATCAAAACAGTTAAGCTAATTGCTGAATGAGACAACCCTTTCCAGAGAATCCTTGCCCTAAAACTTTAAAGTAAATAAATTGAATTCTACTGGGTGCCTGACATGATTGTGGTTCACACTTAGGAACTAATACTCTGTGTATCACATAGGAATAAAGACAATGTTGACCTTATATGTTTACACATAAACGTTCAGCTCTGCTTTCACCAGAAATGTTGCACATTACTCATCAGTGAATGCTGAAATTGGCACTGTCGGATGGGATGACTGAGGTTTTTTCCAGAATGGAGGTAAGCAGAACTGGCAGTTAATGAGCAGATCCTGCTGACTCCTACAGCTTCTGAAGGGATGTTCACTGAACGAGTAATCATTCAATAAACAGGCATGTTTAAGGAGCAAAGCTAGTATAGATTAGCCCCAAATGGGCCCTTTATGCTTACTCCCACATCTGTAATTCAACTACAGGCCAAAAAAAGCATCACATAAATCCAATTATTGTTTGAGGAGTAGAACGCGATGAAACAATACAGACACTTAGGAAGTATTAACTCTTGCAGTCTAAAAGAGGGAGGACTGATTAACTTCCTGTGCTTGTTAGAAGGCTGTGAGGAAAGTCTGGTTCTAGCTGGGAATAAGGAGTTTTTAAGATGGTGTGGTATTAATTGCTAAAGTGAGCGTAAGCCAATGTGCTGCTGCTCTGTGATTACAGTTTTATCTCCACAAGCTAATTGTTAGGGCAAATGTCAGCATTTGTATGTCCAACTGAGCGTTGAAAATGTGTACATGTAATTGGTACTTACAATTATTACAAGTGCAGAATTGTGCCCATAATATTAAAGTTCCTCTAAAACACCTAGTTCAGCAAGAAATTTGTTATATGAAATAAAATCAAAAACTCCTAGCACATCTCAGATCTTATCATAGAAGGCACCATTTAAGGGTTCCTACTAGGTATTTAGTGGAGTAACACTTGACTATGGATGTCAGACCCTAAACGGTGCAGTGGAATATGGTCCAATTTAAGGAAACATAAAAGCTACAGTCTCGTTACTTTTAAGATGAATGCTTGTTTCTTTCAATAGGAAGGACATCTTTGTCAGAGACATGGACAGCGGGATTGCATGCACCCTCAGCAAATTTGATGGTGACACCAAGCTGTGTGGCACAGTTGACACGCTGGAAGGAAGGGATGCCATCCAGAGGGACCTGGACAGGCTTGAGAGGTGGGCCCATGCAAAACTCATGAAGTTCAACCAGGCCAAGCACAAGGTCCTGCACCAGGGTCATGGCAACCCCAGGCACAAATACAGGTTGGGCAGAGAATGGGTTGAGATCAGCCCTGAGGAGAAGGACTTGGGGATGTTGGTGGATGAGAAGCTCAACATGAGCGGGCAAAGTGTGCTTGCAGCCCAGAAAGCCAACTGCATCCTGGGCTGCATCAAAAGAAGTGTGGCCGGCAGGTCAAGGGAGGTGATTCTACCCGGCTACTCCACTCTGGTGGGACACCGCCTGGAGTACTGTGTCCAGCTTTGGAGTCCTCAGCACAGGAAGGACATAGACCTGTTGGAGTGAGTCCAGAGGAGGGCCACAAAGATGATCAGAGGGCTGGAGCACCTCTCCTATGAAGACAGGCTGAGAAAGTTGGGGTTCACCCTGGAGAAGAGAAGGCTCTGGGGAGACCTTAGAGCAGCCTTCCAGTACCTAAAGGGGGCCTACAAGGAGAGATGGGGAGGGACTCTTTATCAGGGAGTGTAGCGATAGGATGAGATGATGGTTTTAAACTGAAAGAGGGGAGATTTAGATTTAGATATCAGGAAGAAATTCTTTCCCGTGAGGGTGGTGAGACATGGGAACAGGTTGCCCAGGAAGTTGTGGATGCCCCATTCCTGGAAGTGTTCAAGGCCAGGCTGGATGGAGCTTTGAGGAACCTGGTCTAGTGGGAGGTGTCCCTGCTCATAGCAGGGGGGTTGGAACAAGATCTTTAAGGTCTCTTCCAAGCTGAATCATCCTATGATTCTATGAAGAAGAGTTATCTACATTTTTTTCTTCAAATGGCTAGGCCTTTTTTAGTGTTGTCAAAAAGTTTGCATAATATTTTCTGATAAACAGTATAATTCCAGCAGCTATTGTGTTTACCCATGAGCAGGTACTCTGCTAGATTTGTGAATGACTACGTAGATGTTGGTCAAAGGAAAAACTTTGAGAAATTATGCATAATCTGATTAATAATATTAGTAAAAAAAAAAAAAACCTCTGAAAAAATAACAAATAACAATGTTTCATTTTGTCAATTTAAAAATAAATTCTTTGGGGGTTTACTTCAGAGTCAATTTTCACTTCAGAATGGTATTTCAACAGTAAATGTGTTTATTAACACAGTAAATGTTTGTTTAAAAACCAATACTGAAAAGAAAAAGCTAGCGAACTTCCAGACTTGAATGAGTGACTTCTTAGGTAAAACAAAGAGTCTTGTTAAATCCAAACCAGTATGTTGTTTGTCTACAACCCCGAGGCTTCCACGTGTGACACTCAGGTAAACATTCTCAGGCTGGGGCTGCCACCAGCAGAGGGTTTGGTACAATACAGTTTGGGACATCACTTAGGGATTAAAACTAGCAAATAATAGATGTTGAAGGAAGTCGCCTTTCTGAGAGAAGCTGGTCAGGAATCTTTGAGCAAATTCTTTCTCTCAAAAATGATAATTTGTCAAGACTAATATTTTCACTGGAATTGTATGTTTGAAAAAAAATAAGATCTGTCTGGAGTTTCTTGTCAAGGAAAATTGCTGAATAGTCCAGTGGTTAGGCAGGATGTGGGAGACCTGGATTAAAATCCTTTCTTTTAGTCTTATTCTTTGTAAGAAAGAAGATTTAATTATTTATGGAAAGTGGGACAGTTCAAACAAATGAATTAGGGTTGCTGAATTAAGACTGAGTACCAGAGTCTGGATTTCATACAAGGCAGTCTACAAACTATTTATAGATGAGGGAAAAAAGCCGGGTTTTAGTGCAGATCAGGAATTTTTGAAATCTTTCCTTGCCCTTATTAGAAGCAAATCCAATTTGGTCTTTTTATCTGGCTGAGGTCCAGGTCTAAGTGGAACTATGCTGGACTAAGCTCTGAGCTTTCAGTGTGGTATTACTTGAATGAAACCTTTTTACTGTGTCCAAAAGATGGGGTGTAGCAGGGCAGAAAGGAGAACAGAATAACAGGCAAGAGAGTATCTCAGTCATTTATTTCAAAATTATCTTGCTTCATAGGTTACAAACTGCTGTGGATGAGAAAGAGTTAAAAATACTTCTGTAAACTTTCAGTTGGGTAAGAAATACATCTGTTAGTGCAGCCAGATGGTATTTCTTTTTTCCAATACTGTTGTAACTTATTTCAGCTTAAATCAATACTTCTCTGGGAAAATAAATGATCTATTTCCACTATGGAAAGTTTATTTGCGCAGAGTAGAAAATAACATTTGTTTGTACTTTGAAGGTCACCCATGGGAATTCTAAAGATATAATTCATATATTGTATTTATTATACTTTCTTCTACCTAAAAAAAAATGATGGGAGAGACAGAGAGAGAGATTGGGCGGGGGGGGGTGGGAAGAGAGAGAGAGGGATGCAGGGAGAGAGAAAGAGAGAGAAAAAAGGAGAAATAGAGTTTAATATATTGAAATGTGTGGAAAAATATGGAAAAGGACATTAACAATATCAACAATCTGCACAGTTTCAGGTTAGTCTTAGAAGATTTAACAATAGCAGGAGGATGAGAAGATAAATGACCCAGGAAAATCATGGGAGAGAAAACGTTGGATTCAGCAGCTGCAGCTTTATAAGACCTGTAAGTAAGTCCTTCTTTTACAGCCCTGGGGCTGTAGTGGTGAAGTTTGCAATAATAATAGGAAACTCATTTTTGGTTTATTTTTAGAAGAAATAACTTGCAAAATGAGGATTAAATGTATTTAGAAAAGACGGCACTAAGAACCCTGGTAGGCAAGCCAAAAGAGAGCAGGAGTAGTAAAAACAATTCCACATGTTCATATCACACACATGAGAGAAGGAAGGGGGTAAGTACATTCTTCCATGCCACTAAGCTGACAGCGGTCATGTTCAGCTGCACACTGATCATCTTTCCTGGATGATCTTACAAGCTTGCCACAGAAGTGCTGAGTAAATAACTGCAACTTTAGATTTTCACCCAGCGTAGAAAGCAGGCAGGCATTTGATTGGAATTCTTCAGTCAATCCTCTCTGCTACGATAAATGAACCACAAGTAAAGTCAAAGCACTGAAACACATCATTGTTTATGAGAATTTAGCAGTTAAGAGGAAAATTTTGATTCAATGGAAAGTGACCTAGCATGAAGCAGCCTGTGTAGACAACACAGCCTTAAACCCCTCTGCTTTGCCTTGATAGTCTTGGCCAAGGAGAAAAAGACAACATTTTTTCTTTATGAATATAGGCTCTTTTACAGCACTGTGTGTTGACAATTTCTTATCTGCTGGTTACTTTATCACACTGCATTGGCCTGAGGAATACTATGCACGACCCTGTCTGCTTTAATTTGTGCAATATGCACTGCTTTATTTGTATTGCAAGAATTAATGCTAACATAGTCAATATTGTGACAACAGAAGTGACACCAGCACTCTTCAATTTGCTTTACCGCAAGGCTTCTAGGGTTACATTTACCTGTGCCAAATAAATGCCACATCATCATATCACATATGAAATACTTTTAATTTATCCACTTTAACATTATTGCTTCTGTGCTGGGTGCAAGAATTTATTATTCCATCTAAACTCTTGAAAAGCTCACGGAGACCAGTATGGTCTGGTCACTCATACCTTGAGAACCGCCTCTCTCCCTCTGTCTACCTACTAGCATTTTTCTTGTCCCTTAACTGAATTGAACTAATATACTCCACATAGTGATGTATGGATTTTATTTGCAGGGGGAGAGGCTATTTCTGTTGCTCACATTCAGAGTTCACATTACAGAAAGAGTCTGAGTGACTGAGATTTGTTTGTGGATTTGTGTGCCATTAAAAGTATTTGAAGCTTGATGATATCAGTGTGAATATTTCTAGAAAATTTGGTGAAAATTCAAATTCTGCTATGCATTGATTGTTTTAAAACCGGAACAGGTACAGGAGGTGCACTATATGCTCATATGCACAAAGATCTATATTTTTGACAATCAAAGCCATGATATGATAAGCATTTACTGTCAGTTTGGTCTACCAGACTTGACACTTAGGAAGCTCTTATATCAGCATTAAGATTTTTCTTGTTACTGATGTGAAATGTAACAATATGAATGTATTGATCTGCCACAATTTGTCATATAGAAACTGCTTTTCCTAAGTGTCTTTAGGTGTTAGAAGGCAGTCAATATCAGGAACTTTAGGTCTTTCTTCTCATCAGGCAGAAAAATCGATCTGAAGACATCATTACCTTAACCCTTTTCCCATGAATAAAATCAGGCATTTTTACTGTTTAATGTTGGTGGTTAGATAAAGAAATCATTCTCCATGGAATTGTGGAAGGGTAAAAGCCTCCTATAAGTTTCTCCATTTGTCAAAGTAGTGAGACTATCAGCTTCCTTCTGTTTACCACATGGGGATCTCAGTTCCCTATCTCTGTTGTTTGATATATGCTTCAAGAGAGATACTGTTGGGTTTTTTTGGAAAACACACAAGTGAAGGAAATTCTTTTCTGAGCAAATCAAAAACAGTTGAGCAACTAGTGTACTGCTTCAGTGAAGCACTCTGTTTTTCAGTTCTTCTTATATCAGTTATCGGAACTTCACTGTTGTGGCTCTTCCACAGAGCACAAGTTAATGCTCATTTCTTAGTGCTCCTTTGCTTCTGTTGCCATGTTGGAAAGGACTGGTTCCTGTTCCAGAACAATATAAAGCAATGCTTTAAATGGACATCAGAACCATGTCTTTGCTGTGCCAGCTGCTGGGCCTGATTGCTGCCAAGTCATCCTTCTCAGGCAATTTCAATAGTTTTCATTTTGGAAAGCAGATTATGCTGAGAGCATAGTCTATTTATATGTCCCTGAAATGTATGGAGTAACCTATGTTTCCTTGTTTATTTTTGTGTGTGTTTACTCTGTTAAACTTGTCTGAAATACTGATGAACTCTTATTTTACACATCACACACAATTCCAGTTTAATCATTTTCCAAGCAGAGATGTTTTCAGTGTTTTATGTGAAATGGAAAATGTCATTTGCTTTTCTACCTTTTTGTTTATTACTTAGTTCACCAGGGTGTGAACAACTAACTTACTTGTGCCTCACACTGCATTTCTTGTGAATGCCTATTTCTTTTTTGTTTAGCAAACTATCAGATGTGTTGATCTTTGTAATCTGGAGCTTTCTCAGGAAAACAGAGTTAATACAGTCATGCTATTTGCTTTGCCTATTTAGGAAGGTGATTAATGAATGTGACATTTACCCTGATTGTTATGCTCTTTGAAGATCTTAATAATTAAAACTTCATTTTTGGAAACTCCAGCTGGAACTAGCAGTATTGGGGAGCAAATTAAGTAGACTGCAGTTTTCCTGAGAGGTTTCTGAACCACAGAGTCCTGTTGCAACTGATACTATCAAGGCCCCAAAGAAGTTACAAACATGCTTTAGAGCACACAAGCTCCCTGAGTGCTCAGAACTATATGACAGTTTTTTAACTCATTGAAGATGCTAATGTTCTGCCTCAAATGAAAGTCAAATTACTTGAAACATTCTAGGAAACCATTGCTGGAGTAGCTTCAGCACTTGAAATGTGCTGAAGTTACCCAAGAAATTAATTTCTGAAGGCAGACAGACTCATCTACCCCACAAAGATGCCTATTGTATCATTTTTTAAAAACAGCAAGCCCTACCCGGAGAGAGTTTTCTCCAGAGAAATTTGACAGTAGACACTGTGATGTTGCTCTTGAGCCACTTTATCATTCAACAGAACTGGAAGCTGGATTATGGCAGAGTTACCATTATTTATACTATTGGTTAATACTGTAATGTTTAAGGACAATTCTAGGAAGTCACAAAATCTGCCTTGAGGTGTCCAGGCTTGAGAAGTTTCACCTTTGAAAAGGAATTATGTCCTGGTTTCCATTTAGTAAAAGCATTACAGAAACAGAGAGAACAGGGTGCTTCTCCTGCACATTCTGCCTTGATGGCCATCTCATGTGTGGAAGCGAGACTAAGTCTGGTGCAACCTCTAAATCCCTGGTTCTGCAATATGATAAATCTCACTTTGGGACATCTAACACAGGATCAAACAAGAACAACTCAAAATGCTAATGTAGGATAAACTCCTTCTGCTGGACCTACATTTTTTCAAATTTTTGACAAATCAACTTTAATGTCAGTGGTGTTTTCTGTCTAATTCACTGTATTCTGGATGAAATACTGGCCAGAATATCCTCTGATTAGTTCTATGAAAACATGACCTAGTATCAAGGTTTAATTTGTACTTTTGGGTGCACAAGTCTAGAACAAGCAGTTTTAAAAATACAGATTCAGCCTGGACACATCTAGGATATAATGCTCTTCACACACTATGATAGTAATGTTTAATTATTTCTCTGCTTTAAGCTTAAGTAAATCTTAAAAAATAAAATCATACTATGCTAATAGCAATAATTTGGTACCAAGTCATTTCAGGCATCCCTATAGCTGGCCACTAGTAGCAAAGTTTCTTTCCTAATCCTTCAGGCTGGCAACAGGCTGATATGTTCAAAATGTCCTCAAAATGTTTTCAATATGAGTTCACAATAGTGCTTTTGAGTTAAAATTTTTGCAAAGAAAGGATGAGATTTGAAGGGGTTGTTTCTTTCTTCTTCATAGTCATATCAGATCCGGAAAAACTCCACTGAAATCAGTTTAGTTAACTGTCAGGTGAAAACAAGAAATGTCAGACTATAACAGAATATGTGCTCATCCTTCTGAGCCATGAGTGTGGGTGCTGGGTTACTTAGCCTGGTCCTGGAGATTCATTTTATATTGCTGGAGCATTGCAAAGGAGACTGGTGGGGGCACCTCTAAAATTGCTTAACTATTTTAGTGAAAAAATCCCCTCAAATATCCATAGAAATTTTAGAATCTCAAACTTCTTGTTCAGCCTGTTTCCATGTTTTGAGATTCATAAATGTGAGTTCCCCAAAATGATAAATGCATGCAAGCTACTTCCAAGAAATGTATTACCTACTTCGCAAAAACAGAATTGAAATGAGCTTCCCTAAAGCAAAAAGACACACAAGAACAGGAAGAATAAAAGCCTGAATTTTTGGAATTGATTTAATCTCCAATAATTCAAGTTAAGCAGCTTCCAAAAAGTGTTTGTGTGTTGCTAAAGGCGTGGGAAGTCTTTCAAACTCTTTCTTACCAACTCTGTAGAGCTGGTGCAGAGCAGGGAGCTGCTTGTGATTTGTTGCTGCTGGTGGTGTTTACCAAGAAAGTCTGCAGTACCTTTGAATATACTTTACTGATTGTAATTAAAATAATAGGACCTTTTATGCATAAAAGACCTATTTTCCAATTGGTTTAGATATTAAAAAAAAAACAACCTGTGTTTTATTCTCTAAATTAGCCATATTTTTGGGATTTTTTGTATCTTCTTTTTTTAAATGAAAACGAGCAAATGGAATCCATAACTACCCATGCTTTGATGACTGCTTCTTCCAAAATTTTTTTCTTATGACATCATCATTTTGGTTTTTCTTCTTATACATTTCTTTTTTTTTCCTAGTCCATCATCTTCACTTTCTTATCTTCCTCGTCTGCCCAAGAAAATAAAATCTGGCTGCAACATTTGCTACAACAGGATCCCACCTCTCTTGTCCAGTCACTTGAACGGTTTCTAGATTCTTCTCCACCTAAGAATTTGGCTTTTTTTGAGGGGTTTGGAGACAGTGAAAAACCTACTGTATAAGCATTTTCAGTTTTACTATTTCAGCTGTTTTCACTACTTAAAGTAAACAAAAAAGAAATATCAACTCAGATTGTTAAAATACACTAAAACATCTGTCAAGAACCAATGATACAATTTTTCCCATTTTGTTTCTATTCTCTTTTCCTATCAACAGGTGGTAAATCTGACAGACTGAATTTCAGCTGTAAACCAATAAATGACTGTATATGAAGGTAGATCTTCTTTTCTAAGCATTTAGTATACGAGTGAGAATTTGCAGATACCATGAATAGGACAGCACAGCAATGCTTATTCTGTTTACTCTATATATTTCATTGCAAAAATACAAAGACAGATGAGACAAGGAAAAACATAGAAATAAGGAGAATATAACTTTGGAGTAACTATGGAATTCCCACCACAGGGATAAATATCAGCTTCACTTGTCTTAACTTGCAAGAGTCACAGTTTTTAATGTAGTTAAGAAACATGGATTAGTAACTAAAACAGTTAAAAAGACATGAAATGTAGGCTCTAGACATGCATAAAAGTAACAGTCAGTGCAAATGGATATAACAGAAGCTATTTTTTAAATCAGTGGCTTTTTCTGGTTTGGTTTGGGTTTTTTCTCAGCAGAGAATCTTTTCCTTTGTTTTTATCTTCTCTTTAGTTGGTTTTGAGAAAGGATATAAAAGGGTATAAAAATGTTGTACAGCTGTAAAGTGACCAAATATATTTGGGGTAGAGGGAAGATGCACACATTGCTAACTTTCAGACACAAAAGCAAAAGTGGTCAAGGAATATTTATCGTTCTGTAAAAGAAGATGACTTATTCCAGTCTACACCCACTTACCATTAAGAAAAGCTGCTTCTTTCAAGTTTTTCCTGGAATGTTATGTAGATGTATTAGGACACTTCTATTTTTGATGACTTAATTCAGCAGCTGGAAAATAATTTTATCAGTTTGTATGGTCCAAAAAATATTTCCCTGCTCAGGGACGGTAGAGTTTGTATAATAAGTAATACCACAGAGACATTGTCTAAGCCTATTAAACTGCTCAAATTGGTAAAGACTATGTCTTCCCATGTAATGTGTTGTTTTGTTATAGCTATTTGTATTTTCTATAGACCATTGTGAAGAAGCTGTTGCTTAACTGAGAACTTTGTCACTAGCTACTGTTTATGATTCCTCAAATCTATGTCAATGCTGCCACCCATCTCACAGTGCCAAGTGTCAAGTAAAGAAAGATATGCAAAAGTGTTTGGGTTTTCCTAATCATAAAAGTCAGATCCTTTAGGGGGAAAACAAAACAAAACAAAACCACAAACCCAAACAATTTTTAGGTGTATTTATATGGATAGAACTATTGCCATTTTTTCAAAAGGAAAGCAGTCAAGGCCATGATATCTGCGAAAATCAACAACATTCTGTCCATGCTAAGCTGTCTTCAGGCATATTCAGGAGTAAGAATTTCAGGTGCTTCTTATTTACAAACAGTTGTATAATCATCTGTGGAAGTCTCCTCAATGAAGCAGTCTTTTGTAAATATTACTAAGAAATTATGAGATTTTGAGTAAAATCTGTGCCTACTGAGGATGTAAAATATTTCTATATCTCATTCTTGATGCTAAATGCAAATGTATGAAGATACTTGGATTTCCTGTGAAAAATATATTTAATTAGATCCAAGAAAAGTCTTTCTCAGCATTCTCATGTGTCTGAATGACAAAAACATTCCTTCCACAGTCTTAGAAAGGAGAAGTTTAAAAGTAGAAGTAATATTGCTTAAAGCTGGGTTTTGTTTTGGTTTTTTTCCTTATAGGCTGTGCCCAGTATAGGTAAGACCAATCATCATATGAAAAGTCTTTTTTCAGAGAGAACCCTTTGGGTATGTAAGGGGTGGACATTGGAAGGATGTCTTGGTGGGACTTTATGACTTTTCCTAACTGGCACGAAGGAAAAAAAAATGGATAGGATGGAGAGAAGAAGAATCAAGCCTTTTCTGCTGAATATGACTGAAGATTACATGGCAGTTCTTACCTGGGGATGGACAGATAAACAACTGAGTAGACAGGCACACTGTGCTTTTGGAAGTCTTGCTTTAAAAGGAAATTATCATAAAAAAAAATTAAAAACTAATAAAGATCATAAAAGAAACAGGGTTGATACTTCCATTAGCATCTGCAATGTTTAGGAATACTTAGCATTTTTCAAATTATCCACAACATCGAACTTCCAGATGTGTATATTTTATTTTTCTTTACATCTCTAGTACACCACAGTTGGGTTTTTTTTCATGTCCTGGCTTTCCTAACTACATCAGATGCATGTGAGGGCCAGCAGTATGCAGTCCTTGTGATCAGGCAGGAGTATCTCTCCAGGGGAAGTGGAGTCTTGTAAACCGCAGTGACCTGTCTGCTCAAGAGAATGGATTTGGCAGAGTGCGGAGGAACATTTCACAAAGCACATGCAAAATGGTTAGATTTAATTGTACAGGCACTTCAAAAGCGGTCTTTCAAAACCGGTGCTGTTTTATTTGTTTATGAGAAAAGTGAACATTTATAGCTAAAGATTTAAGGTGGGGTTGGGTTTCTACTTCTTGTAATTACCATTTGAATACAGAAGGGCTATTAGTTTCTCTGAGTTCTGCCATGTAAGCACTGGCTGTGGTCTGACAAATATAACCTCTTAACTGTTTGATATTGAAATCAGGGGATTCAGTCTCTGGAATTAGCAATTTATATTCTGTGTGGCTGCTACAGTAGTTGCTGCATTTAAATTATTTATGCCAAGAAAGAGTACTGTTGTGTTCTTTATTACAAATCATACCGACCGCATACTCAACAAGGGTAGAGTTTTCCCTCTGCAATTCCACTCCATTTTCAAGAGTGTATCTCTATTTTATCACTGGCTGCATACTGTGATGAAGATGAATTAAGATCACACAGCACTGCACCTTTCATTGACTCTGGAAACAGTATCAGCCTTGTGCAGAGATAGGAGAATCTACCAGCAGCAGAGAATTTCCCTTCAGTCAGTCATTAGTACTTCTTGTAGACCATAGATCCAAATCCTTCAGTGAATGAAACCAAGTTCAAAGAATGATGTGTGCCTTGCAATACAAATCTGCTTTTAAGAGGAAGAGAAGTTCAGAAGAGGAATCCTTGTAGTTTCCTGTGAAAAAAGAAAAAAATAACAACACTGACAGCTCTTTAAGAACAAGTTGAATAGAAGTAATGCTTGTGGAAGTAAGCAAATAACAAACAGACTCTCAATTTTCCAGAATGGTTACTCAGTTTGGCATGCTAAATTCTTCAAGCAGAGAAAATTCACTGCCATCTGTAGATCAGTCACTCCCGCAGTTTCATACGTATCCACTTACAATTCTATTTATTTCTAAAAGCTTTAAATACAATTCTTCCTGGATAAATGGCATCAACCGCGTATAAATAAGAACAGAATTTCTCCCAGGAAAGTACCACTTCTTTATACATTTTCCCCACAGTCTGTTCTCTAGGCTGATCAGTTTGTAATGAATTATTTACATTATTTTTATATCATTTTTTTAAGATCAAATCTAAGTAAAATTTTGACACCCATGACTGGTTTGAACTTTTGTGTATGGCCTGAGATAAAATTAGCTTTTAAACTTCGCTAATTTGAAATTAGTCTTTAAATTTGCACATGTTGATGGCTGGCTGTCACCTCTTTTGTACAGTCTCTTTAGAAATGTTTCCTCTTTCTTTATTTAGAAAAATGTACCATCTTCATTAAAAAAACTGCTTACGTTCTTGCTCTTCTTCTGTGGGATCTATTCTAGGATAGGAACATCTTCAGAATAAGAGTAAGAATAAATGTTCCTGGCCAAGCCTACACTGCCAAATCTCTCCGCTCTGGTCTAGTCCTCTCCAGCTATGTCCCACCCCAAAGAGCATGTAAGCCCTGAATGAGCACAGATGACTGTGTGCTCAGCTGTAACTGTGACCTGTTTGGTACCTGATGCTCCGCTGCTATTTCTGACAGCACGGATCTAGTTACACTCTAAATTTACTTGAATCATGTAAATCTCTTTCCTCATTACTTTTTTTTTCTCCATTTTATTTCCCTCATCTTATCAAAGTTTTATCTACATGACTAGAAATCCCAAGCTGTAATAGTCTCTGTTGGTAAGGCTTTATTAACAGCCTCTGGATTCAAAAAAACCCAACACCAAACAACATCAAAAAATGGGGGAGAGCTGACGGGGAAGAAATTAAGTACTCAGCGGTAAGTGTGATCAGAGAGGCCACAAGAATCTAACAAGACTAATAACAGGGAATTTCAGCTACCCACATGTACAAATGTATAGTGTTTGTGAAAACTATTTCTTGTCATTTAAGTGGCTGCAGCTAGAATAGACAGTGGCAGACAATAGCAACATCAGCTATTCTTGCTTAGCCTGAAGTAACTCACCAGAAAGCTCATTCAAGTCACAGCAGTAACTGAACACCATAATAAAGTTCAATGGCTAAAGGACAGCAAGTGACACAAGCAGAAAATATGTTATAAAAGGAGACTTCAGTGAAAGGAAGACTTTAGTAAAAACAAACAAAGTCCATGTGTATAAGTAAATCAAGTAACGTCTTTAGAAGCGGCTACAATTTTGTAAAGAAAAATAACAACCATTTATGGAGACACGTAAATAGCGTGAATCACTGCTTGTGGCAGCAGTCATGTCAAGGTCGGGCTTTGTCCAAGCTGAGGAGTGGGGCTTACTGGCTTAGATGTAGTATGTCACCAGTGCAATTGCGCTGTTTCTAGAAGTGACCCAATATCTCAGCATGACGCTGGGCTCTGCTGCACTAGCATACCTGTCTGTGCTGGCCGAGCTCAAGGGCTTTTGCACAACATACAATTCTAGTGTGGTTTCGACAGGCCATGAAAAGATACGCATAGTCCCAGGTGTGAGGGAGAGAAATTAAAAGATAAGGTTTATTTACCTTCAAGAACAGGTAAATAAGATGGGATGTGACAAACTGCACAGATGTTCGGTTTTACTTCCATTTGAAGACAACAGCAAAGCGCCAACGACTAAGTTGAGATATAATGAGGGGAATGAATCCTGACATTTGACAATGTTTCTGATGTATTCTTTTGCAGTCCTCTGTAAAAGTAACTACGAGAGGTATGTTATGGCCCTGGTTTGCAGGAACACATATCTTGAGTAGTCATTTCTATGTTCCTGTACCAATATCCTCTCTAATTCGGTAAGCCTCTGGGTGGCATAACAATGAAATTACTGAATGTAGACCACTTACTGCTGGCCCTTTGGTTTAGAGGATTTGCCAGGTCAGAATGGAAAGGAGCCCAAAATGTTCTGGGCTATTGAGACAGGATAATGTCCCAAAGGGACTATTCTGGCTGGTGCAAGAAAGAATAGACCAAATCAGATGCATCTTAAGGGGAAAACAGCATCCTGAAATAGTCAAGAGGCAAGACAAAATTTTGTTTTTGTTTTTTGTCCTCTCTTACCGGAATTTTGGAGAGCTGGCCAAGAAAAATGGAAATGTTGCCAAGATGTGACAGAGCCAAAGAGGAAGCTGAAGTTCAGGCAGATCTCTTGTGACACTTTTATATATTCAGCCTTAGGGGAAAGCCTGGCCAGTGGAAGCCAAAAGGAGAGCTGCCATTGATTTCCTCAGTGCAAGGCTTGCATTCCTTGTCCTGCTCTAAACATGTTTTATAAATATGCATGCCAAACCGTGTCCTTGGGCACAGGGACAAAAACTACTCTTAGAATGACTTGAATTCATGTCTTCAGAGGTGAAAGGTTAGACCACTAATAGCTGGTGCCAAAGAGTACCTTCGACCCCTCAGTTCCCCAAGGAAACAAGACATAATTATATAATCAGTGACTCCATTCACGTGTTATAATATTATTTACCATTTATGTAATAATACAATTTAAAGCCAAGAGTGAGCACCACATCCATCTTCTCTGCAGTGTGATCTCACGGTATGCGTGAACGTCTTGCAGTTTGTGCAGATAGGGAAGTTAATGTCTGTTTGTGTGTATGTACTGCTGCTCCACAACTGACAGAGATACTTCATTATATTTTCACATCCATTCTTTTTTCAGAAAGGAGAAAAAAGCCTTAATGAAGCTTCTTTTCTCAAGGACAGATTTTCGACTCCTTATTCACCCATCAAATCACTTCATGGTATGAGCAATCTCAATGAACACAAAAGGATTTTATTATGCAAATTGTGTTTGTTATTCACTATTTTAAAGAATTTGAGGTTTAGCAGCTGGAGTTCTGCATGGTACCAGTGAAACTGTTGTAGTGTCCACTGTGATGGAATTGTTGATCTTTCTCAAATGCACTGAATAATTGCCACCTGAAGAAGGAGGACACTCGTATCTATATTTAATTGTCACTAAAAGCAGAAGAAAAATTTTAGTATCAATGGGGTCTAAGAAATTTGTGGCAATTTTCTGATTTTTGGATGAAGGATTTGTTCAGTTGTGAAAAGAAGATGGATATTAAATTATTAATCCTAGTGAAAAATTAGTATGTAATAATGTTTTGTTCTAATAATGTTATTTTTCTAAAATAAATATCTTAGTTTATTCTAATATTCATTGACACTGACCTGAGTTAACCTGTAGTTCTATAAGTGTGTTTTTATTTATTTAATGTACTACTGGAGCCTGCTATGTGAAAAGTAATTACAACATGCTTTTAATCATTTATGAATAGTCTTTGTATGTAGATAAGGTTAACAAAAAGGAGACACGAAATATTGTTTTAAGGGAACAAGAACAGGTGAAAAGCTATTCACCCTACAGCATGATTATGGCATGATTATTAATTTTTTAAGTAGTAAGAATATGTAGCTACAAATGTCTACAGCCATTATTGGTTTGTTTTCTCAGAAATGTGTATGGCTGGAGTTGCCTATCCAAACCAGAATCTTTATGCTTTGTTGAATTTTCTGCTTATAAGCAACAGTTATTTAAAATAGAAAACCCTTTTTAGTTACAAATCACCAAGAAATAGGTTTAGTATGTTTTATCTTTATATAACCATATGCCAATTTTCTACAGATAGCAAATCTTTTAATTTCAACCACACGATTTTGTTGTTTGTTTCAGCGCTTGTGGAAGACTATATACCTATAAGGGAGAGAAGTGAGATAGCTGATCACAAGTGTGTACAAGAGTGTCTGGAGGTCTAATTCAAGTCATGCCAATTACTTGATTTTCTCTTGGCATTTTGATTCAAATTCACCATCTGTGCAAAGGTGATAATACTTTCTGCATCTTATGGGAGCTGTGAAACTTCATCAGAGCTTGATAACACAAAAAATTAGCTATTCCTGAATAATTCCACATGAGAACAAATTTGCAAAGTTAATTATGTTGAAATTGAAATGCATTTCAAATTGGAATAACTAATGTATTTAAAAACACTCTTCCTTAATCCAAATAAATCTTTAGCTGGGCCAACACATTCATTCACTTAAAGTGTTTAAAATCAAATTCAGTAGATCACAGAAGCACATCTTATTCTCGTCTGATCAAAATGCCACCTATGAAATCACTTAAGAATGCCCATCTGATGCCTACAGGATCTTCTAAAAGTGTGTACATGGATATTGTCTTAAGTAGTGGTATTCTGCTGCAGCAGAACATGTATTTGGAAAGTATTATTATTCAATTTCTAACAAAAAATCTTTATGACAACTTTAAAAGGAATTTTGTCATGTTAATGAATACTTCTTTGACATTATCTTAGTAATTTTAAAACAATTCTCTAGTAGCATTATGATGTGGTTTTGATGGAACTTTTGATAGGAAAACAACTTCTTGTCAATTCTGTGGAGACAGTCTTGAGAAAAATGTAAATGTTGCCAGCAGTTATACTGCAATGAAGTCAACGACATGATAAGTGGTTTATTTTCCTTGCAATTCTGATAAAGCTTAAAAAAGTAAAGGTCTTTCCCAAAAAGGCCTTTGAGGTCTCTGTTAATGAAAGGTACTATCACCTTGGCATTACCACACATGTGGTATTGCATGGGCCCGCCTGAGAAAGTTCCATAACCCTGGGCCAATAACATGTTGCCAAGAAAGTATTTGTTAAATCAATGGGAGCTAAGCTAACAGCTGAATAAAAATATTTTCAATACCATCTACTTTCCATTTAAAAATAAGATTGACCCAATGATATGTAGAAACAAATTGCCACATGTACAACATATCTGAACTCTTTAACAGACTTTTATTTCCAGATTTGTGTTGTTGCTGCAAGACAGCTTAGATTTAGAGGGTCTTTGGCCATGGGCAGCTTCTCCATATGGAAGTTACTGTGGATTTGACTGGTACGGAATTAAAGCACAATGGCTGTTTTGAAGTAGTTACTCATAAAGACTCTGAAATTAAAGCTTTTGTCCAGTTAATCTTATTGAGATGTGTAAGAAAATGGAATTTTAATTTAGAATAGTTGCATGCAAGAACCTTTTTAAATTGTACCTGAGTGAGAAGTGACGGGTGAAAGATCAACAATCTTCTGATAGTGGTAGCTTTCCTGCAAGGAAATCACTACCAGTTCATGACTCCTGACTTCCCCATTTCTCCTTACTGGCACAAAAATTTGTTCCACACAGTTCCACAGCAAATTCCTATCCAAAGCTACTTGGCACACAGTTACAAATTGAGCTAGAAATGGTCCTGGTACCTCCTGGTACCAAGAGAGCGATCTGTGCCATTCACCTGGGACGGTGGTCCCTGGGCTGGTCTGCTGGCAAATGTGGCTGGAGTGGGCTGGGGCAGACCTCCAGCCCCACAGCGGGGCCTGCTGTCGTGTCAATTAGAGCATGTGAGGAAAAATGGTGGGTACTTACATTTCCCCCTGAGGCAAGCAGCTGGAAGTTGTTCTCAGATCTTGTAAAGGTGCAGGGCTATTTGAAAGTCAGTAGTATTTGTGGCCTGAAATCATTCAGGGGTTTGTGAAAACCTGCCAGCTTTCTCTGTGTTCCAGTGTGTGAGACAGTCTACCCTGGGTCAGACCTCACCTGTCCCTGCCCACCAGGTCACAGGTGGGAAGGCTGCAAGGGTTTGTGGGTTGGATTGCATGCCAAGAGTGCCTGGTACAGTGAGGAGCATAGCTTTTCATGGCTGTGCAGTGTCCTGCCCTCTCTGCCTGCTGGAGTCCACAGGTCATATGCAAGTAACTGGCAGTTTGAACAGGGCAAAAGGAAAAGCTTCCCAGTTTATGAGTTGCAGGTCTTGCAACAGGCAACCTGAGATGGAGGCAGAATTAATAGGTTAGGCACGAAGAGAGTCTTCTCACAGCTGCAATTGCCTGGAGCCCATTTCCCATGTTACTGAAAGAGAAGGTAGACCCCTACAACTTGAACCTGAGCACCTTGCACCCTAGTATCTAATTTCTTACCTAGTGGCTGAGCAGACAGAGTAGGACCATTAAGGGTTTTTTTCAGGTGTGTTTTTTTACAGTCCCTTCCCTTTTATGGGCTCCCACCCTACTGGATTTTTATATCTGGATTTTTTTAGTTCCCTGGGAGGAATATGGTTGCCAACTTTAATTCTAGGTGAACAGCTGGGTAAGAATTGGGATTTAGTGAACAATAACCTCTGAAGGGCTGGTGCAGGAGGCTTTAGAGGATTTTGAACAAAATGGAAGACTTGGTGGATAGCAGATAAGTTAGGCATTCACAACAACTTTGATTAGGGTATTCAGTAGCGTGACACCGAATTTGAAGGAAACAGATAAGAAATTACACCTGGCTGCCTGAACATGTTATTTGAAAAGAAGGCTCAGGATTGCACTTAATTTTAGGTGGGTTGTATAAGGCTGTGAATAACCCTAATTCTGGAATAACCTAGGGTTCAAGCAGAAATGGGAAAGGAGACAAGGATTATTTGGTGGCCTGTTGATAGAGCAAAGTGGGGTGAGGCATTTTCAGCCCTGAAATTACTGGTAGGATGGGTGTTTGAAGGGGTGAGGGCACAGTGATCTTTGTTATGGCAGGGACCAGTGGTCTGGTCCTTTGAAGACACAGTAATGTCAGAGGAGATTTTCTAGAATCATTCTAAACCACTCAGCAATAAGGAGTCATCCTTGGGGAGAGAAGAGACAGGGTCTTGGATCATTTGTAAGAACTGAGAAACCAGGAACAGTGGATGGGAGAGGGAGCTCATGGGAAAAAAATGAGGGATAGGCAATACAAGACAATTTCTATGTTATCACAAAAGGCAATGGTCCCAAAGACATTCAGATGCCCGCTCTCTTTCCCTACCAGCCTTTTCCTTAGACTATTGTTAGGAAGAATTAGCAAGAAGATCAAAACCTGGAATGAAATTTTAAGTGTGGAGAGATAGAGAAAGTTCAGAGTTAAAAGCTTCTGCAGGAGGGTTCTGGGATTTGGAGGTCTTCTGTTTGCCCTTCCCTGACCAAGAATCCAAACAGCATTTAGTTTGTGTGTGGACAGAGAAAGTGGGACTGTTGCCCTTTCCCATTCTGCTCTCTGCTTTCTGAAACACAGCAGCCTTAAACTGTTTTTCAGAAAACTTCTTCCCCTTGTAGGCTCTAACTTATAGCTTGAAAAGTAATCAGGTGAAATACAAACCAAACATCCTCCAACACCCATCTGTTTCTCTAGGTCAATATTTAAACAAGGAAAGCCTTGAAACTTCACAGTTCTACTTTGATCTGTAATTTGTATGCCCCAGACTTCATGGCTCTTGGACTCTGAGGGCCCAGAAGTCAGACTGGACTCACTGGACCTCCTGCTGCTGAATCTGTACACTGCAGTGCCGCCTTGGGGGAATTTACTGCATTTGCTAGTGCTGGTTTGAGATTAGGTATTCAGCGATTTGGCGAGTGGGCTGTGCTGTAAATGTGTTCAGCATCCGTTGTTTTACACTTTAGAGAAATGAGAGGAGCAAGAGTTAAGCGTGCAGCCCTTCGATATTGGACTCCACCTTGACATTTTAAATACCTACACATAGACCACAGAAGTGATCCTCCCTCTGCCCCACAACCACTCACATGCACATATTACCTCCACTACTAAAATAGTAGAAGGGCAGGGTCTCAGTCAGAGGCCCTGACTGTGGAAACACTGAAGTTGCACAAACCGAGCAATTGCTTGATAACATCAACAGAGTTGGTACTTGCAAAAACCCATCATGAAAGTTAAAGTGCGATCTTATCTTTTACCACGGGTACTTCGGTAGTTCTTGCTGTTGTACAGAAGGACTTTGTTTAAGGCACTTAGTACTTTAGCAAAATGTTTGGACAATGAGCTTCCAGAAACTGAAGTGCGGAATGCACTTTGTTTATACAGAAACCTGATTAGTATTCTTTGGAAATCATCCATTCCACTGGATCTTATTGCAGAGCTGTTGACATGATGCGTTCCTGTGATCAGGCAGGTCTAAAGTGATTTTTTTTTTTTTCTTTAAAGGAATAACTTGTTTTGGAAACTATTCTGCTTTGAATGAAGTGAATCAACAGTAGATGAAAATGGTAATTTATTGGTTAGAGGAGCAGCAGGATAATGTTCCTGCTCTGAATTTAGGGGTGTTAGTACTTTTTATTTTATGTGGGTTTGTAAACATTTTTTTTTTTTTTTCTTTAAATATGAGTGCTAGGGCAGAAACCATAAATTCTCCTTTAACAAAAGGCTTCTATTTTCTACAGGCATATAAAAAAAGACATCACAGAATGGAGTCCTTGAGCATCAGTTGTAGAAAACATACTTTGGATATTTCTAATATTCTAATAGAAATATACTTCTAATATTTCTAGATTCTAAAATAAGTGATAGTGGCATTTTAATAGATTATATTCTTCATTGTGAATCAGTATTATTTAAATTAATGTTCCTACATAATGACCCATGATGTTGGAGTTAAATTTTTTGACGGAAGTGTATAATCAAGATATTCATTACTTGTGGTGATTAAAAAGTCTCTTGATAATACTTTCAAGAGGAAGAGGGATAGCTCCATTGCTCTATCCAAATTCCAGCTCTTCTAATTGCATTGTGCTTATCTAAATTACACCAGCTGCATATTCACATGAAAACATAGATTGACTGTTAGTAACTGATATGTTTCATCTTCCATATTTTCAGGTATTGCCAAATTGATGTCTAAATGGCGAAGTATGTTCTTGGGCCCAGTCCACCTCATTCTTTTATTCAGGAAATGGCACCTGGCTTCACCCCTGCTAAGAGTATTTCTCTGGCTAACAAGAGACAGAGCAAGGTAAGAGTTATTACTCCATTGCACACATTAAATCACAGCAGTTACACAGCGTAACTTGTAGCAGCAGAAGAAAACAAAACAAAACTCACTTTCCACCTAGTGAATTACTCTAAGAAAAAAAAATGCTTTGATAAACAGATATGTAATATATAAAGGCTAAGGTTAAGAAGTATTAAAAGTAAAATTATACTTGTAACCTTAATTCCTTCCTCTAAACAACTGCTTTTAGTTTTTTGATACATTTGGCATGAAGAGTGAGGAGTAAAGCAGCAAAAGTCAGGAAGGTAAGAAAGTTTCTGTCAAGTTTAAGGCTATTGGATAGGTTGTTTTCTTTTTCCAGAGTGTCCAGAAATACACATACATGCCACCAGAAAAGTGGTGTATGTTTTCTCATCACATGACCTCTTTTTAGCCAAGCAGTCTTTTCAGCTAGATGTGTTGGTCTAATAATTTTCCTTCATATATGTAAGTTTGCACGCTTAGCTCTTACTTCCTGAACTTTTAAAGCAGATTTTTCCTACTTCAATATACAACTTTAATATTACTTTATATCTATATTTGTAATAAAAAGTTAAAAAATTTTCCTAGCTAAGTAAAAAAGGACTACAACTGCTATATCAGTAAGGGAAAAATGTTAGATTTGTGGATTTGCCATAAACTGCATATCACCTGTGTGATTGTGTTCCATAATGAGAAACTTTGAACAGATAGCTTAAACTAGATAGACTGCTTCTATGACATTTTGTCCTTCAAAAAATAATAGCAAAATGATTTAAAGCTACTCCCGTTATCAGGACACCTTTGCAAAATATTTCAGAATATTTTGCACAGACCTTTCTGTATTTTTCTGTGCACCCTAGACAAAACACCAAAGCAAAACTGCAGAAGCTTCTAGGGAATACACTTCAAATGCACAACATCACCTAGGGGAAATATTTAGTTGTGTGCATCTTTGAAAAAAAAAAAATCCCACTTTCTCCTTTTCATTCTTCTTGCACAAAGATGATTTTCCAATAATTAAACATAAACCAAAACCAAGAATTATGCTGGTATTGAGAAAATGTGAGTAGACTATTTTAACTCCCTAAAGATCTCTAGAAAATTTTTAAGCCCTAAATAATGATAAGCAGAAATGAGGCTGATGTGGCTTCCAGGCATTATTTTCTGATATGATTAATCAAGAAAAATTTCCCGGAAAACATGCCCTTGTTGTTTTCAAGCATAACTTTAACATTACCTGGTCAACAGGATAAAAATGGATACAGATCATTTTATACCCAGCAATATCATTTTTTCAAGAGGTGAGTTAACGTTGCTTTTAAAGAAAAACACACTGTAGAGTTGCTAAATAATTTTTTCAGGTTTTGTGTTCTTTTGTATTAAATCTTGTATTGCCTTTGGGTGCCTTTTAATAATCACTAAATGTGCCAAACAATTTATAAAAGAGCCATGCATGCACACATGTATATGCACCATCAACACTATAATTACCCATGCCAAATTCCAATTATTTAATTGTGGTTTTTTAGCACCTGGGTGTTAACTTCTTCCTTTTGCAAGCCCTTGCATTTCCTTCTGTTATGCTCCATGAGGAAAAAACAAAACCACAAAGCATCTTCCTTCCCATGCATCTCACTTCCTTACCTTTGTGAAACCCTGGCAAACAGAACAAATTCCAGCTCAAGGTTTCTGACATTCCTTCTGAGTCATAACCAAAACTTAAACCCTTTCTCTACTGCAGATGCTGCAAAAATATCAAGAAATTTTTACTCGTCTAAAAGAAGAAAATCTCTCAAAACCTGAGAGTATGCAACATCCATGTTTTTTGCCCATCTCCAAATCACCACGTACCTTAATACCTTAAAATCTTATCAAAATTTTAAGTGATCTGAAATTCCTGTCTCTTTTCCAGAAGTTTGCTGTTTTTAAATAACTAAAGCTGAAACTTGGGGTGTGTTTCTGGTGGGCTTCCTGACAGTAGAAGTGGAAAGGCCCAGATAAACAAATTGAAACAAGGAGTAAAAAAAGGCACAGGACAAGACCATTTTCAGTGCAGTTTAGTCTTCCACTGGTTCTAGACTGAGTATTAATCTATTTCTTCTAACTGGTGAGCTACTGTTTGATAATAGTTCATTCCTAAAGCATTGGTTTAACACAGGGGACTGAATTAAAGCGTTTATAAATTATACTCCTCTCTGCCATCTTGCCCCAGTGCCATCCTATATAGTAATTAAAAATACTTATAACTTCTGGTCCCTACATCCCAAAGTCCATTTTGTCCAGGCAGTAAATTACAATGCTTGGAAATGGCACAGTTTTACACCACTAGAATCAAAGTAGAAACAACTGTGTTGCAAATTTCTCCCTTTTCAATGGCTTCTTATTTTAAAATTGTACATATATTTTATATAGTCTGTATTTAAGAAAAAAGTGTCATTAATTTTCAGTGGGGAAAGAAATAGAAAAGAAAATAAGGACTTAACATCAGGATCTGGACAGCGATAAATGGGCTGTTTGTTACTTGATCCCACATGGAGGAAAAACTTGAACACATTTGCTAAAGGCATGTCTGTATAGACATAATTACCATTTCTGACAGGTTTTTTTTTAGCTCTGTTTTCTTAGTTAAAACATCAGCAGATCAGGTTCTAAGACTTTTGTCCTAATGAACCAAAATTGAAAAACAACCCAGGATTTCACGTTACATCTGAATCATGAAATTCAGCTTTCATCTGTATTCCCATTTCAGTATAACAACCTATTATTTCTCTAGAATTAACTCTTTTCATAAGAACTCTCACCTACTTCACTTTTCCTGCATGAACTTGCTTACCACTACCAAAAATGGTAAAAACTACAGACCTCCATGTCTGGTTGTCTGTGCACAGACATATTTTAAAGGTATGGACACATGGCTGAGTGTAACTGAATGACAGCTACTGAACAATTAAAATAGTCTACTATCATGCTTTTAGCATGCCTCAACACTTCGCTAATGCCTTTTGCCTCACAACCAGGGCAGGAAAAAAGCATGCTTAACTGGTCAGTTATGTCAGCTCAGCTGTTAGCCTGCAAATAGTTGAGTCAGGGTAAAAGAGTAAAATTTAGTCCTGTGTCCATAAACTTATGAAAATCTAGAAGATGAACTGCTTTTACAAAAAGATAATAAACACAGACTAATATTTTAAAAGTCTTAAATCCAAAATAGATTATCCTGACATACAGAATGGATTGCTTATTCGCCTGCCAATCAGGTAAGTGTGTGTTCTTTGATCTTAATGGAAAAGGAACGTGCACATTTTCAGAACTTCCACAAGTACCTGCAATTGCTAAATACTTTGAGAATAATACCTTTTGCCACAATATTTGAGGTTCTGTCGGGAAGACCAAGTTCTAAAAAACCAAACCCTCCTAAAATAGGAGAGTAAAATCCTCCACTGCCTGAAATCTCCTTTGTGGGCCTGAGCTCGTTACTCAGCAGGTTTACTTTGCTGACAGTGATTTAGAGCCAGACATTACAGCATATCAAAATATAAACATTTTGATGGAATAAATACAAATCAAATGTGAAAACATAGCTGGCACCTCTGAGTATACAACATTATGATGCTGCTAAACTGGCTATAGATATTAGAATAAAACATATTTGACAGTGAAAAAAGTCCTTAGGCGATGTAGCTAGCACCATGTCAAAGGGAGAATGAAACCTTCTTTCTGTTACATATGGTTATTGATCACTGAGGCAAAATCTTTTTAAACAAAATACATTGACTGTGTCAGCCTCTCCTACCTTATCTTTTACAAGCAGGCCACTGACATCTCTCTAGAGAATGTAGTTTGGCACTTGAAAGCTAAGTAAGACTTCAAAGAAAATGTTGCACTGGAAAAGAGTCCTGGGAAAAAATCTGAAAAAAAAAATTATCAAAGTGTCCATTTTTAAGAGCAATAAGATATACACTGCACATACACATTTCACTTCAGTTTTGATGATTGAGCTGTTCTGTTATATTTTGAACTTAGATAGGATCCTATGTGGGGTACCCTTGAACAAAGAAGCAATTTTTAACTTGAAGTCTGGTTTAACAGTATGACTTTGCTGTCTCGAGAAGATAGTGAATTGTTTACTTGGTGCCTTACAATAAAATACCACACTTTTTTATAACATTTATTTATTATTTTATTAGATTTCTTAGTTTGCTTTTGTAGGGAGTTAGAGTCAGAACTAGTCATAAATATGTATCCAGCTTGCATGTAAATATGGTGCACAGAAAGAGTGAATTAATACATATTAAGAGGGAACAGTTATGGAGAAAGAGGGTGTGTGGGGGGAGAGGGTGAGGGAGACAGAGACAGAAATTGCTTTAGGGGAGACCAGAACCAGCAGGGTTCCAGGTCAGGAGAAAGAGCAACTTGTTAAGACTAGGAAAGGACCTTCTACCATGAAGGGAATAAAATAAAACAAACTCCCTGAAAGGCGAATTCAATCTCCGAAACTAAGGATGTGGCTTTAAAATGTTTATTTTTAAGTGTTCATTTTTTAACAGGCCTCTGAAAGTCACACAGAGTTACATCATGTTTCATTGTCAGACATACCACTGGAATTTTTGTGGTTAATTAGCAGGTGATATTACCAGAGGGAAGGTTTTAGAGACCTTTCTTTATCCTAAGCAAGGCAGAGATGTTGACATAAGGCATCTGTTATTCTTTTTTTAGCAGATACTTTAAAAAATTGTTAATTGTTAGTATATGTTACTAAAAAATTATTTAAAGCACATTCATATTATATTTGCTTTAAATAAATAAAAATCACAACAGAATTCTAATATCAATGAATAAATAAAAATTCAATGTTTTCTATTTCCCAATTTTAATACATTTACCACCTGACCTGAAAAAAATATTCAGTTTCCTATAGCTCATTAACTACTGCTTCATCCATATTTTTCAAACTATAAACCAATCAGTTTTCCATGTTGTTCATGAACACTACTGTAAAAATACTTACCAGTTAAATTAATCATTAAGGAAAGAAGGAATCTTAAGTAGCATTTAAATAACAGCTGCGAGATTTTCTCCTTTTGAAACATCTTTTCAACCATTTAAATTATATTAATAATTCAGTCATATTCACCAAAATGACTAACATTATGTGAATTAATATTTTCAGGGAACACTTCTTACCTCGACTGTTATTTCTTCTTCTTCTCTTGTATTATGCAAAAAATACACAAACTTCCGGCTAATGCTCTGCTTTTTTTTCAGACAAATTCTCTATTGAAATCAATGTGAGGTTTTCCCAATGAAACAATTAATTACAAGGCTGAACATGTGGCTTAAACGGGCTAGGCTCTCAGCTGATGCAAACTGTTAATTTCCAAAGACTGAGTTTGATTGGATCCAAAACCACCTTGCATTTTTTTAAATTAGGTCTGTCAAGGATATCTCAAATTCAAATAAATGGATTTGACAATCACATGATATATTTGTACTTTCATAAGCATTTTTTCCAGTTGTACCTCTCTAGTACAATGAGAAATTACTACCAGCTGATGCCTGTTTACCTATAATGACCAAGGGGACATTTTGAAATAGAATTGTTCCATATCAGCATAAAAGTGCTCATACCATCATAATTGGCACCAAGACACATATTTTTTAGCCAACTCAACTGGACGGTAAGGGCAGGAAAAAAAATAATTGAATTATATTATTTTAATTTTGTTACTTTTTTCATTCAGGATGCAATTGAAGCCATAAGCATGGTAGCAGTGAATAAAAATGTTACTGTTTGTATTTATTCTGCAATCATTTTTGTGAATAAACCCAAATTTAAGCTCAGGGTCTTCTGCTTGACATATTTGGGAAGTGTTGGAATTGAGCATGTATGTAAAAGATTACATTAGATTAACAAGCCATCTTTGTATTTAATCTCAACAGCAGTATTTGTATCTTTTGCTGAAAAAGAAAGAGGTTTTCAGAAGACTTGGCAAATATACCTTATTTTAAATAAAATATTCTCAGGCAATGTTAAAACAAGAAATCAAGTCATGCAAGGAGATGACTTACCTACACTGACATTTTGAAAGATGATTTACCAAAGTTTGACGATATTTGACAAAACTAGTAATTTTTTTTTTGATAATTCATTGTCTAAGCAAAGGATATGTCATATATTTATCAGTAATGATTTCACTTGAAGACTTTTCAGTTAAAATGAACTTTAGAAGAATTATATAGAAGAGGATGAACAAGGTAATGGGGAGAAGGTGTTGGAAAAGAAGCAGCCCACATGCATACACTGCTTTGGAAAACTTTGCAAAGTTTGTTCTTGGGACTGACTGTTTTAAAAACTTCACAAAAGACTTTGCCACAAAAAGTAGAAAAGTGACAATAAAACAAAGATAAAAGGCATAATCAGTTCTTTATGCAATTCCATAAAGAAGAACTGGATGACCTAATGAATTGGACTAATTTAGACAATATGACATACCATAAAATAAATTGCATGGTCATGTATGTAAAGAATATGTGTGTTTTAATTTATGGAAGGTTTGCTATTATCAACTTGATGCAGCTTTGAAAGAAGCGATAGAAGATAGTGTAAAGAGAGTCTTTTCCACTAGAGAGGGTAGTGCAAGATATTGGGTTCAGCTCAGGGGAATAATGTGTGCAGTTCTGCTCCTCCATATTCTAGAAGAAATTCAGACTCTTGCAAGTATAGAAGAAAGCCATTGGCTGATTACTAATTTGGAAAGCTAATTTTATGAGCGGAGGCTAGAACAGCTTTTCATAATTATGCTAGTAAAATGAAAGCTTAGAAAATATTTTTTCTTTCTGTAAAAAACTCATGAAGCTAAACACCAGGGAGTGAAAGATGACTATTTTAGCTGGAAAGCAGTGTTTGGCATGTGAACAAAGGTAAGCAAAGTGGTCACGAATAAGTCTAGGGTGGAAATTGGTAGAAAGGTTTTTAACCATCAGATGAGTGAGGTTTGGACGAAATTACTGCCATGTAGCAATGGGAGCCAAAAATGCCTAAATAATTTTAAGGTAGAGCTTGAAAATACATGAAAAGGACTGCATTGTAGGATTTACTTGAAAAGAAATGTATTTGATATATTGGGTGGCTCCTTCAGGTTCTTATTAGCAACATCTACTAGGAACTCAGTGTTTCTAGAGTTGTGCATACAAAATAACTATTACCCATCAAATTGCTTATGACTACGGCAACCAAACACTGGCTTACAAGAGAGTAAATTACAGCATGTTTTCCTGAAGTTGACAGGAAGTCAGCATGTTTTGCAGTGTATCTAGGTGCACAGTAGAGACTCAGCAAGAAAACCACTTACCTTATGTAGTACCTTCTTGCAAGTCATCAGCTTTCAGGTTAGAGTCATGTTTGCATCTGTAGTGTCTATCAAATTGCAGCTTGACAATTTTACGCTCATTATTTAATGAATACTTCCTCAAAGTCAAGGCTTTGCTTGGGAAAGAATAGGAAAATAGCACACAAACTGTATTCGTACATACGGATTATATATTTCAATTTTGTACTTTGCTCAAGCAGCATAGATTTCAAGTACAAATGTAAGTTTCTGCATATGTAATACCAGAGAGAGTGTCACTAGAGGTGACTTTTTTTTTCTTATTCTCACACCCGGTTAAAGATATAACTTCTGTATAGATTTCTTTACTAAACTGTAATACTTGAGAGGATTAGAGGATTTTTAATTATACACATTATCCTAAAGGAGTTGTATAAATACAGTAATGCCTTTTGGGGCAAAGGAAGTTTTACCCAGGAAGGTGAAGTTCTCTTGATCTTTTAGAAAGTAGGATATTTTGTTTAGACAAGGTGCTTCATTAACTATCAGCTATAGAATTTAGTTGACCTCTTTGGCTGCATCTGAAACAAACAGAAGGTCAAAATACTTTGAAATTCCTTCATTTTCACCTTTTTGAATACAGCACCAAGTAACTAATTCTTTAGTGATGCTATTTAATAAATATTTCAGTCTCTTAAATCAGCTATTATAGCTGATTCCATAGAGTGACTTTCATAGTGCTCAAAAGTGGTCTATATTTTTCTTCCATGAAGAAGTGTGCCATAACACTTCAGCACTCCAGTTAATTCACTTTTCATTTCAGCTATTTGAGTGTAAGATATTTATACTACCTCTCCCTCTTCACTCCAGGATCAAATAAATTGAAACAATCAAGAAAATTAAAAAAAAAAAAAAGTTAACAAGACATTAGGGACACTAATATTTATTTTACGCATTACAATCAGATTGCAATTACTGTAATAGATCTTTAAAAAAGTATAATCTAGCTGTACTGAAACAGTACTCTGAGTAAAAAGGAAGGTATTGGCAGATTGATGGTCAACACTGATGTTATCAGTTCTCTAATCAGATTGCAGCTACTGTGGACCCCATCAAACCACATAATTATCTTCTCTGGGTCAAGGGTCTTCAAAACCAATTTGTTACACATTGCAGTGTCATGAGCACACTTATTTGTTCCTGAATATCGTATTTATGTTAGACTGTGTACAAGGGTGTTATGGATATTTATTGTCTTGGAAAAGTATGACTAGTGGGGTGAGATGTGAAAACAAGATGCATTTTCCTGTTTGTGCTAAAACTAAAAGCAGATTGAATTCACTGAATTTCAGTAGATGACATATAAATCAGTAATTTCTGACAAAATAATATAGGGTGAGTTAATAAAAACGATTTCATGGCCTCAATGAGTCGTAAAACTCCCCCTAAAAATGTGTAATATTTATTAGAGATGCAACAATAATTCATTATTGTGTCTGTCAGAAGACTATAAACAGGGGAAAAAGCAAAGTAAAGCCCAATGTCACCTAACTGCATAACAAAATAGCAAAAATGTGAAACTAAATTTCCAGTATATACTAAGTTACAAGGAGTATGCATTTCTATATGCTCACTTGTTTTTATGAATTGATTTCTGATTGAAGAAAGAGCATGGAAAATACCAGAAAGATATGCAGTTGTTAGGGTTTAATTTCTGCTAAAATTTTTAGCATTATGGACCAAGTTTTGAACCAGGATGCTATCTAATCACGTGAAATAGCTAAGCTTCTCTGAATGCCAGTGTATACCAAAGGCAGTCAGGGAATGTGCTAGACCACGAGAGAAAGCCTCCCCAGAAACTTGTGCTAAATAATTTCACCTTAATTTATTATGAACAATCTGAGCTCACTGGCTTTTTGAATTTCTTAGTCCATAACTGTGGTGAAATGATCTGTTTCATATGGGTGATACTAGAACACAAATAATTTGGAGGGTTGCTTCAGAATGTTTAGGGAAACTTCCTTGTTGGCCTTCTTTAGCTCTGTGGTTTTATTATCATTGTGAGATTTTTGTTTCTGCCCCAATTCTTCCTTAAAGAAACAAAAGTCTACATGTTCTTAATGCCAGTTGCATTATTTAAGTAAGGATGTCTGGGCCCAGATGTGAAAACTTAGGGGGAAAAAATTGATAGTCCCCAACAGAAAATAGGAATCATAGCTGTTTTCTTTTCTATGAGACACTATTAGGTCCCAGTTTGGCAGAATACTTATCCCATGCGTTATTTTAAGCAAAGAAGTGGTTCTAATTGACTTCAATGGGACTACTCCTGTGCTAAGGAATCACATGGGTTTAAATATCTTACTGGATCAGACTTTCAGGTTTTGGAATTTTCACTGGCTGGAAGGGGACTTGCTATTGGGTCATTGTTTTTACAACCGTGGCAATAAAATCTGAAACCTCTCTGAATAGACTGAGATGGGGAGTTCCAGACTGAAAATGGAAATGTGTGAGATTCAGTTATTGTTCGTACATTTTCCTCACAATCACAGCTCAAGTCTAGCAAGTAGTTATGAAAGCATTTACCTTAGACACACTTTTAACTGTGTATAAACATTTATATGGATAGTCCCAAGTCATCACCATTTAAAATCTATAAGTTGAGAATGAAAACTTTCTACTGAAAGAAAAAAAACATCTGGAAACTGGACATGTTTTGGTGATCTGGTATATTTTGAAGGGTAAATTACTTTCTTAGCATAGATTCCATTAGACACTTCCAGAGGCAATAAGTGCTGGATTTCCTTTGTCCCTCTGTTATGGCTCAGGCATAAACCAAAACTACATATGAACAGTGTTCAGTATTGAGGATCAATTGAGCATTTGTTACTAACTGTGCATGTATTCCATCTTGAACTAACACGTTAGCTTAGACCTCTTTCCTTGAGGTTCTTTTGACATGTCTGACACTGTGTTGGGGATATACAGTTAGCCACTGTTGCTCAGCTGAGACAGAATAAATCCCAAAGCTATAACAATGCAGTCATGTGCAAGAATCCTTTGTTTAAAATAGAAATTTGGCACTCTTCCTAATGAAGTTAATGAAATGTATGACGTCTTTTAGCAAGACTTTTAACGGCAGGGGTTCCTTTTAGTTGTCTTGTTCAAAGAACCAACCCTGCATGGTGTAGTAAGTTCCTTAATGTAGCTGGTATTAGGAGAAGAGGTCATCTGCCGACTCTGCTTTGAGCAGAGTGATTGGACTGCACAATCTCCAGAGGTCCCTTCCAACCTCAATAGTTCCCTGAATCCATGATCAAAAAATATTTTAGTCACTTTGAAGGTCGGGGTATGGGTCATCTTCAGGCATTGATTTCTCCTTTTCAGAAGAATAAGGATTGCGTTTACTGGACGATGAAGACTAAAGTGTGTGTTGCACACTGTGTTTTCTCTTACTGGTTTATTTAGCACAGTGTGTGTTCACTGATGCACAGTAGGGAAGACTCTGCCCATCTAACTCTGCCAGCAGCAAAATACAGGCATATGCTAACAATCTCAATATCCAGGTCAACATACAGCAGTCACAAATGGTAACTGAATAGTACATAATACATCACATTCAGGATAAAGAACCAGATTTAATAGAGTAGTTAGTTTTTATAAGCACTTGAAATAGCAGTTGGTTAGTAAAACCCTATAAAACCAAGGTTTTATAGTAATGCAATATATATGTATCTATTACACACCTAATCATGTCTGAATTTGTTTTTAGCAATCAGTTAATATTTACTGATTGTAGTGCTCAATAACTGCCTAGTTGAATTCATAACTGGAAACATTAATTTGAGGTGGCACTATAAGTTTCTCATTCAAAGTGTCTCTCAGTCAAAAGCCTAGTATAACCAAAAAAAATAGAATAAAAAGTGCAATATACACAAGATGTATATTGTAAAAAAAATGAAAGCCATTGAAGCACATTTTATTGAATGAGATTTTTCAGTTTCATTCTAGTGATTATTCTCAGTGAGACAACCACAAAACATTTCTTACCATTTAAGTAGGAGCCACAACTCACAGGCTGTCTGTTCACTGAATTTGTTTCTGCATGTACAGAAAAGAGAGAAATGGCATTGCAAAGAATGACTGGGTAATGTACTCAAGCAAAACCCCATGACTACAGTACCCCTTCCTACCAGTTTCCTTTGCCAAAAGCTCTATTATATTTGAATGGTGTACAGTATTGGGGAGAGGAAGGACACATAAAGTTTCCACGTAATTTTTTTTCTAAATGGGCTAAGTCAACTACATGCAACTCAGCTGTATGTGCATGCAGTTGTTGAAAGGGATGCAGAGAGACTGTTTTCTTGCAAGACCTGCACCTTTGCTTTCAGTACTTTTCAATGGGAAAAATTACTATTTAGTAATTGCTAGTAGAACTAGTTTGCTGTGTGATGCCAAAGATCAGGGTCCTTCTGAATCCTTTGTGGAAGTGACGAGCAGAGGGCTCCTGCGGTCTCCTGAATAAAATTAAAAGCTTCACATCATTTAGATGGTGAATACAGATCATAATATAGCCCTATTGCCTTAAGTGGCTAATATTAAATATGTTTGGCTTTGTCAAGGACTTAGAATCCAAGAATTTAATGAAGCACTTAAAGTATGTCAGGTAATGAACTCTAATTTAGATTGTATTTTTGGCTGCAACGTAAACGTAGCAGTTTAGATACCATTCAGAAACTGATTTCAACTGTGGAAAGTTTGGAGAGGTGAGACATAAGGGATCTCGACTGAATATTTATTTCGGTTCTTTTACAGAGCATGATGTGAGAGTATTGTTTGATTAATAGAGCTGTAGTGGAGGGAAACAGTCACTCTATGAATGAAAAGAAACACAAAATTTGACTGCCCAAATACATGTCAAAATGTATATCCAGTCATCCAAATACTGAGCTTGAGTTCTATACACTAATGTATATGTAACAAATGTGTTAAATGTCATGTTGTATTGAATCCAATTGTTCCACTAAAAACTTAGAAGATAAAATAGTTGTTAAAATAAGCTCTTTTCAATGTTTTTGCACATCATTTTAAATGCAATAGTTAATAGAATTTTCTCATTACAAGGGACATGATTAATACTCTGTGAGATTAGGAGAACCTGCCTCGAGAGTTGACTTTCTGTTTTATTTTTTACGTCTCTCTCCAGGCTCAGCAGCCTAAAGTCAGTTCAATTAAATTTCCTTGTTTTCAATTTAAAATAGATTTACTGGTACTTTAATGCTTCATCTGGAGGCCCTATGTTTCTGGAAGATTTGGTTTTGGAGACTTAAATATTAATGAAAAAATAAACTGGCAAAACACCTGTAAAGTTAAACTGTATTTGGAAAAAGGAATTCTGTTTGACAATCAGAGTTGCCATTAAAATGCACCTTTGTTTGAGTCAACACCGCTCCAGAGATCTGTTTTCTGCAACAAATTGTAGCAATTTATATTACTTTTTCTTTTTTATTATGTGCATATCTGATATACAAAGAAATTTCCCATGAGACAGGAAGACATCTTAAGAGTAATACTTAAGAAGGATAAATAGAAGAAAGTATTCCAACACTGGTGTAATTGTAAATA
This sequence comes from Limosa lapponica baueri, assembly GCA_002844005.1. Lineage (NCBI taxonomy): Eukaryota > Metazoa > Chordata > Aves > Charadriiformes > Scolopacidae > Limosa > Limosa lapponica. The sequence continues at coordinate 3,902,352 of KZ505635.1, forward strand.
CCTAAAGGAGGAAAAATTAAATTAAATAATACCATAAAGCAAAGGAAATAACATTTAGGTTGTAAATGTTATCTCAGACTGAATTAATTTTTGAAGTGGAGGGAATGAAAACTGGATTTCTTGTCCTTCTGGGAACTGGAAAAGAGAGATGGAAAGGTTGAAAATCATTCCTTTCTAGAATTAAGATTAAAAGTTGACATTCCAAAAATCAATGCAAAATGATATAAAATAGAAAATACAGGTCTACTGAATACTTTGTTTTCATTTTGACCTCTTTTTTATATATTAAGATGCACTAATATATGTCGTAGATGAAGATAAAGTAAGGCCATAAACCTACTTCAGTGCCTAAAATTAGTCTTAGGTAGAGCAGGGGCACCTGTATCAAAGAAAACAATCCAGGACATTTTCCTGTGATGGCTGTCTGATCCTAAAGGCACCTATAATAAGGCACTGAGTACCTGTCTATGGGTTTATCTGTTAATATCTATACAGAAGAATCCATACCACTGGAGATGCCTTTTAGGCTTATAGCTGATTCCACTAAAAAACGTGGTATGTAGGAGAAATGCTGAAATTTCTCATTTAAAAGGCTTGTTATAACTGTCTTTAAGTGGCTAATAAAGCAGTGTTAAACCTGTCTCCCCCTAGTTCTTTCAAAGAAACTTCTCATTTTATTGTCAGAACAAATTGTTGCTGGCCATTTCTCTTTGTTCTGGACTGAAAGTTAACTCTCCTAGAGCAATGGTGAGCCAACTAAGTATTATAAATACTATAGCTATAATACAAACGTATAACTGACTGCCAATCTTAATACTCATTTTTGTTATTAACTGAAGTATGTCATTTGTATTCTATTTCTACTTTTTGCAGAAATTATGCTCAGGTAGTTCTCAAAAGATATTTCCCCATCAAGAAATCATTTTCTGAATATTAATAATGTAAAAAAACCCTGCAGAACACTAGACAAGTTATGTGGCAAGTTCAATAACCACTTCAAAACGTAATCTTTACTTAATTGTTGTAAGTATAGGCCTGCCAATCAAGATCAAAAATATGCATAGCTGCTAGGAATGCCACTGTAGGAATTTTAACTTGATGTTTGCACAATATGAAATGAAATCTGAGTTGATATTGTGAAGGGTAGGGAAAATCATAGACAAATTATTTAAATTTCCCAATTTGAATTATGATTTTAAAGCTAATATCTATATTCATACACTTGCAACAATGAGGAAAGGAGATGCAGGGAAAATACAAGAAGTATTTTTAAGTAGATACTCCACTTACTGCGCTTCTTTTTGTGGCTGTCAATGTGGGAGAATGCATTTACTGCATTTCTTTTCTTAGAGGAGACTTTTGAAGGCGGGTAACATATGCCTGAAAACTGGAAAGCTTGGTTTCCAGGCAGCCAATGAAAGTAGGTGGCAGAAACTGAGTTCATGAATATCTGTAAGGATAAAGTGTGTGTGCCCCCCAAAGGAAAATCATGATTCATATAATGTGGAAATGTCATCTTCTTTATCTACCCTTCTTATACTATGTTGCTGTATCTTTGCTTTTCCTTTAAAAATTACCAGAGTTCTAGGGAACATATAAACCAAACATTCTTGTTATTCTTTTCCGGCACCCACCCATGTTTGAACTACATTTCAGCTTACATTTGACATGAAAGTACTGAGGGATGCAAGAATGAGATCTTTTAAGAAATTTTAGAGAGGAAGTCCTTATTTTAGAAATAAAGCATACCCAAAACCTAGAAATAAACACTTGCAAAATTAGGAATTGAAGTTGTGGAAAGCTGAAGCTGAATTGTATTATGACTAGGAAATGAGTTCATCTGTATTGCTGGCTGACATACTGATAAATACTGCACAAAAGCTGCTAGTATCTGTTATTTATGGAATCTATATACATTCATCTTCATATTTGTTCCTGTATCACTCTATGTTTTGGGGGCTGGCACATCTTTTCACAATTTGTTTTTTATCTGAGGTAAGATGTAAGAATATATTTGCAGTCTTAACTGAACTCTGAACCATCTTAGTGTTAATTCTATGGAAGAATAGGACTAAAAACTCCTAACCAGTACTTTCATGCTTATGGAAAAAGGTGATATAGGGGTAGATCTACTCTGAATACAAGTGTTCCCGGAGTGAGCTACTTTGATCACTGTTTTTCTTTAGGCAGGAGCCTACATTTGACTGTAGTAACTGGACTATTTTTTTCTGCAGTGTGGTACAGCTTCAGCAAGACCCTCCCTGACACCACAGGGAGCATGTCAGATGCTCCCACAGATGCATTAGTTATACCTTTAAGTTAACCTGCAGATGATTCGTCATGCTTCTTCAATTCTGAGACACGTTTCTCTGTCCATGGAGTGTCTACTCCTTTCCAATAGTAAAAGTGTCCATCATATTTAGATGGTGGATGAGGCCTAGAAAATAATGTCATTTTAGATTTCAGAATGATTACTGATTTATGACAGTTCCCCCTATTCCTTCATCCATACATGGAAATGAGCTTAAAAACATCCAAGAAATAAAATTCAGACATAATTGACAGCATAATCTCAATAAAGAGCTCAAAAAAAGGGACTAGTTTTAGACAGGGAATCCAAAAGTTACTCATTTTCCTTTCTTACTCAAGAAATAAGTTCTGTCACCTTGAAAATAACAATATACTTGCTTTTTTTAATACAGTGATAGCAAATGATTTTTTCTCTTTCCTTTTTTAAGGATCATTTAAGTGACTTTTAAATAATTTCTGAAATTTAATTTGAATAAGTTTAATATACACTTATTTTTAGTCTAAAGAAATCCTCTGTCTTTTAGTAGAACATGTCACAAAATTATGTACATTAATCAGGCTAACAGGTTTAATGTGTTGAACTTTCACAGGCATATACACTTCACATACACTTCAGTATACAGCTGAGACTATGGCATGTTCAGTACTATCATGAATGAGTTGTACACAGCTGATAAATGATATGCAAGAACTATTTTGAGTTCTTCATTATGTCTTACTGCTCCTAATACCACTTCCAATTATAAACTTCAACAAGCTCCTCATTTGATCTCTTTTGTAAATGTAATAATTTTCTCTTAGAATTTGTCCTTGAAAGAACCTTTTAGCTTGATTCAGCAAAGCATTTCTTCACTTGCCTACAGGAAAGTAGTTGAACTGACTATTCTCTTGCTTCACCTGAATACATTAAATGTTAATTTTTTTAAAATTTATAACCATTTGGAACAATTATAAGTCTATCCCATAGTTAAACAGTTAGATGATATTTATGTCAGAAATATTTTCATAAATCATGATGTGCCTAAGCTTAGCACAATATTACCGAAATTAATGTATTTTAGAGTACTCAGACTAATGCATTTATTAAAACTAAATCAGACCATGCTGTTTGATTTAAATTATGCATAGATTTTCCTCTCCACTGTTCAGCTACAGTAGTTAATCAGATTTTTTTTCCAGCTTGCTTTCTGCCCTCCAATCTTTAACATAATTCTTTCATTTTCAACTGTTTTTTAATAGCATAATTGTATTCATAGAAAATTGTATTAATAGAAAATACAACTGAATTAATACATATACACATATTTCCTTAAAAATAACATCATTTTTTCACTTGTTATTAGTCATGTTGTCCTAAATAGTTCTTGGGAATATTGATTTTTATGCCAATATTTTTTCCAAAAGTTAGCTGATTTTAATATTTGATCACTATTTATTTTTTGTTGTAAGAAACTGTCTAATTACTATTTTTATGGGATAATAAAACTTTTTTATTATTCTTGAAAATATTTTGCCATTGTTATCTTGTACTGCACAAAACAAGAATATGCGACAGAGGATTTTAGTGTGTGTGTTTCATCATCTTATTTATCACAATAACTTAAGTATTAGAACAATAAAGTACTAATACTTCTGAGATTCTTCTGAGGTTTTAAATTGTTAGTGTTATAGAAACAGTGCTGTGAGCTGATGCCAACATATGTTCCTGGAAACATTTATAGTAATATAGCTTCAGCAGAGACAGTAATGGTATAAACAAGGCAAAGGAAATACCAGAAATGCAGCAGATGCTATTGATTATATGCCTTGGAGAGTATTTCACTTATGTATTTTAAGTCCTGTCAATGTAAATCAAAAGGAGGTGATGTTGTCAATAAGATATATCACAGTCAAAATAATGTGCAGTGACAGCAGTCTCACCACGTTGGTGGAACACATCACGATTTTGGAAATAGAGAAGATATCCATGGCACAGCTGAGGTACTACAAACCAGAAGAAAATAATCTGATTCAAACATCCAAATCATTGTGAGCTGTGATCAAATTTATGCTGAAAGTTCATATGGCTGATAGGGTGATATCAACTTTATGTTAAGCTGATAGGGCTGCTTTACATTGACTAGTGTGTTTGAACTTGATCTAAGTCTTATTCCTGCCCTCAAGGTTTGCAGCTTTCATTATTTCTCAGGCTTGTAAATCTGGAATCCATAGCACTATTTTTTTGGGACTGGAATAAATAACCAGAAAAGGCAAGCATAAAAGTTTTGGTTTAGAAGACAATGCTCGGTGTCCCTGTGATGGGTAAGTAGACCTAGAGAAAAGCTTTCTTGCTTTTGTGATCTACAAAGAGCCACCGTACTGATTCTGGAAATAATATTTTAAACACTGCTGGTTGCAGCTGGGGTAGAGTTAATTTTCTTCGCAGTAGCTAGTACGGGGCTATGTTTTGTATTTGTGCTGGAAACAGTGTTGATAATTCAGGGATGTTTCAGTTATCGCTGAGAAGTGCTTACACAACGTCAAAGCCTTTTCTGCTCCTCACACTGCCCCACCAGTGAGCCAGCAAGTAGGTGCACAAAGAGTTGGGAGGAGAGACAGCCAGGACAGCTGACTCCAACTGACCAAAGTTATACGCCGTACCATATGACGTCATGCTCAGCATATATACTAGGGAGGAAGAAGAAGGAAGGGGGGGACATTCAGAGTTATGGCTTTTGTCTTCCCAAGTAACTGTTATGTATGATGGAGCCGTGCTTTCATGGAGAAGGCTGAACACCTGCCTGCCGATGGGAAGCAGTGAATGAATTCCTTGTTCTGCTTTGCTTGCGTACATGGCTTTTGCTTTACCTGTTAAGCTGTCTTTATCTCAACCCAGGCATTTTCCCATTTCTCCTCTTCCAATTCTCTCCCCCTGGGAGTGGGTGGGTGGAAAGGGAGTAGGGCAGAGTGGGCGAGAGGCTGTGTAGTGCTTAGCTGCTGGCTAAGGTTAAACCACAACAGCACACAAGTAAAATGTTACCTGTTTTTGAAAGCTTTCTCACTCTTCATTGTGAATAAATCTAGGAATAAATGTTAATATTGTGTTGTATGAAATTCTGCACTAAGAATGGGAGCTAAGTTTGAAGCAAGCATTTGCCTTTTGTAATGTGGAAATTCTAGCACTACTGGCAAAAATACCTTTGAGAATAGATTAGCCCTACAGGTTTGTACAAAAATAGGAGCAGTAGAATATTATTAAGCTTTTCTATAACTAAAGCATATTGAATGTACATTGAATGTACTCAAATTCTTTGAAATTACATATTATATGGACATTTATACCAAAAGTTTTTTTTTTAATAAATAGCAAGAAAATGAAATTATTTGTAATTTGTCAAAAAAAGCTGCCACATAATCTACTGCAAAATAGTTTTATTTTTTACTTGACTAGTGGATATTGAGAAGGCTGAATTCCCATTTGTTACCTTTTTTTTTTTTTTTTAAATTAGCAAACAGCATCTTAAAAACAGCAGCAAGGGACAGATCACATTCTGACGTTGTGTAGTTAAATCAAAGCTCTGCTTCTTGTCACCTAAATCTGAAAACTCAAAGATTAGTAAGAGAATCTACTTGTGGCCAGCTATCAGTGGAGATGGATGTTCAATCTTCTTTGTCACCTAGTGGAAAATACCATAGCTCCCTAGGTTTTAAGTGGGCTGTGTAGTTGTAAGTAGCTTACGAGACACTAATCAGTAATTAATAGATGATTTTTATAACAAATCTACAGTGAATTATTCAACCAGTTTTCTTTAGGTAACCTCAATGCTTTTAAAAGGTTGTGCTTAATGTAATGTAAAAGAGCATGAACACAACAGAAAATGTCATTTTTTAAAATCATAAGGAGAAAGTGCTCTTTCTTATTCAGAAGGAAGTCTTTCTTGGAAAAAGAGGCAAAAAGAGATGTTAGGAGGTGGATTGCTTTCCTATCTACAGTGTGCATATTTTGTGAATCTGGGGGCAAATTCTGATGTCAATTATATCACAATTATCTGCTATGTATTGTGCAGCTTTACAAATCCTGTCGCATCATTTCATTTCTCCTTAACTGACTATAGGATACTTGTAGCACTTATTGCAGCATACACAAAATTTTGATTTATACAGATTTTTCAGGATTTTTACCCAGTTATCCCTCTTTCTTTTCCTTCTTTTCAATTTCATGAAATTGCTTACACTGTATCCAGAGTGTTGAAGGAACATCGCAATAATATCATACATTTGGTACCAGGAATGGAATTAATACAGATTCACATAATTTACAAAGGAGAGGGCCATTTCTGTTTTCATATGTTTTCTGTAGTGATTTAATTTCAATATGAAAACTAACCTTGCTTAAAAAAATAATCTTGATTTTATTATTGAATCATGAGATTGAGCTCCAAAGATTTACAAGTCTCTCAGCTAACTCACGTCCAAGTGATCCTTCATACCTCTATTTTATTCCCCCTGCACAACTTGGAATGCAATTCCCAGGTATATTCTCATCACGGAATACTTCATCGGGTTTCAGGGTGAAGTCATACTGCAGGTGTTGATTTACATGGAGTTGCTTCAGGTTACTTCAGCATATGCAACAATTTCATACTGTGTAACAAATTCAGCATGGTGGTTGTTTTTTGTATCAGTGTTAGATGTGGCTCCAGTTATGTAGCTAGCAGAATTCCCTCTATTACTGCATGTTTTTCATTAATCGATATCTGACACATATTAATTTCTTGCTTAACAGTGACACTGACCAGAAAGGGCTGCAGCAATCGGTTCATCCATTCCGCTAATAAGATACTCAGGTCTTTCTGCTGCTGCCACTCATTTCTATCTGATAACTTTCTGGACACATTACTCTCCCCACAGAGGAAATGCCATTGCTGCTCATATTTAGAAATATAAGTTTTAAACCTAATTGTTTTTCTGACCTTCCCAAAATTGCAGGTTATGAAAGCAGTAAAAGCAGTGTTTTAGAATGAGGGCCTTTTTTTTGTGTGTGTGTGTATGAGACTGTTAGCCTGTAGCGATAACCAAACTCAAACCAAAAGTAGTATTTTTCTTCCTAAATCTTAGAATGATGCCTTCTTTTAAGAACGTAAATTCTCATAGTTATTATTGACTTTCCATGGACTCATTTTTGCTACTCTATCATTGTTAAAACCTATCGTGCTACCTAAGGATTTATCTACTTTTATGTTATACACTAGATGAGGACTGTATTTTAGGTGTGAAATCTGTCTATTGTTCCCATACGCCTATGGAGGAAACCAGAGGATGTGAACTGGCTTTCCTTTTGATGACGTTACGCTGGAAGACGTCTTCCAGGTGTGCACTATTTCAGCAGCTAATTTTCTTCAGTTATGGAATCAGACCCAATCCCACAAAGTAAAATCCCTGAAATATTTACAAACCTCATTACTAAATGTTTCAATGTACAGGTCTCTTCCTATCAAGATGTTTCTTTTTAATTTTAGTATAACGTAATCCCCTGATCCTATAGGCGATAATAGGATGGATGGACAGACAGACAGACAGATGCGAACTCTGGTTTTAGCTATAAAAGATCGGCTTGATTCTTGAAGAAAAAGGTTCACTGGTCCTTGTACACTATTACCTCCTTGCTAATTATGATAGCTTTGGGAACTGATATTCAGATAAAATCAGTGGGAGTCCATTGTTCTTACACAAGAACAAAACTTGCCATTTTTCTATCCCTAATTTGGGGCTCATCTTTTCCAATCTAATAGATTACTGGGAATTAAAAAAACAAGTTCTTAATGAGCTTTGAAGCACAGTCTTCTGGGCCCTGGTTTTTGAAGTATGTGGCACTGTAGTTTATGCTTTCCATTTGAATATGTATCATTCAAAGGTGACTGTGAGCCATTCAGACAGTTTTTGACCCTGGGATGACTCTGCAGTGATCCAGCTTCATAGAAGTTATGACATGCCTGATCCCAGGGTTGGTGGGATACACATCACTTCTCCGTGACACTGAGAAAATAGTATGAGCCTGAATCACGTGCAGTCATGCTGTGTTGGAGTCATGTTTCTACGACTGGCTCAGTGGACTTGAGGGTAGCCAGCTATGTGTTGATGCTGCAGTGAAATATTGTTTAACGATACATACTTTCTTAAAAGCAAAGATTTTTCATAAGAGCTACGTGCCTGCTAATAAGGACATATAATTACATAAGATATATTCCAGATTCTTATGCATAATTGATCTGTCTACATGGACAGCTTCTTGAATTATGATATGAAATTATAGTGTTTAAGGTTATTTTTACTACTAGTAATATTACAGAATTACAGCAGAAACTATAGGGAGGTTCTTCAGATATAGAAAACAATCAACATAGGTTGGCAAAAAAAGGCTTAGTTATGATTTCCAGTAGTACATTTATTCTTCATTAATTAAAACGTGTAGAAAGAGAAATACTTATTGCATTTGAATCTTGATAAACTGAAAAAGCTGGAAGAAAAACTAAAAAAACCCTGGGTATCTATAAAAAGTACATATTTGAATGCATCAGGGTCTTAAAATGTGATGCATAATGTCTGCTAGTTCTAACACTTCTCTTTTCTTGGCCTTGTGCTCTCTTCAAGTAGTATGTCAAAATCAAGGGAGAATTTGATCCTTTGAATTACAGTAAATATTATTCTTTTCTTCCTAGAAGCCAAACAGAATTTTGTGGTGAGGGTATTTAACACAGATTTTTAAATACCTTCGTATGAGTTTTCTTCCAAGACCTTTTAAAATTGATAGCGTGTTTCTTCCTCGTATTACAAATAAAATATTCTTTGGTTACTTAAGTTTAAATTATATAAACTATATTAAAGACATGAAATGAATCTCCAAAGGCTGTTAGATTATTTAAACTGTAAAAATGAAAGTAAAAAGAGTTATTATTGATGCTACCTTTTCCTAAAAATTGGTATTTGATCTAAATTCTCATATTAATGTTGAGAGCTAAAAATTATGGTAATTTCTCAGAGCACTATGATACTGCCATCTATCCATCCAAATACTTGTAAAAATTCAAGACTGACAGAAACTAAGTGTCTTCTATACACAAAGCAAAGTGTTGTTAATGTGTGCCACATGGAAAAAATTTAATCTTTTTCTGACCTGAGAAGATCATGTTCAGGATTTTTGAAACATTACTATTTACTTTGGTTCTCCTTCATGAGAGTTTTTTGAGTAGTTGGAGTTTTAAGACATGCTGGAAACCAAGCTACTGAAAAACAACTTAGTTAAAAGTTTCAGAATTGGATATTCCAAGAAAAGTGATATGTACTTGCAGATTCTTGCTCCTGTGAAATTGTTCTCAGCCAAATGCTAGAACTAACACAGGTGAAGGATTATCCTGTTATCAGTCTTCTAAACCAAACAAATTAGGATGTTTTTCAAAAGTTGAATCCACCAGCTTCACGTTATACGCTGAAGGCTGTCATTGCATAGAAGATGTATCAGCTGCTGGCTCTGGCAAGATTAAATAAATAATAGCTTTGCAAGGCTGAACTCTTGTTCAGTGCTCCTGGAAAGGACAATTCCTGGCATCTCCTGAGTGACAAAGAGAATTAAAGATCCAAGTAAGAGCCTTGTGAAGGAAATTAAAATATTTTATTATGTGTTGAAAAGTTTGAATTGCACATTATGAGGAACTACTTTTTGCTGAAAAGTTAAAGACCAGTTTGATAACGTCTCTCAGAACAAATCTTAACTCTTACCATCATTATTCATAATGGCTGTAAGAGACCTGGTTTAAGAATTTCTGGTCCATCATTAAAGGTCTAAAGCAAAGCTTAATTGTAAAACACTGTAAGTAGAATACTATATCCATGGCATCATGAAATGCAACTTTGAATGCCTTAAGACATCCAGTTGTGTTATTTATGTTTTCATATTTTCATAGTTCTGTTAAGTAATGACGTCAGAGTCAGGCATTTCCTGGTAGGTATGGCTGAGTGAGAAACTCATATCTTCCATGTGGCTGCTAACTGCTGGAAATGCTTTCTGTCTCTGTCATTACTGTTTCACATTCTGGTTAATAAGGGGCAATAAGTTAATAACGAACTGGGTTTCCTACTCTTAACATGTGAAGATTTAGAACTGTAACTGTCAGAAATTTTGAAAAAATCCAAGGAAGTATGAGAAGGATATGAGCTGTGGACTCCAGACAGCTAAGGGAAGTGCTGAAGTTCATTACAGTCCTGAACCTTATTTTGAAGGTCTGGCAGGACTTAATATTCACTAGGAAAAAATATTTAATTAAGTGATGAGTGGGAAAGGGATCCAGTCTTGTGAAGAAAAAGAGTAAGTGGACAGGCTGACTGTACTACATATTCATGAGAGCTGTCAATTCTAAAAGACTGAGGAATCTATTTCTCTAGACAAATATGAGACAAAAACGTGGGATCTGTGGGACTATACTCAAGAATTTCTCAAGAAGAAGTTTTTCTGGTTTCTTGGAAGTTTACTCTAAATTTTGAACTATAGGAGAATTTAAAATACACAATATAAAATAAGCTGTTAGTCATTCCTATGTTCGTTTTCATGCACAATTATAGAACAATCATTTGGAGCAATTTCGAGTTAGCTGAATTATGGTTCGGAAAACTAAAAATTAATGTAGGTAATTACTGAATCTGATTTCTGAAGTGTTGCCTGTAACACGTAAAAGCAAATATGTTATGAACATGCTGTTTGCAATGAAAGTATTTATGAAACTGACTAAATAAGGATGTTTCTTCAGGGTTGTGACACCAGAAGGGAGTTCCATAAAAATTTGATAGCTTATTGGAAGCGAGGATTTACCATTGCCTTACATTTTATTGCACACTTTCTGGGAACACATATGGAATGCCAGATGCATATGTAGAAGGTGTCAAGATGTTTTGGAAACTGTATTGTTTCACATGAAACTCAGTGCAGTCAGTGCAGTGTTTGACATTTGAAAAGTACATTTTCAAAAATAAAGTGGGTATTTAACGAAACAGGCAACAACTGAAAAGAAGGACTGAAATTTACCAGTTTTGCAGTCTTTCTGGTTTGATTCATCTGTGTTTTACTCTAAGAAATGAAATAGCTAATAAGCATCTTCTGTTTATTTTTCCTTCTTTTTTTCTCTTTTTCCCCCAAAAGCTTAGCCAGAAATACTTTATAGAAATAAACCCCAAGATTTCTGACAATGTCGTTAATAATAATAATTTTTTCTCCTTATTTTTTAGGCCATAACCTTTATTCCCATACATGTCTTTGACTCATTATTAGATTCGATCTCTGTGTGTTTCCCTGCTACTATAACTGAATGACCAATTTAAAATTCTGACCTTTATTCCACTTCCTGGATACAGCTGTTACTTGAATTTCTTATCCTTATAGTTAGAAGGTATAAACCTATATTAAAATAACAATAACAAAATAGATGACTCAATTTATTTGCTGGCTGATACGTTCTGGCTCGGTTGCTCTAGAGCCAAATTACTGATTGTCCCTGCTTTGTACTTTGTGCAAAGATGATGGGAAACTTTTAGATGAGTTGTTCAAAACTGTATCTTTTCAGATCTGACTTGAGTTTCTTTTAGCTTTGCTCTACTTCAGCTAGTCATACAGAAATTTCTTATTCCATTTGTCTTGTAAGGATGAATTTCTGAGAAAAAAAAGGGAATGCAAGCTAATATTACACTGCTTTATTGCAGCATTAGAGGAAAGAAAAAAAAAAAA
>KZ505635.1:3928505-3953622 GCA_002844005.1 Limosa lapponica baueri
GAGAATTCTGTGATTCTGTGATATGGCAAAGACCAATGTCGGTCTTGGTGGAACAGAGCAAGGAGTCACAGGAAAAGCTTTGCATTACCACAAGGGATCTAAGGGAAAGCAGAAAGAGTGAAAATATAAAAAATATCCATCTCTTTCCATTGTCTTTTTAATTCTGCTATTCTAAGGCACTTTTTACTCTATTCAGTTAAGTTAATTTAATTTTGCATATTACAAACATTATTAGAAAATGTTTTGAAGAGGCAACCAAAGTCCTGAAGAATAGAACTCGTTTGTATCCTGAACTCCTGGAATGAATCAGAAGCTGGGGCTGAGGAGCAGTTCCTTGTCATATAAGGGGTCAGCAAACTTTCAGAAAACTCTAAAGAGAATGAAAAAAAAAAAAAATCAGAGTAGTATTGAGAAAACAGAGCAGGGGGGAAAGGGGGAACCAACCAAAACTCAAAGCATAACAAATAAAGGAAATGCTTTCCAGGGCCTTTGACAGGCATGAAATTGGCAAGTGGAAACTGCTTCCTTCTCTGAAAACCTGAAATGAGCAAGATTCTTCAGAGGGACCTTTTTTTTTTGCTTAGTAACTGTGACACAGTGTTTCCTTGTGAATATGATAAGCAAAATTAAGATTAATGAGGAATGTAAAAGTTGTTCCCAGTGTGGTTAGAATGCAATCTTCAGGGACTGCTTCTCTCTACAGGGATGGCAGACATGCCTAAATGACTCTCTTTGAAAGAAATGCTTTACCTTCTCCCACTGCACATGTCATGAAATAAACTACTAGGGAAGGATTTAATTCATTCATCCATCCATTTATCCATGTGTCTATCTGTCTATATATATCATGTGTATACCAAGTGTGTACAGATTTATGTACCTACCAATCTATCTATAGTCAGTCTGCGCACACAGGATATATACATATACACGTACACACACATATATACACACATGTAATTATATAGATCATTTGTTGTATCCAGTGCCTTGAATTTCCAAATGCTTTTAATCATTTTACTAAAAGGCTTTAAAAATTATACATAGATAACGGATCAACATTAACAAACTGAAATTTAACTATCCGTGAGTGAACTATCATCAAACAGTTTCAGAGAAATGAAATTAAAAACTCTGTATTGCAGAGATTTATACATAATTTCAGATATCTATTTTACTAGAGTATTAAGCCTCAATTGTTAAGCTGTTAAAGTAACTATTTCTTACTTGTGAGAAAATGAGACCTATGTTAATTTCCTTGTACACAGACTGAGATAAAAATTCTAAACTATATGTGGGTGTGTAAAAGAAAGTACGTGGTATAGGTGGGTTAGAAATGTTCTATGACCTCATTATAAGGCACTTTAAAACTCAAAATAAGAGATAGTCTGGAAATCCTTGTGGAAGTTTTTACTTAAGTCCTCAGCTGTCATACAAAAAAAAATTCTGCATTTTTTCTCTTTTTCTCTTTCTTTCCATTCTCTTTCACACACATAAGATCTAAGGATCTTGAGTCTCCTACTACATTTACCTCAACTTCCTATCCAACCACAAAGACAGGGTAGAATAAGCTTTCAGGAAGGACCGTGTAGGTATATAGGTAGATAAAAAGAAGAAGGTGAATATCTCGTAAAGGACAGGAACTGTTTAGTCTTACCTTTTAAGTTTATTGTATCTCCATTAAGAAATTACCATGCAAAATTAAAGGAAAGAACTAGGTTTCTCATAACCTCTCCTGAGCTGCAGAAACATCTTAATTTTCTGGTTTCTGGGCTGCAAGGGAAACTTGGACAATTGAATGTCTTACCCTGTGACCAGGTCCAAAAGAATGAACTCCTGCACTTGTACTTTAACATTGATAGTACATTGCATGGGTGAAGGTTGCTGTAGGATCAGGGCCCAGTCATCAGTATACGAGACTTTCTTTATTAATATATTTTTCATGCTTGAAATGTGAGCATATTATAGTGCAATGTGTTTAGAGTTCTTAAACCTCTGTCCTTCAGCTTATAATGACAAGAACACTAACAAAACTAAATTTCAAACATAACATTGAGCTTATTCTTTCCCAAAATCATTCCTTAATTAGAAATTCCATTTGGGACAAAATTTTTTTCATAACATATGCTATGTTGATCTAAAATGCAGAGGAAAAATAACTTCTCATCTAAACTTCAATACAGGGTTCACCATTCCCAGAGAAGTTATTAGTAGCTGTATTCGCATTAAAACCACTGAATGTAAAGCTCAAATTGTGAAGTGATTGGTGAAACCACACATCACACTTTAAAACTCATCTGTACAAAATCTGTCCAAGGCAAGCACTTTTTCAGATGCCAGAACATTTATTTTAAACTATATTTTTCTGATTTATGAAAAAAAAATTATCTCCTATCATCCAAAAATGCTGTTTAGCATTTGCATTAGCATCTGAGAAAACCATGATACAAAATCTGAAGAAAAGTAGCCATTGGCTTGAAATAATGTTAAACAACTTGATCTGATAAATCACATAATAAATAAAATATATGCTTTACTGTCCTTGAGGAATCCAGACGTCATTTGTGAAAATATTGTATCAAGTCTGAGCTTTTCAGTCCTTCATTGGTCTTGCATCACGAAATCAAACTGAGCAAACTGATCCCCAGAGTTCAGAGAACTCTCTATTAGCAGGTGCTTTTTCTTCTTAAATTAAATGGTTTCAGCTTGATTGCTTTTGATCAGGGCCGCTGAGTGATATTACACAGGGGGCAGACATTGCAAAAACAAGGCAAGTCCCAGGGTATCAAATTCTGCTTTCTCTCCCTCTGCTCTTGTGAAGTTTTACCCATTTAGAAATATGAGATATTCATAAGCAACTCCAGCAATCCAAGTTATGGGGAGTTTCATTTCTCACTAAAAAATTGCTCTTAAGAATGTGTAAGAAATTAATTAACTGAAAATTACCGATTCACTGCATTTAATTTTAAGCTTCACAGAGGTACCTATGTTAGCGATTTAGTTCACCTTTGGTATCAGTGGGAAACGCAGTGTTCCTCCAGAAGGAAATTGGTTCCAAAGTAAAAGAGTATTTTGAAGGAAATTCTTTTAAGGTAGAACCAATTAACAAGTTTCTAATATTTTCATCCTAAATAACTATTTTTCCCTGGTTTCCTTCTCAGGGTAGGGTGTTCCTCTTATATCCAAATTAAAACATATCAAACCTTACAAATTTCTTCAATTTTGGCCTGGGTATGACTGTGTGATTAGGTCTGTAACACCCATAGAAAGAAAAGAATGATCTTAATGTTCTTCAGGGTGCTGTTGTATCGAGTTCTACTGTGGATTATGATCCATTCAGTATACAATGCCAGTGCTATTAGTTGATGAAGTTGCTTTAACCAATATGTATGGACTGGAGAGTGCTGTGTCCTTCTACATCTGTTGCATATTAGATTAGATACTTTATGTTTGGGGAATTTTATCTGAACTGGGATTTAAGAATGGGTCAACATGCTGTTAACATATACATCTCTCTGACATTTAAACAATTCCTTAATCTTTTAGGGTTTTTTTTCCTTGATCTTTTAGGTTGTTTTTTTTTTTCCTTTTTTTTTTTCTTCTATATCTGTGATTGTTTCGTCTATGTGATTAGATGATACTTCTTATCAAATGCAGATGATGCATGAGCTGAGGAAAGACACAAGGCAGACACTACATAGGGCAAACACAGTTTTGTGGTAAGGTAAGAAAAAACTATTCCCCCACAGGGACACATCTGGCTAGACTAGTTAGTAACAGAATGATTGTTTTGAATTGATCTTTAGCTTTTTTGCCTCTATGAATCAGAGATGATTTTCAGTTTTGCAACTTTAGCAATCACAGATAACTTCAATAACTTGAGATCATTTTAACAAGTTGAAAGACATCCTAATCCCAGGGGGAATATGACTTTTGTGGGACTGAAAAGACAAACTTTTATGACGTTGTTAGTTTGTGTGCTTGGAGAGGAAGTAAGTCAAATCAATGATGGTTAGGAAGAACAGCAAAAGATACAAGCCTTTATAAACTTGCTAAGCCCACATAAATCATCTGGGAAGGGAGGCAAATTGCTCCAAACCTAAAACAGTATCACAGATATTAAAAAGAGACATCTGGGGAGATTTCCTGAGGGAGGACTTCCTTCTGACATATGGGCGTGTAAGACTGGAGAGGATTCTCTTCAGCACAGCCCCAACCAACAACCATGTCAGGAAATCCCATTCATACATTTAACAAGCTCTACATTTAGACTACTGAGCTTTGTTGCACCAAACCTCTTCCTACTGGAAACTTCTCCATATAGCTGAAGTGAACCTATACTCTTAAGACAAAACAGCTCCATGGTACCACTTTCCATCCTGTTTGCTGCTTTTAAGATAGATGGAAAGAGGATGAAAAGACAGGATGTGCCTTTCTGCTATGACAGGTTGAACATATCAAAAGAATGAATGGCATCTAAGTGAAATACTTGAGTATATTCTTGATACAAGGGTCCTTTGAAACTTGGAATTAAAACTATGGTATTCATATGTGTATGATTAATTTAGCTAAAACAATCCACTCAAATAGCTGCTGGTTATGACAGGCTCTCTGAGAAAATTACAAAGGCTAACAGTGCTTTACTACCCCACCTCTATGCGTGTTTCATTTTAAATTATTTTTAAAAAATGTTGTTATAGTTCTGTAAATACAAATTCCAATCTCTTTTTCTCTTGGTAAGTGAAAGCACAATTGTACATTACGGAATAAAAAGTTTAGGGATTAAATGGAAACTAAGGTAGCTGTTTAAGAAAAAGTTTACAGTTGCTTAAATTTGAGAGCCTCTTAAAATATCTTAGCAAAGCAATCTCAATTATTTCTGAAAAGCGAGTGCTAGACAAACAAATAGTGTTAAAGTGAAAGCATCCTGCGAAGGAACCACATTTCTAATGTGAGTGGTTCTCTGTTCTCTGTTACAATGAAAAAGAATTTCACTTCTGCAAAATAAAAATGAATACATTTATCCAAAGGAAACACTGATATATTCTTCAGTTCAGTAAAAAGGAGAACAAAAGTCACTCTGGAGGTTCACAAAAATGCATAATTTTAGTACATTAAATTTGGCATAAGCAATTGTAGTTGTTACAAAAATAGAGTTCACTGGTGATGAAAATTGTTATAATTGGGTTGAAATAGTGATAGTTCACAATTTAATCTCCACTAAGAACAAGCTATTTTGTTATTTTCGTGGAAGCTCTTGTGTTAAGAAAACTTAATAGCTTCTAATTGGCAATGCGTATTACCAGTCGAAGTTTTATCATGGTGAATAAGCCATGATCAGAATTAAAGAAGATTCTGATGTCTGATGCGATTGTAAAGGAATTACACAGATATAAATTTTGAAAGTTATATGGATGTGTAAAATATAAATATATAATAAATATAATATATAAAATATATGATACATAGTATATATAGTATATATAAAATAAATATATAATATATAATTTATACAGAGTGTAAAATATAAATACTAAAAAAAATGAATTTTTTTTGTAGGATTCAATAAATAAATTCTGATTGACCAATAGCAAAGCAAATTTTTTTTTTTTTATGTGATGGTAAATTAGTTGTAAAGTATATTCTTTGCTAAACTCAGAGAAAAGCAAAGGTGTCTAAAAAGAAAATAAATAATAAAAACATTCATTGAGTTTCACTTGAAGTTTTGCACAGAGGAACAGAGCTGACAGAGCAATCCAAGGGAGGGGTTACTGAGGATGATTGTTTAAGTGACTGGGATCTTCTGTTGTTCAGCTTACAAATTTTGTCAAATAAATTCTTTACATAAATATTACCATACAATGACAAATTATTTCATAGTGGTCTTTTCCAATCAAAAGAAATCTGGCCTTGACTTCCAACATGGATGCAAGTGGGGGAAGAGATGACAAGATGCACTCATCCAAGTTTTTATTTTTCATCTCCATATGCATCGATTGCTTACTTGTATTTGGGCACCTGAACTAGAACTGATAACTGAACTACCATTTTCCCTTTTCATATCAACTTGGATGTTTTCGAGTTCTGAATGTTTAAATGGTGGTGCGTGGCTAAACTGGGGATTTGAGTGCCTAACTATTGATCCCTTATGCAAATTTTTTGTCTCTCTAAGCAGCCAAAATCATATGTAACGTGTTTCTAATCTGAAGACATGGATCATTAGGTATCAGAATAAAAAAAAAACAACAAAAATACCCCCCAAAACCCCTAAAGTCCAAACTTTATGTGCTCTTCTCTGCAGTCATTCTCTGAAGATTTGCAGTATTTAATTTCATATTATCATGTCTTGTATGCAACACTCACCAAACACTTACAATTATCCATAGCACAGCTTGGCCACAGATGGTATTGCTTCTAGTACAGCTCCTATCATACCGAACAGTCTATCTGTGCCTATGTTCTTTATTTTTTTTAGCTTGTATATCTCTTAGAAAGGAAAAAAAAAATCCATTTACTGATACTACCTAATTTCTCTCTTCCTCAGTTCCTGCATTATTTATTATTCAGATCTGTTACTGTATTATTTAACAGTATGAAGTGCCTTTAAATACAATTTTCATGAAAGGTGCACTACTAAATAAAGTTCTATTGTTTATCAGAATTAATGTCTCCTATTATGAACAATAGCTCTGAATGACAACTTTCTACATTAAAATATTAAAGACATTTAAGTCACTTTATGTAATCTATGGGAACATTTTGTTTAATTCTTTTCAGTTCCTCGTACTTTGTCTATGTCAATGAATTGAGGTCAAGGAAAATACAAATCTTTCCTCACTCGTAGGGTATCTCTTCCTGATTTCATGCTGCCAGTGGAATTCACTCTTGATCTCTCATGTTCCTAGTAAATGCTACAATTTGTGTCTTTGAATGATTTCTTTCATTTCCTTTTTTTTTTTTTTCCTTTATTGAACCGCCTATCCCCCCCCCCCCCCCATTCTGGTAAGTCATGCTTGTATTAAAGAAAAACAGTTTGGGCAGTAAATATATAATATGTGCCACAATAATGGGCAGTATTAGAAAGAATAATAATGTAATATTTGTATTAATGGGTACCTCTGCCAATAGAGCTATGAGTCCTGAAAAATAGCTAAAACACAGTTTAATTAAAAGAGACAATATATCCCAATAGATCAAAATTGTTGAGTAATAAAAATGAAAGTACAATAACGAAATACAGAAAGTCTCGTAAATAAAATATTCCATTAACCACCCAGAGGTAGAAGAGCAAAAATACTCCTTCACATTTGGACTGGAAAGCTCCCACAAAGATTCATGTACAGAGAGCATGACACCACAGTTTTTCTTTAAAAGGGAAGGAGTATGAGGGCACATTGGCACTTCTCAGAATAAATTGTTAACAGAAGTGGTTTTAGAAACAGTTGATAAAATGTGTTATAGCAAATGTTCAAGTCCAGATGGTATCTATCTAAGAGTTTAATCAATGGCTATTAAAAAAGTTTAGTAAATAAACCTAAATCAGGAAATCTCTAAAGGACAGATAGAAGCTAGGAATATGTCCTGGAAAAGTATATAGAGAGCGTCATTGTTGTCTATATATCCTGACCTAAACTCGTTCCCGTGGTATCCCTTAATAGTCACTCTGAAAGGATAGACCCAGGTCTATATAGACCTGTGATCTTATCCAGTACACTTGTGCTTCGGCAATGTAATATTTTCATACCTTTACTTATCCTTCCATAATCGTATATATAAACTATAAATAAACAAACTTGGTTGGTTTTTTTTTTTTGTAATTGGCATGGCTGATTTGTAATATTCTTGTATCCTTATCCTGTGTGCTTAATAATGAGATTCTGAACGGATTCACCAGTAGGTTATTAAATCAAGATGCTTGAAATTTATGTGCTTTCTTCCTCTGTCTGTGCTTCTCCCTCTACATTTTCCATGCCTTGCTGCACAGTATCTTAGCTCAAACTAGAGACCTAGGAAGAGTGTCATGCCCTACCTAGCTTTGTGTGTAGTCTGTTACTTTAGGTACTTTCTTCAGAGGCTGATGTGGTGGGTAAAGACCACAAAACCCAAAAAAATCTCATGAAGTATTCTAACTACTCAATAGACATTTATGACACCAAGAACTCCAGAAACTAGAGAGGGTGGCTTTCAAAATGTCAAATTTTCCACTGTATTATTAATCTGTTATGTGCGGTCTCTACAATGAGAAGAAAGTGAGATTCTACGATGAATTAAATGAGGTACATGTGGTACAGATGCAGTTTCATGCTCTTATCTGGTACGTGACATATTACACAAAGCAGGAGATGGATAAATTGTGAGTCATTGTAGCCTAAGGCAGTATAAATAGAAAAGCTTTCAATGGAATAACTTTTCAAAAGGTGTATGAAGGAGAGACAGGAGGATTGTGTTTGAATACATTGACAGAGAAGATACAGACTGACAGAACTCAGAAAGGCAATGCGAGATTCCTTAATTAGCCCACTCCCTCAATGTCAAAGGATGAACCTTACTCTGAATAGTATTTGGAATGACATTTTCGTGGTATATTTGCTTTTCAACTACTCACTTTCTTATTTTCCTATCAGAATTAAACCTTTCCTTTGCTGAAATAAAAAAATAAAAAAAAAAAAAGAAAGAAGAAAGAAGATATCTTTAAGTATAATTTCTTCTTAAAGTGAACTATGATGATCATAAACCTGTAATGGATTTATTTCCTTGGATATAATAAATTCAGAAATATAAGAAGGCTAACCTTCTGGATGCCTATAACTTGGAATGTTTTTGCCTGTAAAATAAATTAAGTTATTCTGAAGGGAGGTATTGCCACATGCTAGTATAAGGGGTAAAAGCTTTAATGACTTAGCACCTCCCTGATGAAGGGATAAGCCCTGGGGTGACAGCCCATAACTTCATGCAGTTGCCTATTGTCACATCAATGTGTTTTTGAATAAATGTTTTTCAGCTCAGTACTGTTCATATTTTTCAGAGATATGCAAAATATGTCAAAGAGTTTAGGATCTTCAAAGCACTTACTGCATCTCCAACAGGCTTGGTTATGAGACAGATATGGAGTTGCTCTGCTCAATCAAGACAGGAGCAGGTCTTGACAGACCCAGCCACAAAATTTCAATTTCTTAAATATGTTTAATTTTTAAAATTTAGATCCCATGGTATTGTGAAATACCTTCTTAGACTTCTGTTGCTAAATTAATCCTGAAACATTTTTGGAGGGTGAAGTTTCCTATCCACAGATATTTTCACTTGCTCCATGGTGCTTTAGGATAAGCAGTGAGCATGGTGCTTTTCTGATATGAATTTTGGTATAATGCTACAGATTGGCTCTGCTTGAACCTCAACCACTGCGTAGTTCTGAAGCAGGGAATCTGCAGACCCAAAAGTATACTTTTGACCTCTTACATTTAAGCAAATATAGGTGAGCCATTTGCTGGAAATCAATCTCAAAATTTTTAGTAGAACCGAGAATATAATTGGTGAATCTTCTTTCTGGAGCGTTGACCTGTATCATACTGACATTTAAACATGATGTAAGTCTGATGATATAACAAAACCATTTGGCGTTAGCTGCTGAAATTTTTGAGTCAGCTGTAGATGTTTTAGAGAAGAAAATGACAGAGCTTATTAAAAATTGAGATGGATTTGATAGATAAGGATTATTGTGTTGCCTTTTCATTATGTTCCTCAAAGTTCTCTTTGAAACAACTGTTTCCTTTCTGTCTGCCAGACATATCCCATGAAATGAAAATAAGTATGACAAGTGAGAAACCTCGCACAATCCTGCCATAAGTCTTGGAGACTTATCCTGAAGTTTCTTTCTTTTAGTTCTTTCTTTCAACCTTCAAAGGTTTATACAGCAGCCCTAAACACTTTAGACAGAAATAGGTGGCTACTACACATTTAATGGTTTCCATTTCTTGTGGATCAACTCAGGGTTATCCCAGTCTTCTGCCGACTCAAGTCATAAAATACAGCTTTCTCTTCTTTTACATATGGATCACAAATGTGACCACTAGAAAAAGAGATATAATACCTTGCATATGTACTGGATCTCTCACCCAAGGATCTGTTACACTCTGAAGTAATCTGGCAATGGCAGACTTGGATCACTAATCTACCATTTTTCACAGTGTCGAAAAAGCTTATCTATTTTCTATTCCCTCATATAATTGTAATTTGTATAGTTAATTAGTTGAATATGTTTTCAAGTCCCCCAGTTAATTCTTACAAATGAACTCTTCTATTAGCAGTTGAATGTAATTTTGCACATTTTTTCATGTAGCTGAATTATTTGCTTGTCAGCTGTCAAACACAGGTGGCATGTACAGAGGAACATCTTTTTTACCATGACAAGTTAGATTGCCTGTGCAATGCCAGATGTGTACAGCATATAAAATGCTTCAAGGTTAGTGGTGATTCAGAATGAAAGTGTTTACTTATTGCAAATAGTTATCAAAAACAGCAACAATTTTTTCTAAAAAGTTTCCTAATTACTATATTTTACAAAGTGGTTATATATTACTTTTTTTTTTGAACCTCTAAAAAGGTAACTAGCATTTTCCAAGTGATTTGGAGGTCAAAGGAGCTGTACAATTTTTGTATGAGGTGGAATCCATTGAATAATATCTGCGTCCACTAATGAACGATTATGAACATTATTATTTCTAAGTGCAACCACATGGTCGAAAGGGATACTTAGTGTGCTTTAAATATGAAGATCTTTAGTTTTGAAATATCTCAAGCATAAAAACATATAGAAGCATCATTTGAAAAGGGATTCTAAAACCTTATGGTACTCAAGCAATGACAAAACAGTAACTGTTCTCATTTTGCCAAATTTTCCCACTCATGTGATAAGAAGGAGGTCTGGTAGGTAAGTTCTTCTATCTGGGTACAGTAAATGCCTTTGAAAAAATCTACAAAATTTATTATTTACACTTCTACTTTAAACTCTGTACTTTAAAAAAATTCAAAACTATTTCAATCTGCAGTTGAACACTTATGTTACCTTCACAGAAATATTAAAACAATTTGTAAATGAGACCTTCTGAATCCTTGTAAACCTCAGGCAGAGCACTGGGAAAATGCGAGAAAACATTGCTGAATCTCATGCTACCAGTAAAAGACTTTCCTTAAAATATATGTTACGAGCATTTCTACTAAGTTTCCATAGTACTGGATGCCCTATTCAACTTAGGTGCTTTGATTCACATCTGGTTGTGAAAAAAAGTGACACACGGTCACTTTTTGACCAAAATTGATTATGACTTGATCTAAACACTCTCCCAAGAGGAACAGAGCTAAGTAAGGCTAAGTCTACACGGACACCTGACTTCTTTCTTGAACTCTCTAAAGTCTCCTAATTTGACTTACATCCATGTATAAAGTCTCCAACCTGTGTAGAAATTGAACTCCATAGTTGAAAATCTGCCATATAGATGTAATAAGTAGCCATGACCCTAGTCAATAGCCAAAGTGCTCCCTTTTCATTCCGTGTGCACATGAAAGTCAGTATTGGAATCCAAACTTCTGGACAAAGCTACGTATTCTGTCAACTCTTACTTTCCTCACCAGCTTTGTAAAACATCCAAGGAAAGGCTGCAAACTGCAGAGTGTAGTCACAGTGCCTTCAGGCTGAGAAAGGAAGTGGCACTGTTATTCTGCTGCTCTGACCACAGTTTTCTACTTATCTTCCACTATCCCCTCCCTTCTGTTGGTATAATCACTTATAAAGCTACATAACAGGCCGTATTTGGGGAAATTAAATTGAATTAAAACTATTTTGATGAATAATGTTCTATGGCAAACCTTGTAGCTGAAGATATGGATCTGAAAGAAGGTACATATGAATCTTGCTTGTCTAAGGAAAGCAGCTGTAATGTCAACTATATTCCCAAAGACTATATTTGTGGGTCAGTTCAGTGAAGACCAATTTTAGGTTTTAAGATGTCCTTAGCAGCGCTCCACAGCTGTGCTAATATCAAAGTAGGAAGGCTTGAATTAAGTTGTCATCACTACCTCTTCTTCTGAGAGTTGGTGTAGCCAAGTACAGCATCTATGCTATTATACTTTCAGGAATATTTTACCATAGGGTAATGAGACACATCATTGCTCTAAGAATATATTAGCTTTTCTGGGATGGAAGTTAGGTATGGAAGAGCCTGGCCACTTTATTATCAACATATGTATGTCAATGTAATGTTTTTTTTAGATCCACCTTGAAAACATTATCCTGTACATAAAAGTATATGGATGCTGAGGAAACAGTGGTGCTGGGCTTACCTGGAGATATTTGGTGGATCATATATTGTTATATGACTTTAACAGCTTGACTCTGTTCTCCAGATCCTGCTCTGCCCTTTTAGGGCCAGATCCAAAACCCACCGAAGCCTCTAGAAATAGGTGTCATTAATCAAAAGCATACTGTGGATCAAGTCCTTACTTGATATTTACACAACATTCAGGATTTTACTCATATGAAACACATAGTTGATTAGCATGCATTTTTATCTTACTTTTCATAAAACTTAAACAGCAAATAATGCAAAGTGTAGTAAAAAGTCTATCACATTTCAGTTTTCAGATGTTCATGATGCTGTGGGTAAACACCACCCAGATTCTTCCTTTGCAGCTCAGTTAAAAAAAATTATGCGTCACCGGCAGGAGATAACAGAAATTGTCAGTTATTTTTCTTGATTAATTTTGCCAGCTTGTGTTATACTGTCCTCTCTATCTATCACTTACATACCAAATATTGTCTGACACATATTTAACTATACAGCTACAAATCTCAACAGATTTGTATAAATAAGACAGTGTGAAATTGCAAAAAAGCTATTTATAAGCAACTAACCTGGAATCAGCACATGAAGGCTGCACAAGTTATCTCTGAAACCTGCCAGTATAACATGTCTTAATAAAATACTTGCTTAACAACATACAAAATAATCTGTCTTGGTCACACAAAAAAATTAAATAAATCAATAAAATAGGATTATGTACTGTTGTACCCCCTCTAATCTCAAAATAGGTCTCTTGAAGGATTCACAGAAGAGAAAAAATGCTCCATAGGAGCAGACTAAGTAATTTAGCAGAACTTTCAAACATCACCAAGCATATCTTAGTGCATGAATGTGAAACTTCATGGTGTGTTGCAATACAACATATGGATAGTATAGTGCCTTATGGATAGTCCAAGAGGCATAGTAACAAATTTAAGGTATGCCACATGATGACTTTTAGAAGTTCTTGATGGAGAGGAGTGAAATACTTATAATTTTTCTGCAAATGTTACAGGCCTGGGTCAACCTTTTACCATATTTTCTTGATTGTTCCTACAATAACAAAATTTTTTTGAAGAGCATTACAAAATAATTTATACTATTTTCTTCAATAACCTATACCTATATACATATATACATATATAGGTTCAGTAACCTATAATTACTGAATTACTATTCAGTAATTATACAGAAAATTTCCTTTCACCTTTATATATGAAAAAAAGTTGTGGTTTTTTAGACTTACTGTTTTCCATTAGTTGTTCTGCGATGAAAGTAAGACACAAATTATGGACACAGATGTAATTCATAGCACGAGGGTGATCTGTAATCAGTAAAACCTCATTTGAAACTTGGTTTGTAGGACTGTGGACAAATATGTTCTCCATTTTGGAGCTTTGAAATATAAGTAGGAGTTGAGTTGAAGGAAGTGTGATGATTCTGTTTTCTTTTTACCCATTTGCATATGTAAATGGCATCTGAAGCCTCAAAATATGAAATAAGGAACTGCAAATACATGGCTCCCCAGAAAGCTTCTATTGTTAATAGGAAAGGTAGTCTATGAACTGGTTTATAATCACACCTCAGATATGGATTGTACGTGGTAGTACAGACCATTGCATCTTTCTTGATATTTGAAAGGTACAGCTTTTTTTCTGTCCACTTCTTTCCCTCCTTTCTAAATAAATTTGCTCTCATGAATTCCTGAACACTGAATGCTGCTTCAGGACACCTATTTTTTCCTAAGTTTCGATTTTTCTAAGTAGACAGAAAGTTCTCAAGACTATGCAATTTTCCACTTTTCTTGAAAAAAAAGTGAAAATAATCAGAATTTATGAAGGAATAGTTCAACCATGACAAGGCTCTCTGAATTATAAACATACAATATTTGTATCACCTGCTGTTTCATTTGCTTCTGTTCACCAAATATTGAGACCTGCCAAATGTCTAACAGCTTCAGAGCGTGGCTGGTATGAGAGGTCTGTTGTCTCTGTTGAAAACAAGGGTTTACAATTTTTTTTTTGTTTGTTTTTAATTATCAAAATGACTTACAGTATATGTCAATCATGGTTTCTTTCCATAGCCATTTACTGGTTTACAATGTTACTCATGCCTTTTAAAAGAAACATAGGAAAACGTGTAATCTAGGTAGTTGGGCAATGTTCATTGTATTGTTGTAAGTTTTCATGTTTTATTTTTTAGTACAAACAGTAAGAAAGAGATAATTTACTTGTTTGAAAAGGAAAGTCTTTCAAGCAGTGTAGGAGGAATAATTCTTGCACAATTCCTTGCTTTTTCATTGTTTAATTTCAATATTACTGCAACAAATTAAGCTGAGTATGTTGATACATAAAGAAAAATGAATGTTCTCCAGAGTTTCAGGTTTGTTTTGAGCATATATACCCTGGAGGCTTTTCTCAGTCTAAGAGGGCTTTAGTGAATCAGAATGAATACAACAGGATGTAAAAGAAATGTGTTTAATTAACTGCATCACAAAAAGAAAAACAAAAGATAAAATGCTATAATGTAATGTCCACAAAACCACTGGCATAAAATGCATGATAGAGATCACCCCTACAATATATTGGAACCTTTCCCATAGTAACTGAAGCAATATTTGTGGACCTAGACATGGGACTCTATTAATCTGGAGAGAAGCCCCAAACATAAACCAATTTGAAGCATGTTAAAGTAGAGGTGCTATCTGTTGTATCCTAAGAATCTAATTTTCTGTATGCAGGTGAGTGTTTTGCATGATTATGCAAATGTGTGTTTAATATATGCACTACTATCTAGGCATGCCTGAATCATAGGTGGGTGTATATCTGTAACAATGCACGAGTTTCTCCAAGTGTGTGAGAACACCTTCAGGAGTTACACATAGTCGTTCATCTGTAATTTGAGATTGCACACAGTCTTCTATGCTGGGAGGGACTTCAGTGTTAAAGATTCCCAAATTCATATGCTAGGATGTTTAGAGTTTGTGAATGGTGTTATTTATGTTAGATGTGTAAGGATGTGGGCTGAATGTTTGCAGTTTCAAGAGGTCTTTTGATGTCCCCTTCCCAGAATCCCAGAATAGCTGAAGTTGGAAAGGACCTCTGGATGTGATCTGATCTAACCTCCTGCTTAAGTAGTCACCTACAGCTGGTTGCCAGGCAGATTTTTAATATCTCCAAGGGGGGAGACTCCACAACTGCTCTGGACAACCTGTGTCAGTGCTCAGCCACCCTCACAGTAAAAAAAGTGTTTCCTATGTTCAGAGGAAACCACCTGTGTTTCAGTTTGCACTCATTGTCTCTTGGCCTGTGACTGAGCACTACTGAAAACAGCCTGGCTCTGTTTTCTTTAGACCCTCCTCTCAGTTATTTGTTCACATTAAAGAAATTCTTCTCTGAGCCTTCTCTTTTCTAGGCTGAACAGTCCAAGATCTCTCAGCCTTTCCTTTTAGGAGAGATGCTCCAGTCCCTTAATTGTCTTTGTGCCCCTTTGTTGAACTCTCTCCAATGTCTGTCTTGTACCAAGGAACCCAGATGTAGTCTCATCAGTGCTGAGTAGAGGGAAATGATCACATCCCTTGACTTGCTGACACTCCTCCTTGTGGAGGTGAGCACAGCATTAGCCACCTTTGCCACAAGAGCACATTGCTGGCTCATGCTCAACTTGGTGGCCACCATGACCCCCAGGTCCTTTTTGACAAAGCTGCTTTCCAGCTGGGTAGCCCAGAGCATATATTTGTGCATGGGGCTGTTCTCCCCAGGTGCAGGACTTTGCAGTTCCTCTTATTGAACTTCATTAAGTTCCTGTCAGCCCATTTCTCCAGCCTGTCAAGGTCCCTCTGAATGGCAGCACAAGCCTCAGGGATATCAGCCACTCTTCCAGGTTTTTATCATCATCAAACTTGCTGAGGGTATACTCTGACCCATCATCCAGATCATTAATGATGGTGGTACACAGGATTGGACCCAGTATTGAGGCCTGGGTTATACTGCTAGCTACTAGCCTCCAGCTAGACCTTGGGCCACACCACACCCACCTCACTGTCCGTACATTCAGCCCATACATCAACAGCTTCTGTATGAGGATCTTGTGGGACACAATGAAATCCTTACTGAAGTGAAGGTAGACAATATCCACTACTCTCCCCTCATCTACCAAGCCATTCATTTCAGCATAGAAGGTTATCAAATTGGTTAAAAGTATGACTTCCACTTTGTGGATCCATGCTGACTACTCCCAATCACCTTGTTGTCCCTCATGTGCCCAGAAATGGTTTCCAGAATTAGTCCCAGCTTTCCAGGGACTAAGGTGAGTCTGGCTGGTCTGTAGTTCCTTAGATCCCTCTTCCTGCCTTTTTTTTGAAGGAAGGAGTGACCATTACTTTCAACTTGTTTGAAGATAAAGTTGCTTGAAAAGGGAAGAAAGAATGGAAGGCTATGAGTGACAACTATGTCTCTCAGCTGCTCTAGCAAGACAGCTGAGCAAAGTTGAATGCAGGATTCAGATGCTTAAATTTAGTAATCTAGTGACATTTTAGATGTGCTGGGATCTCATGCCTGATATTTAGCAGCTGCTTCAAAGGATCTGTCTCTTGTGGGTCATATGTCATATAAACCAGTCCCATGCAATTATTCTAGGGTCAAAAATGGCACGGAATCCCTCCAGTTAAGCATTTGAAACATTCTCCAGGTGTCTATGAAGTTATTATCTTTCTAAGCTTTCCAGAAGATGTGAGGTTTTGCTACCCTGCAGACTGGACTACATGCACAGCTCCTAAAATGAATATACGGCATGACATCTTCTATGATTTTTCTTCTATGAAACTGCTTTTCTATGTCAGTCACCTAGGAGTTTTTCTCTGAATTATATGAAATGTTTATATTATTATCAGAAGATTTACAAACCTCTACAGTTTCTAAGAATTACTCTTCATTGGGTATTCTACTTTCAAGGCATAGTTTCACTTTTCCAATATTGTACTATGTTACAAAATTTATATATTAATTCTAGCGGTATATCATTTGGATAATCCCATCTGGTTTAGGTCTCACCTTGCCTGTTATGTTACTTAAATTTCTCCAGGAATTTTGTACTGCCAATTTTGCTGACTAATAAATATGTTAATTTGCCATGATTTGTCATGCTCTTGCTATTATAAATAGCAATTTCATACACATTACATGACCTTTACATGGATAGTTCTTCATTGATGTTCACTCTAAATTCAGCTTAAAATGATAGTATGCTTTCATCCTAGGCTTTAAAAATTTAAATGGCCTTACTAATTGTATTGTGTTGAATTTATAGCAATTTATTTCAATTTGGAAAATTACTTAGTCAAAAAAAATAATTAAAATCAGCGTGCCAAATAGAAGAAACATATCCTAGCTTAATTTAAGTTACAATTCTGCAAGTATGCCAGATTCATCTCAAGTTTCTTTATGTGTTTTCTTAGTTTTTATTTTGTACCTCTCTTGTGCTTGTATAAAGGGTGAAGAAGCAGCATCAAGAATGTTAAATGGAGAAAATCAGTAATGTCAAAATGACCATCAATTTGTAATCAACAAATTAGAGCTGAGCACACAGCGAAAGTGACAGAGAGAATCAGGCAGTGCTGAAATGTACACATCGAGGTTATGCTCTGACAGCTCTGACAAGTGGCACCAGCCAGGACTCCCATCAATCAGGTATTCTCAGCAGAAGCTGAAAACACTGAATTCATTTTGTGAAGCGATAACTATTCATTAGCCAGCAGAATGAAATTGTCTCATTTGTTTTAGACATCACCTCACCTGATCTCTGAACCTAAAGCTGCTGTTGTTGTTAATAGCATCTGTTATTGTACTCTGCTAATGCACAGTTGTAGCAGAGCCATTTGTAGTTAATGCTCTGCAAATACCTTGCTGGAACTGACCCTTACCCAAAATAGCCCACAGACTTATTTGAAATTAATTCAATCACTGTGTATGATAAATGAAGGAGGAAGAGATACCTTGACTCTTACTATGAAGTGAAGTAATACATTATTCAAATCAGGTGAAGGGTAAAAGAAAAAAATCATTTTAATCTATAAACTTGTTGTGAATAATGATTATTGAAAGAAAACGTGTAAAGCGGTCAGAAAAGTTATGCAAGTTAAGCTCATAATGAACTGAAACTAAAAGCTTCTGATTAGTAGTTTCCAGGGAGCTTGGTGAGTTTACAGAAATCTCCATAAACTCAGTGTAAATGTTTTTCAAGATGAGAACAAATGTCTATATACGTGACTTGATTTCATAACTTTGTGGATGTTGCTTCTCTGGAGAGCATTTTTTTCGGTCTCTGCTTTTGTGCTCCTTCCTGAAACACTTCTACATAGGCATTTAAATTGTCTTGGAAGCTGAGGAGCTGTAGTTCAGTGGTTGGGTCTGTACTGTGTAAAAACTACAATGCTCTGACACTCTGTGAGTGTTTGAGGGTAACCACTACGTTTTCATTTCTGCTTTTTTGACATCCTGCATAGCTCAGCTCTGACCAGATAAACTGAGTAGAACGTTTTTAAACATAATGATATAGAGTCTGTGCCCCACCTTGACCATTGGTTGTTAGTTTGGCACTATTACAGCACTGTTTTGTTATTACAATACAGAGTGGAATCTACCTGGAGACATCAATTTCTTGTTTCTCTTCAATCTGCTTTAGTTTGCCAGAGCAAATCAAGTTTAAAGCAGTAGCCAGACTGAAGGAGAAGATCAATGTCTCAGCAATATAACTAGCTTCCCAAAATCTATGTTGGCTACTTGAAATTTCGTCTTGCAGTTCACAGAGAGAAATTAGAAGTATGATGAATATGACTTCCTGCCTTTCATTTTCCTGAAATCATTGTCCTACCTGTAGATGGCAAGACTTGCTGTAGTGATAACCAGGTAGACCTGGTAGCCGTGCAGCAGCTCAAGTATCTGGGCATATTCAGAAGTTAATGGTTGTCTTTGGCAGGATTAGCACCTAGTAGAATATCTAATTGGAGAGCTGAGGATGCTCATGCAGTTACACAATAGTTGCATTTTTCTTCTATTTTGGTGTCACAGTTGGGTTCCAACAAATACGGTTCTCATCTGTTGTGTTCAGACAGGAAGCAATTTCATTACGGTTTTTTTTTTTAAGGTTTATATGAGCAGAATAGATTCTTATTTAGTCATAGAGAAACCAAAATGACTCTGCCACTGGTAAGCTGGGTATCTTTAAACAAGACACTTGATTTTTCTGAAGCTTCCTCATCCGTGTGAGGCCTCCTTAAAATACTTTGAAATATACTAGCAAAAAGTCATATTCACATGAATGTATGTGCAGGTATAAACTAATTAAAAAGCTAGATAAAAGTAAAGACAAAAATAAATAATTTACACATGGTCTGCAAATATTAAGGATATTATTTAACTATATATAGAACCATTCCTGTGGTTTTTTTTATGAAAAAAATAGCTTCCTCTGTTGTGTTCTGCAAATTGCTTTGACTATTTTTAGCAAATTTATATAGCCATAATTATTTCACTATGTTTGGTCTCCCAAAGACACTTAGGTGCCTTAAGTTAGGTTTCTGACACCAGATGTGAGATAGCAACATAATTGGAATATGTATGCATAAATGTGTACATAAGTATCTATATTTATACTTACATGAAGAATAATGGCATTTTTAAAGACGTTTTTATAGGTTCTGCATCTCCTGCTAACATGAAATGAAAAATTACGCCAGAATTAGTTCTTGCAGATTCCTCCAAACTCTTTCTTCTTTCTCCTTGCTATCTTTAAGTTACCTGTAAAATTTAGTTCAAATTAGAGCATTTCAGTTTTCCTCAGGCTAGCCTGTCTTCCTAGCACTTCAGTAAATAACTTCTTATGAGCAGATAGCAGCTGGAAGAGCAGTTAGGAGTTGTCTTAATCACCAGACAAAAAAATCCATCTATTCCAGCTTTGATGCCTGTGGGTAACTGGGAGCTATTTTATTTGCATTAAATTTGCATGACTTCCTACTGCCTTCTGCAAGCCCTTCCCTCTTACAGCCTCTGCTTCTGCTTTCCTCTGAAATTTCATGTAGGTTGCCAAGGTACGAGTCTAAGATTTTGACTGTTTTAACTGTATCGTTGTTACTTATGAGCTCAGATATACCTTGATATTGCAGAGAAACTTAAAAAATCAGAATATTACTCATGTTGGAGAAACAGCAGTGTAAAGTTTTTTGAAGCTGAGTTAAGAGCAAAATGGAAACTAACAGCCTACAAAATATAGCTGAAGAAAATTAATGCGTTTTCCTAAGGAAAGATCTGAGACTTCCTTGTCTACATGGTCCTTCCTTCTCACTGCTTGTAGAAAGGCTAAAGGAGGGCACAGAGAATGCTATTCAGACTGATAGTATACACAGGAAGTAATAGAGTTGTTAATACCCCATTGTTTTACCACAAGTTGAAAAATCAGTCTGGTATTTGGTTCAATAACTCATTTTAGAAACACTGAGGCAGACAGACAGCCACAGAGGTAAGCCAGTCCATAGCCCAAGCTTGGCAGGGCATCACGGTACAGGAATTGGCACTCGGAGTATTTGGTTTGGCTAAGTCATGCACCCCTAGATGAAGTGGGAAGGATTTCTCCTCTCCCCCCTACTGCAGGATGCCTTACATGCTATTGTTTCTTTCAAGACTTATATGTACTAAAGACACGCTCATTGTAATTTTTCAAATACCCTGTTGGTAAATGAGCTTTGCAGTATGGCACGTATCCCACTCTTCTGATGACTATATCTTAACTAAATTGTTTTGTTCTGCACAACCTATTGTTTTCTTCTTTTCATTTCTCTTCAAAACAAATAATACTACATTTAGAAAAGTGGCATTTTTGAACTGAAAAACAATTAACCTCATATGTGCTCCAGGGCTTACAGGATTGCATACATCCTGCTGTATGTCTACAGATGGCTCTCATTTGGATTCGCATACAGCATACTGGATTTGAACATCCTGTGCTCTCTGTTACTGGCTCAGTAAAATTAAAAAAATTGTCTTTTGTGCTGGTTTACACCAGTTATGATGGTCAGTGTGTTGAAAAGATTCATGAGAAATGAACAGAACAACTCTAAATTTGCCAAAAATTCTATGGACAAAGGTCAGGACAGAAAGACTGTCCTGGATTCCCTCTTCAGGGCAAAAGAAGGGGCTAAGGCATCTTCTCTCATGTGTGTGGTCTGTGCACAGAGACAGTCACAATGAATTCAGGATGATTGCTCAGAATTAATGCCACCTCTGCGTACAAAAGCTGTGAGGATGATACAAAAGCTAACACCACCTCACTGTTGTCCAGGGAAGACTGCACACCATACCTCTTCAGAAGGTGGCAAACCTGCCATTCTACTTTAAACTTCTGCCCTATTCAGGTTTCTGCTGTGGCATAGTCCCATCTTATCATTACACAGAGCAAGCCAAAGTTAGAAGTGACAACCGTGAATGTTGGCATGCCTCAGAGAGGGGGACTGAAGCATGAAAGACAATCAAAATTACTCTTGCATTTAAAGGGGAAGAGTTTTTATATGGCACCGAGTTCACTTGGTGGAAAATACTGTAACTGGAGACTGAAATCAGGCATAGATTTGGCATCTGTGTTTGTATGTTTGTTTTAAATCAGCAGAAACAATAAGAGAGTTTTTCTAAAGAACAAAACATTTCATTTTTTATTTTTTTACATTAAAATATTTCATTTTGGAGGTATATAAGCATTTAAGCAACTTTAAAACATTCAAATACTTGGTATTTTAATTTTGATTGACATCTGTATTTCAGACTTACATGTGTAAATAAGAAAAGAAGAAGAGAAGACATTTAAAGATCCGTAAAATAATCCAAGGACATCCTGAAAGGAAATTTCCAATGGTTTTTGTATTTATTTTGTCAACACCTTGAAAACATCCATTTCAGTCTTCCTCCCCTCCCCCCACTTTCTTCAGATTTTTTGGTTTCAGTCAAAAAAAAAAGTCCACTTTTATTACTAATAGCTTTGCTGAATTGCAATCAGGGCTGAAATATCAGCAGCATTAGAAAGAATAGCTCTAGTACATTAATATAGCAAAATCTCTTTCATCAGCAAACTACCAAACACTTCATTCATCTTTATGGAGCAAAGTTCGGAGCAGTTTATCTTGACCCTCTTTGATGCAAATACAGTGGGAAACTATTACTGCCAGGTCCACCAAAACAGACCACCTAATGGCACCAGTCACTTGTTCACAGCAAGGGCAGTAACGTGGTATTCCTCAGCAGTCCCGTGCTGAGATGAACCTCAGCTTTTCCTTCCTGTTGATTTCATCCTATGCCTGTTAGAATTTTATTTTTTGCAGTCATGCAAATACACCCTCTTTTCAGAAAAAAAGTCATACCATATAATATCTGCTTACGCTGTCAATGAGCTGTTAAGAATATGCAATTACTAATGATTCACATCATAACCAAAATACGCTCAGTTATTTGCTATACAAGATAAACTAGCTGTTCCATATGTGCAAAACAGTCCTAGAAGTTCTCAAAAATCATACATCTTTTAGATTTGTCAAAGTTACACCATGATAAATAATTTTTTTTAATAGAGGAAATAGTCCTCTGATGGATGCCTCTTTTGACAAAAATTGTACTTCTTGGGAATACTTCTCTAGAGAAATCTTTGTGTTTTCCTGAGAGCACAGTGAAACTTCAATAATTGTAGAAAGTGATTTTTTTCCCCCTCCTCTGTTTTCATTGTAGGTGTTCTTCCCCCCAGTGAAAGACTGTTGCTTGCCTTTCTCCATATCAAAAGTTTACTGGTTTCCATTCCTAGGTAGTCCCACAAAGATCACAGTACTCCAGCATCTACCATCCTGTTACAAATCCAGGAGAGGCTTTTATTCCCCTTCTCCACAGCCCCAACTTGCCACTGGCCACATGTATGCCCTTCAGATGTATCCATCTGTCAGGGAAATCTCTTTTAGATTCTTAGATCAGACACCAAAATGAGACTCCCTACCTCTTCCCTCCATATCAACATAAAGGCAATTAGGGCTTGTCAGGTCCTGCCTTTCAAACATCTGTGATTAAGTTTGGAACAAGCAGACCTATTTTCTATTTACCTAGAAGTTGCATATAGCAGTCAGAGAAAAAGGGTTCAAACTATTAGATCAATTGCCTGCAGCTTGTCACCTGCTCAGAGTTTAAATGAGCACCGTGGTCTCAAAAGCATCCTAAGGAAATTCTGCTTGTCTCTTTTTCTGATAAACCACTATTCTTCCCCCATTTTTTTCCTCATGGTGGGGTACTCTAATGATTCCTTTGTTCTATCTTTTAGTCTGGCCTTGGCAAAATTAGTCTGCAGTCTTCCTGGAAACGTGTAGGTCAGGCCTCTGAGGAACAGGAACTTGATATTCTCATTTAGCTGTTGGTTTCCTACTTGCCCCACCTAACACATTCTATCATATTTTATTTCATAGAGTCATAGAATCATAGAATCATAGAATCATTTTGGTTGGAAGAGACCTTGAAGATCATCAAGTCCAGCTGTTAACCTAGCACTGTCAAGTTATCACTAAACCATGTCCCTCAGCACTACATCTATACATTCAGACAAAATACTATACAGTGGACAAATTGAGGCATGCACATAACACCACACACAAGGTGAAGCTCTGTCTCCCTCAGCATCTCATCTTCATGTTTTCCCTGCTCATCTTCTTGGTAGATCTCCACACAAAACAAAGCCTTCCTCAGTTAGGTTCAGCAAGATCTCTCTAAAACTATATGAGCAATTCCTTCATCCTCTTGAATTTTGGAGGCTGTTCTGGCACACTGGTGTTTTTAAAAGGGGAATTTTTAAAAAGTTGTGAGCTTTTATTTAAACACAAAAGTGCTCTCCAAATTATGCATTATTTCAGCCCTTTGAAAAACCCTTTGTTTATCCACAGACTTCTGTGTACTCCTCAGCAGTTTGTTTGTGTGTTTTATTGTAAAATTAATGGTATCATTTATTTACAAAATGCATATTCATACTGTTTATTGAACTTTATATCACAACAAAAAGATTTGTTTTAATTTTTTATAAACTTATTTTCAGTTTTTATTCCTATACGATAATGCCTTCTTTCAGTATTCTCCTAAACCAGATTATAGAGTAATATCTTCTTTCATCTTCGTCCTTGCAACTTAACACAAAATGAAATATATTAAATGAATCCCACTTTAATTTAAATCACATCTCTGCAGATTTGTGATGACCTTTCTTTTATTTTTTCTGTGGTGTGTTGATAACGAGTATTTCTCAGTGTATGTGATGTCTTCTATTCACATCCTTTGAGTCAGACTAAAGTGTAAGTGGAATTGCTCTGGTTAATAGCAATATATTCTCCGTATGACTTAGACACAAACTCAAAGACATCTGTGAGGACAGAGGTAATGCCTAGAAAAACTTGAGACATTTGTCTCTTTTTGAGCAACTGATATGAGAAATTAATATAGAAGCCTTAAAACCCTTCAGAGTTTTTCTAATGTGAGAACAAATATGTCCAGATCCTTCCTATGTTCAGCTACTTATCTGAACTAACTACAGTTCAGTTTAGAGATGAATAGAAACTGCCCACGTATACAGCTCTCCAACATTTGGCTGAAATAGCATCTTCATTTGTACTTTTCTGACAAGAGTTCTTTGCTTATTTTCTTGTACATAACTTGGTTCAATACTACATGGAGGATGCAATGCTCTCCAATTTAATGTTATGATTGTGTGTTTCCTCAAAA
>KZ505635.1:3964528-3989540 GCA_002844005.1 Limosa lapponica baueri
TTAACAGTTTCTGAACAACATGCCGTTAATTTCAGAGTTTAGTTCGTTAGAAGAGGCCTAGCTGAAAAAGTAAAATTACTGAACAGAAAATTAGTTCTGTTTTACCTCAAACCAGGACACTGGGTTACAGGACTGTATAGTCTTAAATCTAAACAAACAGTTTGCATTAATATCCAAATATCTAAGGAAAGCAGACATATCTAGAGAGAAACCTCTTTCATTCAGGTTTACTCTTATCTCCTGCCTAAACTTCTCAAGAGGAAATCTACTGTTGGTGCCACAAAGCTAGATAATTTATTTCTGACCAT
Organism: Limosa lapponica baueri; assembly: GCA_002844005.1. Classification (NCBI taxonomy): domain Eukaryota; kingdom Metazoa; phylum Chordata; class Aves; order Charadriiformes; family Scolopacidae; genus Limosa; species Limosa lapponica. The sequence goes on from KZ505635.1 coordinate 3,964,837, forward strand.
TTACGTACTTCTAGAAGGCTGTGGAAATCCAGGCTAGTTGCTAGCCATCTGTGAAAAGCTCAGGTAAGATGCAAAAATTATTGATGTGCTGTTTTCAGACCAGCTGATTCTTCTATATCCAGCATGAATGATGGCGATCATCTCCATGAGAAGGTAGTGCCTGAGGAGGAGTCATGACGTCAGCTTGACTGCTTCTTGCTGGAGAAAGCAATGAGTTCTTAATTCTTTTTTCTGCAGAAGAGGACATGGTGCTAGGGTCTGATAAATTTTTATGCTGTATCAGAGGAAGAAAAAAAACCCCTTTGTTAAGCCACTGCTGACTGCCACTTTCGTATTCTTCTTGGTTTCTCATTTCAGAGCACAGCTAGGCTTGGGCTAAAAAGGGGGAGTAGAGAAACAAAAAACCCTGCAAAAGAAGTACTTACAAGATGTCTCTTTTCACTTTTGCACTTAATATTTTTGAAATACGACTTGATTTTGTTTTGAAAAATGAATGTCAAAGGCCAGAAGCTCAATTCATAAATCTCATAAACATTTCAGCAAATACATCCAAGTTGGCAATACTGGAAGTTTTCTGAGACTATTTTATAAGTCAAAAGAGCAAAAAAAAAAAACCAAAAAACCGAACCCAACAAACTCTCCCTGACTCTCTGGTATTTTTACTGACGACACTTGCCAATAACCTTTGTCTACTTTTCTCTTTTTCCATTTCAGTCCAAATTCACAAGAAAAAAAAAGCTGTGGTCATTGGCTTGGTGATGGGACTGTGGAGATGGGAGCATTCCAGTAAGTCAACAGACTATCATGTAGGCAGCTGTGAAGCCGTCACCGCAGCATTAGAGCTCCCCACGTGTTGATATGTCGGGAATTTGGTCCACTAATCGCTGGAGTTGCTGGTAACACTCCACCTTGGAACTATTCTAACTCGTGCCTTTTGTGATGAAACAACTCTTTGTATTAGCTTCTTGAATCTTATTACCACCTTTCCAGACTAAGCACATCAATTTTTCTAGCTATTGTACCTACAAGGTCATAAAAGCAGAGAAAAAGAGGTGTAGTCATTTCAGCTAACACATAATAATACACAACTGCAATAACTTAGTTTCCCATCTGACTATGTCAGTGGTGACCGTTTGTGGTGGAAGAACCCATTTGCAGCACCAAAATCCTCACAAATGGTAATCAGATGTTTAAAGTGACTCTGCAGAAATATATCATGGAAGAGGGAAGAACAGGGAAAGTGAAGAAGCCTAGTAGCTGTGATTAAAGTACAATCTTGACTTCTGGCAGGCAAGATATGTGCTACATTCAGAGTTTCAAGCCTGTGTGGCAGATTTGATGGTGAAACTGTCTCAGGAACTGCAGAATGGTGAGGTGCTATATGGAAATCCTGGCATCAGTGGGAAAACCTTCATGCTCTTGCTCTTTCAGGGACCTCACAGACTGAGGGCTAAGAGTAGATTAAGCCCAGGATGTGAAAACCTAATTCTTTAGGTTCATAGCTTTATGCATGTGAAGCAGTGATTTATCCTTTAATAGTTCCTTTGAATGTGGAATAGTTATTTGGTTTTGCACATGACTGTTTTAGTAAGGCTAACATGCAAGGGAGGGGATGGGTCTGATCTTGCTTGTTAGCCAAAGATCAGTCAGTAAAGGGTAAATAAGCTAAAGCAGAATTAAAAAAAAAAAAAAGGAATGGTAAACAAGAGTGAGAAAAGTATATTTCTCTTTTCAATGGTTGCTGTCTTGGATCATTCCTGTTCATATTTTTTGTCTTTTCTTAGGTCTTCTCTATTTATTTCCTTGACTTTCTATTTTGTCATTATGTGTACACAGAATGGATGTTCTGTTGAATAATTGAAGCAAATATATAAAACCCAGTTATCACCTATCCTGGGGCTATTAAGGACTTCCCTTTAACTCAATGGTAGTTGAACTTGTTTTGTTCACTAAATAATACACAGTAAATGCCACAAGAGCCATAGAAATCCTCCAAATATACACTGCTTAGCTTGCAGTGTGCAATGCTAAACCATGGTTCTTCAAATTTTAATCCTTCATAGCAAAGTATAATCTGAGTCTAGTGACATCTAAGAAATTGTCCACGACCCTGATTTGTCAGGAATAATTTCTGGAGATATCGAGCTGGGAAACATAGAAAAAAGAAGTAGAAGGAAGGACTGCACTGTAATCATTCCCCACTGAATGTCATCTCCCTCTATTCCTTTTTCACTTTTGCCTTTCATGCTTCATTCCTTCTCAGTGAAACAGCTGTGGATGTTTCCCATATCAGAAATTATTAACGACCTTTTCTTTATTTAAACCATGGTTCCAGTTTGCAGCAGAATTTCAGCTGTTAGGCTACCAGTTTAGGTGCAATTAAAACAACATTTGCTCTCTCATTGCAACTGGATGCAAAGTCTTCTTTTGGCAGCCTGTGGTTTCTCTTCTAAAACCACTTAGATCTAAAATACACTAGGCCAAATTCAATAGGTATTAGATTTAATACAGATTGTCTGGCATTCCAAAATCAAACAGAGGAGAAGCTATTCAGTGCTGCAATGTACTGAAACCTCTGTTATTAGAGGTAAAGATTACAACTGCTAAGCCCCAGTCACACATCTCTAAAAAGCCTATGGTGATCAGGGCATGCAGGGATTTGTTGCTGTTGGGGGGAATGTTTCAAGATCCATTCCTTTAAGAACATTCCCCGCTCCATCTCCAGGCATTATTTCTCTGGCACAGAGCAGATTCCTATCCTTTAGCATTAGTCTGTCTTACAACCATTTATACGTAGTTTAACCTCATAAACCACTGGGACCTGATTTGCTTTTGAGACCTTGCCCTAAATGCTGCTGACAGTGCTGTGGGTTGGAGATGAAACTGCTGATGCAGCAGGATTCCTGTTCACCCCATCCTCCTACAGAGGCTTGGTGAGATATGTGGGGCTTTAACTGTGCCCTCTCAGCAAATGATGAGATACTCTTTGTGGAGGTTGCCCACGTTGTTCAGGTCGTCATTTCTCTTCTGTGGAAAAAGTAATAGAGTCAGTGGAAGCTTTCCGACTGGACCACCTTGTCTTATGCACACATTTCAAAATACATGTCATAACATTTTAAAAATCACATCTGACTATTCCAAGAAATGGTATGCAAGATGTACAGAAATATATAAAGATACTGAACTTGGCATGAGATTTTGCTGAAATACTTTTGCTGAAAATAGACTTTGCAATATACAGACATGGTATATATGTTTTTTCAGCTAAAGAGAGAAGATGCTGGCTATGCTAGTGGCTTTGCTTTGTGGGATGCGTAAGGAAATCCATGATTTCAATCTCCCAGTTGCACAGATAAGTGGAAAGTTTTAAGTAAGACAAATAAAATGAAACCATTTCATTCCATTCTGGATACCACATTAAAGTACAGTAGCTTCAAATAATGGGTTCATAAAAAAACATTGGCTGTCTCTCATGCAGTTCAAACATCTCATTATTGTGTGGTTATAAATCTGCAGACAGTGGAGGTTCCTTTTATGGAGTGATCTTTCAGCTAAAATGGTTATCAACAGATCAATACATTTGTTATGAATAATCTCTTTTAGGGCAAATGTGATTTAGCAGTTTTAACAGAAATGGAGCCAAGTGGTGCTTTACAGATTTCAACAATCTTGCAGCTGGTTCAATGAGGTGAAATCTGTAACTGACCTGTTGAGTAGTGAGAGTAATAGCAGAAAGAAATAAAAAATGGTGCAGTGTAGCTTGGAATTTTAGCTGATTTTTTTATTCGATGTATTTCTACTATAAGACAGACGTGGTCGAAACAGCTACAAAAAGACTTATTTTCATCCATCATTGTGAAGAACTACTGTGTACTAGTGGTTAGATTTGTTCCATCTTTGGCCTTTAAAATGCAGTTACCTCCCAAATGCCTTAAAGGTGGCTGAAGAAATTCAGTACAGTTTCTGAAGAAATAAGAATTCAATACCTCATATGGCATGTGGCTGAGTTCCTGTACCCCTCACTGAAGTCAGAAGAAGCCAAGGACACAAACATCTTACAGCAATTAATGGCTTATGCACAATTGTCAGAGAGATGCTTAACTGTGGAGAACTTGAATGTTCCATTATTATTATTTCAAGTTTCTTTGTTGTCTAGTAGTAGGAGCCCCTGCCTTAAATGAGGTGCTCCCTATCATTGCACAGTGCACAGGAGGTATTAGGTATGCAAGACAGAAATTCAAAAGAACAGGGTGTTTAATGAAGAAAATGAATGAGATAGAATTAGAATAAAGGAGAAAAAGCATGAAACTTGAGTGTTGTGGCAAACACCAGAGACAAACAGTACGCAGAAAAGTAAGCCAAATTAGAATAGTCAACAAAATAGATCTCTTGTTTTGCCTGTAGGTAATTCTGGTTCAAAACAATGTTATTCCCTATTTACACCTATTTGCTAGAGTCCTACATTGATAGATCACCAAGGTCTCAGATATTTTTGTGAACATCTCTCAACTTTTTCTGTTGGTGCTGTTTTTAGAGCTGCTCAAGAAATTAGATAGTCTTTAGGCGAAAAGGAATGAATCTGTAGCTCAGAGCTCTGAACACAGGATGATGGAATCTGAGACTCAAATCCTTCTTGCAGTACTCCTGAAATTATTTCTGCAGACTGGGACAGTTCCAATAGAAAAATCCACCTGAGAGCAGCCAACAAGATGAGCTGAAGAAGATCTGCATTTGAGTATCATCTCCAAGTCAGGGACATTTGCAGACATCATTCCGCAGTCAGAAGCCAGCAGTCAGCAGATATTTCCATCTAAGTCTCCCACATTTCACTTGGATAGGTTAACTGGAGTATTCTTGGAGGCATATACTCATCTTTGCTGATTTGGAAAAGAATTCACCATTTCTTCAATAACTACTGCCTGTTTCATTTGGCTGTGTTTTTCCAGAAGTCTGGCCTGTTGATGCCTTGAATCTCCACACAAACAGCCACTGTGCATGTCAGGAACAATCCTATGTCACATCACGTGAGTGACACGTCTCATGGGCCCGTTGTAGTTAGCAGACATCTGTTCTGGTTCTGGCAGCAGACCTATAGGATCAAGTCCTGTGATATAAGCAGTGGGAAGTGCTGAGATTGACCTTCCAGCTTCACAGAATCAAGGCTGTAGTGGAGTTGAAGGCGACTTAGGCAGCTTCACAGTTTTCAGTATAAATGAAAGAGGACTATGCATTTTCTAAAAATGCGATAGCTCTTAGACTAATATGTGTAATATTCTTGAGAAAGTGTAGCATTATTTAATATGGAAAACCTGAAAAAAACAACCAGGGTGTGTAAGCTTGCAAGCCCTACCAACCATTTTCCAACACGAGGAAGAAAGCAATGCAAGTCTAACTGTCCTGCAAATACTGGAGACTAAGCCACACACAGAGCTGTAGGTAATGATTCATGTCTGAATTCCACTGTCTTCAGGAGAAGCCTGCCTAAAAGAAGGCTGAGTGAAAACTGAGGAAGAAGGTCAGAGCGTGGCTTCTGGTGATGTCTCACTCTCATTTATTCCAGCGTTCTTTATTCTCTGATTTCCAATGATTGATGAATGTTTGTAGAGCATCATGTACTAAAACTGTCTCTTCCAGGCTGAAGTCTTTATCATCAAGCAGCAGTAAAGACATAGTAACAGTATAGAAATTTATTTATATAAAACCAATGTAAGAATCAGTGGTTCACTGTGTTTGTAATGGATTATCAATATAGCTTGTGTTCTGCTGTGCTGTGAGAAAAAATTTAATTCTGACCAAATGTTATAAAATAAAGAAAAGTATGATTATTTAGGCTTGAGTTCTATTGATTTTGGGTGGATGTTTTGGGTAGTATACAAATTTCTTTTAGGCTTGTACTAATGAAGGCTGGGATATGATCCCTTATGATCCACATGGAACAAAATATTCTCTGAGCTCTCACCATGAATACAGAGTTTCATGTTGAAAATTTTGTTCTATAATTAGTAAAAAATATTTTCCATGAAGATTTTGTAAATGATACCCTTTAGTTAATGCAGGTTTAGAGACTTGTGCTTTTGCATTTACAGAATTTTGTGAATTATATGAATACGATACTGTTATATAAAGAAAAAAACTGTTGCCAAAATTACTAAGCACCTAAAATTTCAGTGTAAAGAAATATGCCTCCTCCTTTCTGCGCAGTAATAATCTCTTATTTTGTCACTGATGGATATTTTGATTGGCAATGAAATACAATACAAGTGCTATTTGCTACACATTAGGAAAAACCTTTTTTCAGAAAGTCAGCCCTGATACTGGAAGCTAATTTACAAAAGGACAACCTTAAAGATGGACCTTTAAACCTAACTGTCCCCCTTAAAAAAGTTCATGAAAAGGAGAAATTATGCAAGGACAAAGCTAATGGGGTTATTTTGTAGATTTGGACTAAAACTTGGACTTAAATTTCCATGGTGTTTTCTGTTGTATGAACAGATATAATGCACATATCAAAACCTCTGAAGTAGCTGTTCATTTTCTTCTCACGATTTTCAACTAAGCTGATATTTTTAATTTTTGTTTTAGGCACAGTTCCAAATGATCTCAGATAGAATTTTGCTTGAGAAATAACTTCAACATTCCCATTGCAGACAGGCCATTTTCATTCTTCTATGGTATCTTTCAGAGGAAAAGTGGGAGGAAGTGGTAGTTATGAATTTACGAATGATAAAATTATTAGTTTTATAATAAAATGACCTTTAATCATTGAAATACAGGAAAACATTATATTTTGCTACATACCTTATAGATGTGTGGGATCATGTTTCTGGAACATGGTGTTTTTTATGACAAATATTTTATCTTCCCTGCCTAATTGCTTCATGTTTCCATTAAAGCACTAAGCGGACTTCCAAAATCCAAGCCTAGGGAGTTTAAGCATTTTAAGCATTTTCCTATATATTTTTAAATATATAGATACATTTTATGTAAGGTAGCATTTATACTCTGTTAGAAATGTACTCACTGTTATGTAAATAGCTTAAATCAGTAAAGATAGGAATAGCATTTCATCACTTATAAGTGAGAGAACCCTGAGAGAACCACAGCCAAGTTCTCCCTTGCTGGACACTTTTGAGGATTCTGTTATTGCTCTTAAACCAAGTTTCCCTGAATCTACAGCCCTTTATCAGGGACAGAAGGCACATCCTTGGGAGGCAACTTGCCTGAGAGCTGACCAGCCATGACCCAGCTACTGGCACCTGGGACGGTCTATATCCCCTGGAGTTTATGAACCACTTGACTAAATTTTTGTTTGTATGGGTTAACTTTTCAGAAGCAAATATTAAATACTAAACACAAAGCATATGCTACTGATTCTAGTTAGTTTTTATTAGTCTTATACATAAACAGATCAAGAGACAAACCAGTGCAAGCAAAATACACTTTTATACTTCTTACTACATTGCAGTTTGTTCTATGCCATTTGAATCTCCTGAGTCTTTCACTTCATGTCTTCCTTCTGCATAATCTGATGCCCTCTTTCCGTGTTCTCTATCAACATTTACTGTTACACTAATGGCTAATTCTCTTGACTGCCCCTGCTGTCTCTGGGAGTAAGCTGTTTGTGGTCTGCCTTTATAGCTTTAGGACTCTTCTACTGATTAATTGTCAAAGTTACAAATATTTTGCTCTGTATCTTCTTTATTTTCCACCACCTGCTCCCTATTCTTTAAAGGAATTGTTGGCCAAGGTATTTTCATCAAATAAGTTGCTATTGACATATCTTTTTATTGGCCTGGGAAGAATGTGACATATTTTATTTCAGCATCTGCTGTAAATGGAGCCTTCAGCTTGGCTAAAAATCTGACTTGTAGTGTGTTTGACCAAGAAAAGATGATTGGCAGCCTGGGAAATTTAACAGTTCTTGGTAGGTAAGTACTGCAATTTCCTTAAAGCTCATTTTTAACATGTTTTCTGGTAGACTATGTTATACATGCTACTGAAATATCCAATCACCCTCAGAATGTGGGCACGGTCTGAAAACCTGCAGATGAAAGAAGAGATGTTCTGTGTTCTTTCTTTCTGTGGACAGGGCCCACATAATGAGCAATCCTGGAAGTGCTTCATGATTAACTATGCTATGTACTAAAGTTAATGGATTTTATGAGCATGACAACTTCATATTTATTTGAGCATATTCAACGAACAAGTTAATTCTTGACTCATTTGTCAGCTCTCTAATTTCTGGCAATCTCCTAAGCAAGCTACTTTAGTGGATTTAATACATTTGTAAAATGAATCAATCATAGATTGGGCATAGAAATTTGAATACATTTATAATGACATGTGGCTATTAAAGATGGCCTATGCACTGATTCTGTGGTAGTGCCTGCTAAATCTGTAGAGCTTTTTAATGTTTGACAAGTTACTTTATGTTCTTATGGTTTAGTGTTTCATGATGATTAATCCCATAGCAAAAAGTAGTCTCAGCTTTTGACGGTTATTGCAGAATGCGTGGAAAATAAAATGCGTCAATTAAGTAAAATGCTCACATCCTAAAACACACTTTATTTTACCCATAAGCAAAAGCATTAAAATTATACTATAGCCAGAGGAAGAGGATATGCAGTATTTACAATCAGTTAGCACCTTTATATTTATTTTGGAATAGTATTAGTCTAGAACAATTTGAAGCATCCTAAAAATTGAAAGGCTTTCCTTTAAGAAGGGGATTTTCATGATAGCTTATAGAGTGTTTAGTTTGGGTAGTAATGCTAGATAATGCAAGGCAGCTTATACTTTCTAATATTGGGCTCAGATCAGCTAGATACCAAGAGACCACCCTTGAGTTATGTTAAAGGCAGGTGACACCTGAGCCTGGGGTTGTTTCCTTAGGAACAAGCATGACGTAGAATTTACAGGGCTATAACAGGAGTAGAAAATGCAGGGGATTACACTCTGCACTTGATCTAACATCCACCTACAGACTTTGCGGCACTCAGGCAAAAAGAAAAATGAAGGGTTCAGATTCTTTTCTTTATGTGTGTGGCAAAAAACCATCCTCTATGCTTTGAAAAAGACAGTAGGACTCCCCTCTGTGCAAAGAGAAATCTCTTTTCAGCTAAAGTAGCCTGTGATTATTTGTTTATGTCTGAGATTTGATTGCAATTGTGAATCCTGAAAATAGAAAGAAATAAATGATGTGAATAAATGTAGCCTGGAGCAGAATCTAATCAAGGGACAATCAGTCACTGACTACAGCGTATTTCCTCATGATTCTAACTGCCGTGCCTTATTGTAAATGCTACCTCTGTTGTGTCAAAAAAAAAATAAAAAGAAAAGATTATGAATTTCAAATTGGAGTACACTGTGTTTAGACAATGTGGCACAAATTCTCCACTTTCTTTTACCAATTTAAATGAAATGTCATTTACATCTGTAAAAACAGAAGAGGAATCAAACACTTTCAGTGTGCATTTTGAAGAATCTCCTTTAGCCATACGGTTTATTTTTGAAGCTTAAGAAATTTTCTGAGCCAAACATTTGTCCTTAATAGGAGTTTCTCACAGGGTGAACTAAAATGTTCTATTTATTTTAACGAGTCTTTTCTTGTGATTGAATAAATCCTTCAGAATATGAAATTTTTTAACTATTCAACATGGTAAGTATTAAAGACACATTGTCGTTTTCCATTGTTTTGTTTTTATGCAAGAAAATTGACCGAATACATGGATTTGTTGATTCCATACCTCTTTGGGTAGTAACTAAATGTCCTGTTGTATTTATATGGAACTCTCTTTCAACTTAATTTAGTTTATCTGAATTGATTATACTTTAGTTTTTTCACTTTTGGCTGGACATCACCTTATGAGTAAGGACCAGCTTCTAACCTTGTTCATTGCCCTTTTGCACTGCAAGTGTTGTATGAAGAGGTTGCAAAGAAACAAATGAAAAAGCAAGTGGTGATTCCCTTGGCACAAGGAAATTTTGGGTTGCTCTGGGTCCACGTGGATGAATCAGTGTCAACTTGTCCAGTTAACTTCATTATCTGTGTGGGCTAGAGATGGAGGGCCTGTGAATGGAAAGTGTTGCAATGAGATGCTGTCTTGCCTTCATATAATCCATTAAAAATAACATTTTTTCCATTTTAATATATTCAGAGTGAAATTTACATCCAGAAAAAGAAATGACACAATACCATTAGAAATTTTTTTTCTGCTGTATATTCCTCAGTTTAGAATTGGAAAATGACTTGTAATTTTGCAAACAAATCAGTTCTCCTGAGAAGAAAACTGGTAGGGATACACCAATTAAGATTACAAGTTTGAAAGTGTTTAAGATCACTAACAATACACCAAACCCATTGTAAATTTCCCTGACGTTTGTAATTGCTGAAATAGTACATAGGTGGTTCTTACATCAATGATAATGATTTAGGTTGGCAAAACACTGTCAGCTACCATCTTCATGTCATGGGATAGCCTGACCTCATATATTTTCAGCTGAAGCAATGACTTAGTATTCTTAGAAGAGTCAGATAAATCAGTTCCTGGGTTGTTTAAGCATATGCACAATACTCTAAAAACAAATAGCAGCTGTTTCACTGAGATTATAGAGAAGAGAAATCTTTGTGTGCCTTATGGCTGATGTCTTAATTTCTGCTCCCAGTGGATGTATAAGTAAAACATCTTATCTGACATATATTCAATTATAGGTAGCTTTGCCACAGAAGAATAACTCCTGAGTGTGTACTAATTGACTGAATAGGAACTGAACCATATAACAGGGTTTTTCCACTCCCCAACCTGAGGTACGCTAAAGGAATGCCACACAGGAGAAGGGGGATTTTTAGAATTAGAGAGGTCAAATGCTCATGAATAAATCGTAAAATCACACAGAATCACAGAATCACCTAGGCTGGAAGGGACCTTTTAAGATCATCTAGTCCAACCAATGAAAAAAAAAAAAACCAAACACCACAACCACCACACACACAACCCACACACACACCACCACAGAATAACTACCAGGATTATATACATGCAAGGAAAAAGTGATACTGACAGGACTATTAAAACCAAACATATATTTATGTGGAGAGTAGACTTTTCACATCAACATGATCAATTCAGTGAAGGAGATTGAATTTTTCATCATCTTTACTGCAAAATTCTAGATCTGCTGTATATACAAAATGTCAGTTCTCATTAGTCTGATGCTGATTCCAGATCAGTACTTTGTGTGTCTCTACTCTCAGACAACAGACTGTTTGGGAATTATGAAAGGTAGCAAATAGTGTAGCCTTTTATTAAAGAAGCACAACCCGAAGTACTTGGACAATCCCTTTCCCCCCCTTAAAAACAGTAAAAACCAATTCCTTCTATATACCACTTTTCTATAATCTAGGTAAAACTGAAGCTTCACTAAAACTACTCTTAATGTTGATACTTGCACTGAAGTTGAATAGAATGCAAATATTTGTCCTTTTAATATTCAATCCAAGTTTCAAATGTGAAAAAACAATGTTTTCTAATGGAGACTGCATGTTAAATTCATCAGTACTCCAGCAATAATTCCAAGTTAGGCAGTATCTGCAGGATGCTTGCCCAAGGCAAGTATTGCAGGGTCTCTCTGTGTCATGGACATGGCTTTGGACACTGCTAGAGTGAAAACCGACTAGCACAGAAGCTGGAGATAAATTTAGACATGAAGTAATGTTAGCATTCAAATATCTTCATATTCAAGACAAACAGCAAGGCACTGCTGTTATTAATTTTTATGACTGTATATAGTACAAAGTTCTCAGATGTACAGAATTTGTGTGGGATTGAGTGCCATTTTCTTTGATATGCATTCTTTAATAATATGGTCATATCAGCAACATTAACATTTTTATTGCTAAATATTCCACAACAGTGTTAGAATTTATAAAGATACGATTTGCATTCTTCTTGTGACAAAGAGGATTGAGTGAAAAGGATCTATTGCAAACACGTCTACCATCAGTGAAAAATGAATATGGAAGTGAAATGTCACCTACTAATGTAGGTGACAGTTCCCATAAGCTCCTCTGCAGCGCAAAGTGGGTTGTCAGACTGAAGCACTGTGAAAGGCAATGAATACCTCAGGGAAATAGGCAGACAGGACTGAGCCGCTAGAGCAGTGAGAGCTTGCAGAAACTCACTCTTGCAGACCTGTCCTTTTTTTAAAACAAATTAGATTTTTTTTTCCTGCCTCTCCCTCCAATAACTTTTAAAGCAGAAGGTACCTAGCAGGTTTCTCTGGGCCTTAACTTTTTTTCTCAGCAGAGGTAATAATAACATATTTTAGATGAACTACCTGCCTCCTTTTTTTCTTCAGCCTGCATGCTCACAATCTGTTTCCACTGCCCTTCCTCCATATATTTACTTTTATTTAGTTCTGCATTTTATCCAGAGCTTTGTGATACCCTGACTTATGTTTTGTTCTCACTCTCTCTGTCTGTCTGTCTCTCTGTCTCTGTGTGTACACACAGCTGCTGTGTACGAGAGTCCTTTCTATGTCCCGAGAAGTTGGACTAGTTCACTAAGACCACTGCAGAAAGTAAACCCCTTTTTCTCTTTCAGAAAAAAAATAATTTTTTTAAAGCAAAATTAGCAGATAAACAGAGGATATTTTATTTTACCTAATAGGTAAGACTGCCATCAAAATACTTTTGTTTCTGAATCATGTACTTTGTTCAAATGAAGGAATAGAGCTGAATTCAGAAGTAATACACAAGGTAAAAATGAGGAGTAATGCAGACAGCATGCTTTATAGTAAACCCTGTTAGCTTTAGTCAGAAGATGAGATACTGAAAATAATGGAAACAATTGAGACAGTTCAATAGTTTTTCAACATAATCTCTCTTTGAGTCAGCATGAGGCAGTGTGGTGTCTCATTTGTGTTTTCCACAAAAAAATGGTTCATAGATGGCTTGATTCTGCTGACTTAGGAGCATAACGTCTTCATAAATACATGGAGCCAGGCAGATCTGTAATTAACATAGCTAAACTGCCTTTGAGCTGAACTAGCCCACAAAGAGCCTGTACTTTTGCATGGTTTATCTATGAACTTGCCAGTGCACCCACAACTAACAGAGAGTTACCTTGGACTTATGTCTACTAGCTTGCTCTCTCCCTCAGACCTCCTATACTTAAATCAAAGTTAACTCACATAACAAACAGCTGGAAGAAAGCATAATTTATGGGAGGAGATGCTTTAGCTTACCCAACTCCTTTCAAGTACTTTGTATAAGAGTTATATTGTGTTACATTGCCTTTCACATTACAAAGAGCAGGGTATGAAATACTGAGGGAATTCAAGTGAATATTATGTGATCTATTTTACAACACCTTACATATCACTTTGGAATTTGGCTTACAGGACCATTGACTGAGAAGAGAGAACAAGACATCCACAACAGCCAGCAAATGAAACAATAGTTTAACATCAGGGGAAAATATTAAGGCAGACAGTGTTGTAATGTGAATAAGTGTAGAACAGTAACTTGATAGGAAACAGAAAAATAGCCTCAGACTTAAGTGAGATAGCAGATGTGTAAATAAGACATGCAGCTAAAGCTGATCTTTAATCCCAAACTTTAAGGTAAGGGCATATTAAATTATTGCTGCTAGAAATTACTTGTTTGGGGAAATTATATTTACAGCACTCAGTTCTCTTTCTCCAAGCCTGGAGTGCACGGAGGTGTTGCTGGCAAAGCTCCCTCAAAACTGGCTGATGCTCTGACACAGGCCGCACTCGGCCAGCTTGGAGAGCAACAAACATGATACCGGTCTACTTGTACCAGGACTTGCTTTAGAGGTGTCCACACAATTCAGGTGATTGTCAAGCTGATTGGTTTGCATGACTATTTTGAATACGCAAAAATAACCTGACATGAATACCTAGAGTTATCACTTCTACTCATCATTACAGCTTGAAGAATTAGGCGTATAGGAACAGGAATATGTATGCTGGTAAAGTATGCCACCATGTCAATAACATTCAGTGATCTTCAGAGAGTCATGTGGATCTAATGTAATAGACAACACTAAAGAGTTCAGCTGCATATATCAGTGTCGTGGTTTTGGCCGAAATTACCAAAACCGGACTGACAGATGGCCCTTCCCCCCCCCTCCCCTCCCCTCCCCTTCCCTCCCCCCCCAAAAAGAGAGGAGAGGAAGAGATAAGGAGATTTAGAAGTTTAGAATGAACTAAACCACTTTAATGAAGAATTAATATTAAAATAAAAAAGAAGAAAATAATGAAATAGACACAATATATGCAAAACCGTATCAAGCTCCCAGGACGACAGTCACGTCACCGGCAGGCACTGAGGAAGTCCCAGACTGGACTCAGCAACGGATGGGAACTGGATTCCAGTTCTGGAGTCAGGAACACACGGATCGGGATCAAAGGCAGATGAACAGACAGAGTCCTCTTCGGACGTCAGCCATCGAAGTCAAAAGGGAGTTGACCCTTTGATCCCTCGGCTTTTATACTGAGCATGGGGCAGATAGGCTGGAATACCCCAGTTGGTCAGGTTTGGGTCACCTGTCCTGTCCACTCCTCCCCACAGATGTGACCCCTTTACGTTTTTCCATTTCTGACCCTCTAAGGGGGCAAATAATGAAAATGGGCTGACCTTGGTTGCTATAGCAATAAGTATAAGTAAGGGCCTCTCTGCGTACCATTCCTTGGCACGTAGCAAAAACATTGGTCTTATCATTCTGAGAACGAGCAGTTTTCCCCACAATATGCCGTTAATTTCAGAGAGTTAGAAGAGGCCTAGCTAAAATGTAAAATTGCGAACAGAAAATTGGTTCAGTTTTACTTCAAACCAGGAAAATCAGTAAACAGAAATGGAATTCATAATGGTAAAACAGTTTAATTAATCAAATATTTTTGTTACTGAAATAATTTTATTCTATAGAAATTCGCATACAATGTTCTGCCTGAAGTACTTTTTAAGAAATTACAATAGATTAAATAGATAATCTACCTATGTTGATGTGATTGAAAGAGTCTTCTTCTGAAAATCTAATTTACGATTCAACTCAAAACAGATTTTTTTATATAAACAGTGCAAAAAAGTAGTTAGAAAGCATGCATCCTACATAATAATTTATATGTCAAGGATTCCATACCTATCTTGAGTGCTCGAATCTAAAGGTTAAGGAAAAACATTGATTACCAGGAAATTTAATAAGTGAACAACAAATATTATATTATAATATTACAACAAATATAAGTTAAAGGTACTAGGCATGACTTTTAGTAAAGACAGAGAAACAGACTGTCAGGAAACATGTCATTTCACACCTTTTGCTAAGTTTATCAAACTAATGAAGGCAGGTTACTAAGAAATGTATACCAGTGTAATAAAATAATGCAGCTCACTGCCAAAGTTTCTTACAAGTTCCTGCTGTACTGTTCCTACTGTTATGCTGTACATAGCTGTAAGAAACTGGTAGCTCTTACCTACTAATACTTTTAAAAATCTGTCAACTATACTGCAGATACTTGCCAGTCCTCATGGTCAGTGTAAATTAGAGATGGAATATAAGTAGCAGCTGGACAGCAGCTAACTAAGAGGGCTCACACCTACTGAATATGCTTTGTGTTATTTTATTATTAGGGTTTGTTTCATAAAGCAAATCAATCTGTGGCCTTGATTTATCTAAAAATGTAAGTAACAGGGGTTTTTTCTATTTTTCCTTTCCTTCTGCTGTTAAAACTCTTTAGTGTTTCTGTTAGTCTGTTTTTTTCCTGCTCAAACTCCCCAAAACTCTTCTTTCAGTGTATTCTGGTTATGCCTGAGATATCAGCTTTGGAAGTAGGATGTCTAAAAAAGAAGCTCCACAAGTACTTCTAATGAACAATTACAAGTACTTCTAATGGACAATGCAGTGAGTCATAAACGTCATTTAACTCTTGGGGAATTCATTGAGTATGGTCAGTTGAGGGTTATTGAGGGAGACCATTTTAGGTTGATTTTATCATTGTATCTTTCTTGCTTTTAAAGAATTCAAAATTAACTTTTTCATCTATTTCCACTTAGGCTTTTTTGTTCTTTAAAGGTTTCATTTTTTGGTAACTGTTCACAAGCCCAACGCTCATCCTCCAAACCCATAATATATATGGAAATTATTAAAAGTGAGAAGATGCATTTTAGAAAAAGTAATGTGAAGTAACCAAAGTTTTGAGTAGAGAAATTTGAATGACTAATCAAGTAAACTAACATAAATATTTTGACATTCTGAGTACTTTATTCCACCTACAGGTAAGTTATAAATAAGGTGAACCAGAATATTCATGGGAGGAAGAGACATAAAAAAGAGACAGAAGTTTTGAAGACTCGGTTCCCAAAGTCTATGATGTTTTATGGTCGTATCTATGTATATAGGTATACCATTAGAACTAATTTGGAGTGGGAGGATCATCTGATGCAAGCATACAGACCTTAAACCAAGATAACCAGTGTAGGTTGAGATAAGGTTTGATCTCAAATAGAATATCTCCACCCACTGAATGTCTCTATGTATGCTGATTGAAGCTGTTCAAAGAATCAGTTTTTGGATTGGACCCTTATGTAGCCATCAGCGGTTTGAAAACAATTGGCGTGTATCTGTATTGGAGCTTGTGGTTGATTTTTCCATGGTAGGAATCCAGTTCATGAGTACCAAGACTACTCTAAACTTGAGCAACCTATAAATAATAGTGGATTATTTGCCTCAAAACCACATTACTGCATGGAGTCAAAATGCTTAAGTAGATGCAGTTGGTATGGAGTATGTGACAACTACAGTTTGTCAGAGGATTGCACCTTGGTACCTTGTCTGTGATACCGTGGATGGATTATCAAGTGAATGGCAAAGGAATATTCTTTGACTAGTTTTGATACACTTGCTGAAATCTGAATCCATGCTTTTGCTCTGCAACACAGATTTGTTAAACTTTTTAAGAAACATTGTGCAACAGAAAGCAGTTCAGCCTGAATGATTCATATATGGACGTGTTTTAAATGTGTAAACAAACAAAAGCTCTACTAAAAAGAGGTGTCAACAGTGGTCAGGGAAACATCCATAAACATAGTTTTTACATACGTATCTGTAGACATACTCAATATGTATGTCTATAATACTTTCTTGCTAAGAAATGTAAGCATATTACAAATATTAGCTAATTAATTTCACAGGAAAATTCTAAATAACAGCTACTGACAAGATACCATTCTGATAATTAACCATACCAGGGCCTGCTTGTCTCAGTCTAGCTTCCAGGCCTAGGCTAGATATTACCACTAGCATCACCTTTATGTAGAAACAGTGCTGGCAATCTGACCAGAGCTTCTGGAGACCAAAAGGCAGGGAAATTGAACTAGCCACTCATTTTTAGATGCATTTATTCAGTTTGTAAGGCAATATAAGATTTTTTCCCACTGCTGCCACAGCCTGTATGGTACTTATTCTGAGTAAAATATCTTTTGCCTGTTCCTGCTGCTGGGTCTGTGGTCATCAATACAGCAGCAGGACTTGGACCTCTGCAGCTAGACATGAAAGAAGACAGAAGATTTCTGATCATTGTTTTGGTGAACAGCAGCAGGTGAGCTGGGAGACACAACACAGCTATGGCACTCCTGAGAAAAGTGACAAAAAAAAAAAGACTGCAGTATGTGAGCATGCTGTTTTGAACATGTTGAATTCTCTTGCAAATGCATTATAGAGAAAAAGTCAGAACATTTATTTTGAGATGCTTTAATGATCATTAGTAAAGGCAATAATTTCTTCATAATGCAGAAGTGATAATATATAATATTAATACAAAGAATTTATAAATTAACCCACAAATTAAATGCTTTTATTTACTGTATGTGTCCCATGGTAGAGAACCTGATGTCAGTGTTCATCTGTGACTTGCAGTGCCATTGGACAATTATGTGCTTTGGATTTTAATAATGCTCAGTGTGTTCCCAAGGGGTCAATGCTGAAACCCTCATTGATATCAAAGGAGGCGATCAGGACTGACTAAACACTTCTGAGTATTCAATCAGCCTTCCTTTGAATTCAGTTCTCAGATTCAAAAACTGTAGGTATATTGTCTTAATATTTCATATATAAATCACTTTGCTGTGATATATAAAGTAATGAAAAATAACAGAGAAATGTCAGTCAATTGCACCTATTTACTTCCATCCATGATAAAAAAAATAAGAGGGCTTTCAATGTTAAAACAGCTGATTTTAAAATGTGGGAGAATGCAAATGTTTACACAGGGAATTACTGCGTGGAACTCACTAATGTAAGGTAGGAATTAGGTTTACAGCCTAGTAAATTTAAAAAGCATATTCCAACATCACATAAATGAGAAAAGCATTCTCCTAGTACTTCTAGGATAAAATTTTAAGGGCTATCAATCAGATTTCAGAACGTAACATTAAATAATTAGGTTCAGGAAGAAATGTTTCCTTTGGTTTCCTCTGGAAGTGTAACATTTTTAATGGGGACCATACCTAATGATTCAAAAGCAATTTTAAAGCTTTACAGTGAGTCTACTTTTTACATCTAGGAAGAGGTGGGCTGAAAAACATAAATTAGTAGCTTCCAATGGTTCGTGGTGGTTTATTTTATTTTGTTAGAAGCATGGAGAGGATGATAGACAGCTGGGCAGAATATTTTATGAATGGATAGAACAACAACGATCAGGCAATGAAGCTGGAATATGCAAGTGTAAATAGACTTTCATTCTTCTGTTTAACAGCTCACAGAAACTTAGTTTTCTCCATTGATTACTTGCTATTTATTCACTGTATATCATGCCCAAACATGTGAGAGAACACTTAAGTATTGAGCTTGTTTGAATTTAAAATATATGGTCATGATATATGAGCATGAATTTGCTTTTGAACACCTCTTTGCAGCTGTAGAGGTATCCTAGTGACTGCACCACATTTGTTAGCATTCCAGAAATCCATGAATAAAATTCCAAGACTGTCTGTCTCATCTTTCCCAGGGGTCAAGATGGTTTCCGTATTTCATTTGTTGTCTTCTGTTCTGTGTATGGGACTTCTACAGCTTTTTTCAAAGTTATCTCTTCCTATTTTTCATATAAAAATCTCTATCTATGTTTTCCTTTTTTGGAGCACTTATTTCACCTCACAACTTCCTGCTGCTATCTTGTTTGCATAATGTTGAGAATCACTGATTTATTCTGAGTTTCAAGTACTGCAGCAAGCTAATTGAGTTTCCTTTTCTGCTCAGAAGCTGCAGGTGGTTTTGTGAACAATTTTTTTTCCGAGCCATATAACATTTAAACACCTTGTAATTCTTGCTGAGGACAGGCAGTAGGAGGAGAGAGAGAATGAATTTCCTCATGTATCTACAAATAGCATTTCTGTTTCTTGCAATGACCTCTTATATTTTGGGACACTTTATTTTAATAAATGTTAAGTAAGATCTTCTAAAGTACATGAGTTAAGTTTTTTTCTTAATAATTCATTCTAGATAAGATCACCTGAATAATTTTCTTTTGGAGACTGATCTAGGAAATTGTTAGGATGTAATACTTAATTTGTTTACTGACAAAAAAGTTTAATAGCAGCAAGAGAAAGAGTTACGAGATGGAAAGTTTATGCTGGTATCTGATTCACCCTTCTGCATGAATTTAAAGTGTTGGTTATTTTAATCGAATTCAATGAGTATTCTGCATACGAAGTTACTTTCATTCACAGTTAGTGCACAGCAACAAAACTATGACAGTTGTTTATAATGGTAATGTAGGTCAACAAGACAAACAGCCATTTTAAGCTGGCAAATGGCAATATCAGTCAAGAGTAGATATAATAGTTTAAATATAGAAAGACAACATATATACAAGTTAAAACTTTGGCATATGTCTCATTAACATAAACTCCTCCCATTTTTATTTTCAGTATTTTGTGTGGAATAGGCTATTTGAAAGGAATTATTTACTGGATGCTCAGACCAAAGCCAGTTCCAATACAGCTGAGGTTGCATGAATGCAATAATTCATCTGGTAGAGGGGTAAAATACCTGTATGTGAATCTCTTCCTGATTTATATTTGTTTTACTTGTGTAAATCAAGTTTAATAAAGTGGTTTTCTAAATGAAGTTTCTTCATTCTGATTATACTGCATTACATTTATAGATTCCCTCAGCTAGACTTAAGGCTTCATTATATGAGATATCCATGATTTTATGGCATAAGGCAAAACAAATTCATGGATAGAAAATTAGACTTCCAGAGGGCTTTAGAGCTGATAGGATATTTACAGTGATGAGTTCAAGACCTACTGAAGCAGAAACCTAGCAGTTTTGTTGGAGTAGCTGGCAGATGGAATGACATATGATGATAATGAAGGTATTCAAAAGAAATCTGAAGAACAGATTTGATTGCTTAAGACTGTTAACTTCAACTTAATATTATAGATATTATTATTGAAGGATTTTTGGGCAACCCCCATACTAGTGATTTTGAAACTTAATTTATTTTCCACAAGCCTTATAGTACCACTTATCTATATGAAACCATTTAGACTCCCTTTTGAAACTATTAGCCTTAAATCTATACAAACACATACATGCTTTTTCTGTACTAATAAAAATCCATATTTGCAGTAAAGTTTTTCTTGCACTAATGTGGTTTTCAGGTTATAACTTTCCATAGCTCTTCAGGATAGCTATCAGTATTGTTTAATTAATTAAATCTGGTCTTTCTCCTCCTTCTGAGTCGCAGCACATCAGGTGTATTACCATTGCAGAAAAATTTGGTGATCTATATTCTGAGTGTATTTGGAGTTTATCTTATTCTAGTTCCACACATTCACCAGTACTGGAACAGAGATCGTCACCAACAGTACAAAAACAAATAAAAATTCCTTGTCTGTTAAAAATAAGAATGATTCCAACTTTTTTGTTTCAGAAGAAGAAAAAAACTATAAACTTAAAAAATGCCATCCCCCAAACTTGTTTCCACTGTTTTGTTTAAAAATAAAAAAATTAATGAGAAATTTTGATTAGCAACAGCAAACAACATACGGTATTTGAAACAGTGGATTCAAAATAAATATTGTTTATCCTCAAAATTTATTGCATTTTATACAGTGACTCTTCTTAAATAACAACCATATTTATTCCTCATTTCATTCACACTGATAGGACTATAGCATGAAATTTTAGATTACTGATCTGAAAGACAGGATTTTTCTGCAGGAAAGTGTTCAAGTAAGATAATAGACATTATTGCCTATGTCCTGGTTTGAGGTAAAACAGAACCAATTTTCTGATTTGTAATTTTACTTTTTAGCTGGGCCTCTTCTAACTAACTAAACTCTGAAATTAACAGCATATTGTTCAGGTCTTATCACTGTCACAGTGATAAGACCTGATTATACCAAGGAACGGCATGCAGAGAGGCCCTTGCTTATATTTATTGCTATAACAACCGAGGTAAGGTAAATTCATTATTTGACTGTTGGAGGGTCAGAGGAGAAAAACATAGAGGAGTCACACCTGTAGGGAAGAGAGGACAGGACAGGTGACCCAAAACTGACCAACAGGGTATTCCATCTGCATCACGCTCAGTATAAAAGCTGAGGGAGCAAAGGGTCAACTCTCTTTCTTCGATGGTCGATGTCCAAGGAGGACCCTGTCTGTTCATCTGCCTTTGATCCTGATCTGTGCATTCCTGACTCCAGTTCTGGAATCCAGCTCCTGTCGCTGAGTCCAGCCTGGGACTTTTCCCTGGTCCTGCTGGTGACGTGATGATCACCCTGGGAGCTTGATACGGTTTTGTATATACCGTTTTTTTTCCTTTTTAAAAATTTTCATATTATTATTTATTATTTCAATATGTATTAATATTTTCACTAAAGTAGTTCAGGTTTTTTCTAAACTCATAAATCTCTTTATCTCTTCCTCTCCTCTGTTTTTTAGAGGGGGGAGGGAGGGGCCATCTGTCATTCTGATTGGTCAATCCAGCCAAAACCACAACAGCCTACTATACTAAATTTATGCCCTCTTGCAGTCCCATTATTATTTTGTTACTTTTGGAGTATTCCAAATTACATTACAAATCCAACTGATATGAAATTATTTAAAAGTTATTGCATTTAGGTTTTGGATTTAACAAAAACATATGTACAACAACTATATCACATATGGGCAAAACTTATGAAGATATTGGTACGCTAATCTAGCTAAACTAATTTAGCCAACTAAATGCAAAATTGCAGTTATGTTGGAAAGTTTATGTGCCCAGCTACCTCCCTTAAGACTGCTGTCTAACACTATTCTGGGAAAGGTGTTTTCATCACTATGGCACTTAAATGTTCTAATTGCGGACTGCAAAGGTACTTCATCTTCCAAGGAGTTTAAAACTAACCCTTCCCTCAGGCTTGATTGACTTTTCCATAGATTATTTTATTAAAATTAGATTATGAGTAAAATCTTATTCAAGAATGAATGAGGTATATACACTGCTGGTCAAAAGTGATCAAAGACAAATTTAGAACAAATGTGTTCTAAAAAATATTTAAGAGTTTAACCTTAGTAATTGACTATAATGGAAGTTTGGAACAAAACTACTAACCAAAATCTTATTGGACACCTGTCTTCATCTTTACGCGCCAAAATATCTTTTAAAATCCGTCATTTAGCTCATGGCTCTCTGTGGCTTCCTCTCTAGAACAGAAGTAGCACAAATATGCAAGCATGGTCACAGGCTAAAAATTCTTGCTGAAGGACGGTTTCCTACCTTATGTATCATACTTCAACTATATCACTACAATGTATAGATAGTCAAGTTTTTTCTTGTGCATGAAGCTGCTTCTACTTTGTGTGAATGTAACTTATTGTCCAAATTCTGTTCTGAAGATCTGCAGCAGGTTTTTTTGAGTAATATAGACATAAGGCCACTGACTTTCTGGATATACTGCCATTAAGTATCAGGCTTCTACCATTCTTCTGATCAAACAGAAGTATGCTTCTTAAGAGGATATTGTTTACTAGGTATAGTCACAAAAAAAAGTAGGATTTCTAAAATTATTTTCCTCTACGTTAACTTTTGGGAAATATTAAAGAAGAGGAACATAATGCAATCTCTTCTAGAGCACTAGCTAGGGCAAGATAAAGCAAATTTCAGCTAGTTATCTAGGATTACACATGCATAAAGACATTAATGGCAACAGGGTGCCACAGGTGTCATTGAAAACATAATCAGAAAACAATGAAGCTACATTTGTAATTGAGGTATAATTTGGTCTGCAGAATCTTTATTACTCTATTAAAGGAAAGAGGCAGGTTGGCTTTCAGGTTGAATATGTGTGGCTCACAGTCAATATCTTTTTCATATTCATTGCTAACAGTTTGAATATTGGAATCACTGAAGCATAATGAAGAGAGAATTAAATCCTCACTTTCAAGGCAGAATTGTATTTTAAAGAAACCTGCCCCGTGGCTGAGGGAAATCAGAGTAAATTTTGTCCCACAAAAACACAGTTTGGGTAAAAGAGCTGCAAGTTTAGAAAAGGAAAGGAAACCTTGAGTACTATAGGAAAGAACTGCTTTCTTATAAATCAGTCATTTATGCGGGAAATAATATCCCTACTTCGGCTTTGAATTCAGTTTACTGATGTCTCTGCCTTATTGTTTAACTTTCATTGTAATACTAAGTGTGTTCCCCAGTCCTTCTAGTCTCCTGCTGCAAGTGAGCTTTCAAATGTCTGGGATGGGACAGGAGAAAATAGTAGGCTTTCTTACAGATACTTTGTTTACACCTGTTTAAGGAAACACATCTGGGACTTAAATATTTATGAAGTGCTATGCTGAATTAGATTTTGGGCTCATCTAATCCTGTATCTGTTTTCTGACTACACAGATCTCCAGTACTGGAGACAGAGATGAAATAGCTGAAAGGCAGCGATGGTATAATCTGGTTTCTGAAAGATTCAGAGTAAATTCCAATGCTTAGATACTAATGTTAATGGATGAAACTTGATCTTTTTTAAAAGTCTCATTTTTCATAACTCTGAGTGTGATGTCCTTTCTGGCCAACAGAGAATTTAATTAAGTGACAGGAATATGAACATCAACAGAAATATTTGTTTTGAAACTAATTTTCTTAGTCCAGGGAGACTGAAAGTCTCAGTTTGCTGATTATTTTTTTTCTCTGATGCAAATTGAAATTTCAGTGACACAATATTCTGTGGGTTATATTAATCAAAGAATAGATTACAACAGCTGCAGCAAAGGAATCAAAGAAATAAATCCAGATTTGCCTTCTTGATGTTGATGCAATGATTTCTGACCAACCCTTTACCCTCTCAGTACTACAACTACACCTAAAGCTTTAGCTAGTATTCTTGTAGTAATAATTGTCTTCTCTGCTCATTATTTTCTGTAGTGAATGTATTTTCTTTTTGCATGTAACATAAAGACCTCAATTTACAAAGGCTGAACGTCAGATTTGTACTTACTGGAACAGAATTAATTCTCTGCTATATAGTGCATAACTGCTACTGAGATGGAGATTTGGCTTTTGGTGCTAGGGTAAAGGCAGCTATCACAAAGACATAGTGCAGAGGAAAATTCAGAAAGTGTTTGCTTTTGTGTTTCATCTGAACACTTTTTTCTTTAATAAAAAATACATCATTTGAAATGGAAGTTATT
>KZ505635.1:3989687-4010497 GCA_002844005.1 Limosa lapponica baueri
TCTTTTTCTTTTTCTTTCTTTTTTTCTTGTTCTTTCTTTTTTTCTTTTTCTCTTTCTTTTTCTTTTTCTCTCTCTTTTTTTTCTTTTCTTTCTTCCTCTTACTTTTTCCTTTCTAATTTTTATTTTCTATTTTATTTCCCCTTTTTCTTTTCCCTTTTGCTTTTCACTTTTTCTCCACAGAATAAGACTATAATTTCCTGCCTGGTAGAGTTCTAGCTGATGACTGGGAAGCTCTTAGGTATTAACATATTACTAATAAGAATATCAATATTCCTGAAACCATGAGCAGATTATTTCTGATTAATGTTCACTCTTGGAATGTTTGCCTTCTCAGCAGTACACTTTCACAAGAAACTTCATTTAGACAAAGTCTGCAACAGCATTGGGAAGGAAGCACAGAGAGCTGTGTTCCAGGGCTGGGTGGCAGTGGGAGTCAGGGACAGGGAGTGCACGTGGCCATGGGCCCCTGCAGGTTACACAGTCCGCAGCTGTACTGCCATACTGTAGCTTCTGGCTCCACTCTATGACCCCACATGCCAGATACATTTGATCAGTAGATCAAATATTGTCTGATTCAGTGGTATCAGTGACACAGTGTGGTAGTTGTAGGTCAGACAAAGATCAGCCAATATTGTAAAGTATGTGAAGCCACAAGGAATGGAAACAAGACCATAGAGCTCGGTTGCAAAAGCACGGGATGTATCTCATAGTAGCTAACATCTTTACGGGAATCTTGGATGTGGTTGCCATTTCTCCACTAAATGTAGTACAGATTATTCCCATCATGCACAGATCCAAAACTGGATATGTAGGAAGGAGTGACTGCATTTGGGAGGTTTTAGAAGATGAGGAGTATACCTAGTCCATGAAGAGTGGTTTTAACTTCGGGAGTTTCCTCTACTCAGCAGAACAGCAAACTACACCCAATGCAAACTACGGTGTAAATACTAGCAAATGACTGGCCTAGTAGATGAAGGGAAAGCAGTGGGTATTGTCTACCTGGACTTTGGTAAGGCTTTTGACACTGTCTCCCAGTGTCATAAGCTGTTCATGTATTGGGCTAGATGTACAAGCAGAGAGGTGGATTGAAAACTGCCTGAATGTCTGGGTCCAGAGGGTGGTGATGAATGGCATAAGGTCTAGCTGGAGGCTAGTAGCTAGCCACGTAGGGATCAGTACTGGGTCCAGTCTTGTTCAATGTCTTCATTAATTATCTGGATGATGGGGTAGAGTATACCCTCATCAAGTTAGCTGATGACACAAAACTGGGAGGAGTGGCTGATACATCAGTCAGTCATGCCACCATCCAGAGGGACCTTGACAGGCTGACAGGAACCTCATGAAGTTCAATAAGGGAAAATGTAAAGTCCTGCACCTGGGAAGGAACAACCCCATGCACCAATATATGCTGGGAGGCCACCTGTCTAGAAAGGAGCTTTGCAGAAAAGAACCTGGGGGTTTTGGTGGATGCCAGGTTGAACATGAGACAATAATGTGCCCTTGTGTCAAAGAAGGCTAATGGTATCCTGGGCTGCATTAGGCAAAGTATTGCCAACAGGTCTCAACGTGCTGGTGAGGCCACACCCTTGTATCCAGTTCTGAGTTTTAGTAGAAGAAGCATAGGCATATTGAAGAGTCTAGTGAAGGGGCACAAAGATGGTTGGGGCACTGGAGCTTCTCTCCTATGAGAAAAGACTGAGAGAGCTGGCACTCTTTAGTCCATTACAGGGGGGATTTTATCAGTGTATACAAATACCTGAAGGGAGGGTGCAATGAAGATGGAGCCATGTTCTTTTCAGTGGTGCCCAGTGACAGGACCAAGAGGCATTCGAGTTCACAAGAAACTCGGTATCTAAGAGCAATGTAACATGGCAAGAGAGAGTCTTCTCAGGTTCATTGTGCTTACCATTGTTCACCTTAACAGTGGTTCCTCCAAGAATTATTTGTGTGGCTTCTTCTGATATATGGATTATTTATGTTTTGCCCTTCCTATGCATTTCTCCTTTATAGTTTACAAAGACCAGAGTACATGAGAACTTGTCTCAAAATTTGCTGGACGTACTTATGTTGGTATGAATTGGGAAAAAAATACACCTTTCAGTTCAATCAATCAAACTTGCTTTTTAGAAAAAATGGCTAAATAAGCACAGTAATAGTAGAGAGATGGAAAAATCTTAGAAGGATCACTGCAAGGTCATCTCACCCACTCTTATGATACAATGCAGGATTCTGTATGTTTATATAATTTCTAGTGCATATTTACCTATTCCCTTTTGAAAACTGTCAGCGACAGATAGAGTAACTCAGCCAAGTATTCTCATGCTTTACTTTTCTTACTTTTAGAAAACCTTTTTTAATATTCAATTTTTTTTTGATGCAATTAAACCCATTGTTTCTTTTCTTACATGATAAACATAGAAAGCATTACTCCAATGGTCTTTGAATCCATATTTGTTTACCTGCAAAACTCCCTTCTTTAGGATAAATATTTCAATTATTTTGTGGGGGCAGTATTTGTTCTTTTTTATTGTGGTGTTTGTGGTTTGGGGTTTTTTTTGTGTTTTTTTTTTTTTTTTTTCCCCTGGACTGCATTTTGGCAGATAATATCTTAAATCTTACTGTCCAAGACTGGATGAAATACTTCAGTTGAGGACCTACCTTGGGGAATGGGGGAAAACTTCATGATATTTCCAGGAAAAGTTCCTCTTTCTGTCTACTAGAAGGTATAGCTGTACTGAAGTCATTACATTATTTTGATTTACCCCACCCAAGGTCTGGCCAATTAATAAATATAAATGATTTAAAGTGTTTTCAAAGATAGCTTAATGATTTAGCCACATGTCTTGACCACATGTTTCTTTCAGTTATGTCATTTGTGCATCTTAATATATGCACTAACATGTCAAATTGTAATGACAGGGCAATGTCCCGATTGCCATTGCATGCAACAAGCAGACACATTATTCATGAACAATCTGTAATCTTTAACTATTATATTACACTTCTAGCTGTTAACTAAAAGTAGATTGGAAACCTTTGGAACTCTTCTGATTATGTCACAATGTGATGTTCTTTAATCAAACGCAGGGGGGAAAAGTTTAATTTGTGTAAATAAATAATTAAAATACTCTATTAAAAGATCATGTCAGCATTCTGATGGGGTTACATGCCACTCTGTTGCCATCTTTAGCTGAAAAAAAAGGACCTTTTTAAATACTGTAGTTATTGGTTTCTTTAAAGAAAAGCTGACTAAATGCCATGAAGAACAACATGTTCTTAGCTGGACTATGGAATAGCTGGTCTAATCGGTTTCTTCTGTGCCCCATTTTTAATAAAACTGTTCTCACATTCAATCTTTCCAATTATTATCAATGTTCCGTATAACACATTCTAATCACCAGAAATACCCATAGACATTTCCAGTCAATTATCCAATAGCTAGAGACATAAGGGTATATCCTGAAAAGTGCCATATTCTCCCATTGATGATATAGTTTTTTGGTGTTTGTTAATTTTTTAGAAATCTAAGTATGCATTTCATGAGAAAAACATGCTGATTTCTGACAGCTAAACTGAGCTAACTAGAGTTAGAAGGACCTGGTGGATAAAAAGAATCTGAATCATTGACTGTTAGCTTGGCAGTCAGCTTGGCAATCAGCTGGTTGCTAACCATCTCCTAGATTGCTAACATTTTGAAAGAAAGTACAAACCTTTTGTTCATACATTACTTTCTGTTTAGATGTTGGTTTCAAGGAGAATGTAAAATTATTGTCTTTGCACCAATTCAGAATGAAAGCAAATTTTGATATTTTGAAATTCTGCATGAAGCAGAATTACCAGTTTCACTTGATCCTTATTATTGTCCACTTTTCCAAAAGCTTGTTTCAACTTTCAGGGTCATATCCTCTTGTCGATAAAGTTGCTTTCAATATTCCATTTCATTAATTTTCATAATATGTAAATTAAATTCCTCTCAAATAAGAGTTTTACCTTTGATAAAGATGCAGATAGTCTGTGACTTAAAAAAAATAGCCTAATGAAATTTGGCTCATGACTTCTTCTAATAACTTTTTTTTTTTTGTTGGTAAAATTTCAAATTTTACAAGTTTTACAAGTATTAGCACATAATCCATGCTGTCTTACATTCTTCAAAATCCTACTGAAGGATAAATTTTTACAGAGTGGAGATTACTAGGGATGGAACTGGAACCAAAGTCAGTTTCTAATATGCTCCTATTTTTTCCTCTGTAAAGAAAAACTCTTATTTAAAGGATTAAATCATAATATTTATCTGTCCTAAGAATTTAATCTAGATGATAGTTGCTGAAATCTGAATGCTGACTTTAGTATTTATAGTGTCTTTTATCCAGTTGACCAGAAATCTGCCCTCTCCTCTCCTCCTCCCCCCCTTACTTGTGCGGACTTACTGAGGTCATTTCCTTTGGAGAGTGATGGCAATCAATCAGCATTTTCATTTGTTTAGGCAACTTCGGTGACATGGATTCACATCTAGCTCCCTACTTAAATCAACAATCTTACCTCCATCTCTTTCAGAGACACGAGTCCTTTATTGCAGTGGAAGCCTTGGTAACAAGCAATAAATGCTGAGGGTCTGCCAAAAGGCTGAGCATAGAGTCAGCTCTACAGTCTTCATTAGAGGAAGGATGCATGTAACAGCACATGTGTTAAGTTAGTCTTGTGTTGTATCTGACAGTGTTACGCTCAATCTTTTCATCACAGCTTAACTCAATGGCCGTCCATTAAAGTTTTTAAATTCAAAACTTCCATCTGTTCTAATGACTGGGACATGCAGTCTTAACATCACCAGTGAGGGATTTCAGTAAAATTAGTGCATTATGGATGTCTGCAGTGTAATTGATCTCTTACTGTATTCCTTCTATCTTCTACAAAAGATGAGATATTCAAATTGTATTTTCAGTTACAAAAACAGAATTGGGGTTAACACATATGAAAGGTACATAGGGTTTGACCGCTTTATATATATGGGATAAAAGTTTAATTTCTTTTTTTTTAAAAAAACTCCTATTTCACTTGATACCTATTTCTGTGTGGGGATATACTACATTCTGAGTTAGGAATCCAGATCAGCAAAAGCATGTGAGGTATAAAAAAGGAGTAGATGCTTCATAAAATCATTTGGAAAGATCAGTTCCAACTTTCTTATGGTGTATATCTTGCCAGACTGTTGTGGACCAGAAATTGCTTGTGGTTCGAAAATCAATACTTCATTGGGATCAGTACACACTGAACCGTGATTGTGGGTTGATTTGCTTGTTGTTTTTGTCTCCAGTCACCAGGACAGCAGACCCTACTTATTATAGTAGCTAGGTGAAAGAAGTAATGTGCAAGTTTGAGATAGGATTGCAGATAATCAGAGGTTTCTTGAAAACAAAGGAGATAATTTTGGTCAGAGTATTGACTGGATTTAGTCATTGAGGAAAATATTGTTGCTCTCATTGTGACATTCATTACTATTTGTTCCATCTTTTTAGTGGTGACTTTTAAATTAGCTTTAGTTCTTAGGCTGTGCTTACACTGTGTCTGAAACACAGGTCTCAGTCATTGGCTTTTATATTTTAGGGCTACAGCTTCAGTTCTACCTCCATACCAAGTGTCAGGTTGCAGTCAAGCTAACATGACTAACAGTGCCTTTGCTGTGCTGATCCTAACAAAAACAGAGGAAAAGAAGAGAACCTGGGAGCTCAGTGGAGTTCTCTCCCTTTTATTTCTGCTGCTGCTAACATCACTATTGCTTGACTGATATCACCCCATTATCTCATAAGCCTCAAGAGTTATACTCCTCCCTTCCATTCCTAGAAAGGGAATAATTATGTATCCTGTTATTTCCTGCCAAAAATTCATTCTTGTGAATGCTCTCTATTCACATAATTCATATCCCTTAATTCCTAGCCGTGTTCTTTTTGATGTCTTCTGGCTCATTGATTGTGGAATTGCCATTTTTTCCCAGTCTTCATTACCATTTTCTTCATCTCACACAGTTCATCTCTGTAACACTAATAGTTACTCTCTTAAAATAACTACAGTATCACTTTCCTTAATGGTCACAATATTTTTCTGGGGTCTTTAACCTGCGTAGAATCTTGGTCACAGGAAACACCTGGTATTAAATCAAAGCATTCCTATTGTTTTTGGAGGAATTATGCTGGATTCATATATTGAATTATTGCCTTATGTCTTCCATAATGTAGCTATTTCTTTGTTGTATCTTGGAAGATCTATGTAGCATACATGCTTATGCATATAGCAACCTCCTTATTTTGTGGATGAAAGTTTCAACCACTGACCCTACTCTACAACCAGGAGATTTCTAACATAATTTTTTGACGCAAGTAAGATTTATTCCACAAACTTGCAAAGGATTTTCTCTCTCCCATGAAGTGATTACAGGTGATTGTGATTTAAAAGAGAAGACAAAGAATATGACTGATTTGAGGAGAGCAGAGGACTGATTTTTTAAATTACTATGAGTAACAATTTTTAGTTTCTTTCACAGGAATACAAAACTATATAATATTGTTTGGATGGAATTTGTATTTTGACTGGTCCATTTCAGGAAGTTGTACTAGCTTAGTAGGAGAGTTAAGCAGTGAAACTTTGCATATAGACGTCTTTTCGTAAAGAAAGATTCCTTTAAATAGCTGTAAGGCAGATAGTGTCCAAAGAGGATGCGTTTCTTCAAGTTAGTTGCCCGGTACTATTTATCTTATTATCAACAAACAAAATATTTATTACTATTTATCTTAATATCAACAAAATAATAATTGATCTGACCCATAGATTCAAACATTCTCATTTTTGATATTGTCAGTACACATATCTGTATAAACACATGTATGTAGAGAGTTATAGATATGCAAATGTATATATAAAATTTCTTTATAATCTGGATTACTTTTGCAAAATGTTTCCAACACAGAGACTTTCTACATTTTTCCTGGTTTTTTATGTTCCCTTGAATTACGTTTGTGTTCATACAAAAATCACATTTTCTGGAATCTGTAGAACTACATGCATGAGAGGCAAATTTTCAATTTTTCATTACCTAGGAAGGAAAGATAAATTAAACTCATCAACTGTATTCAAAATATTAAATTATCAGAAAATTTCATTTCTGACTGTCTAGACAGTGAAATTAATGATTTCTTTTGTTGTTTTTGGGTGGTCATTGAAGTAAGGAGCATGTTCCTTGAGTAGTGGCTGCTGCGCAATGCTTAAACAATTTTTTTTCATTTGAAACAATGAAATATGTGTTGAGAATTTTACCATATGGTGTCTCTGAACAGCATTGTCTAAGTATTAACATTATTATATGCATGTTAAAATCAATGTATCTCTATAAAAATATTTGTATTTCAAGAAATACATTAGTATAGTCATTTGTATCTGTAACTGTGGTGGGTTGACCTTGGCTGGCTGTCAGGTGGCCACCAAACCACTTTATCACACCCCTTTCTCAACAGGACAGGGTGAGAAAATATGACAAAAAGCCCATGGCTTGAGATAAGGCCAGGGAGATCACTTACCGATTACCATCATGGGCAAAACAAACTCCACTTTGGGAAATCAATTTCATTTATTGTCAATTACTCACAGCAGGTTAACAGGAAATAGAAACAAATCTAAAACCACCTTTCCCTCACCCTTCCCTTCTTCTCAAGCTCAACTTCACTTCCAACTCTTCTACCTCCTCCCCTAGAGTGCGCAGGGGAACAGAGAATGGGGGTTGTGATCCGTTCATAATGCTTTGTCTCTGCCACTCCTTCCTCCTGACATTCTCCCCCTGCTCCAGCGTGGGGTCCTTCCTATGGGTTAGAATTCCTCATTAACATCTCCAACACGGGTCCTTCCCATGAACTTCAGTTCTTCACAAACTGCTCCAGCATGGATCCCTTCCATGGGGTGTGATCATTCAGGAACAGACTGCTCCAGCATGAGTCCCCCAAAGGGTTACAGGTCCTGCTAGAAGAGCTGCTTCAAGGTGGGCTCCTCTCCACATGCCACAGTTCCTGACAGAAGCCTGCTTCTGCCTGGGCCCTCTATGGGATACGGCTTCCTTCAGGACACATCCATCAGCTCCAGAGTGGGGTCCTCCACAGACTGCAGTGTGGATATCTGCTTCAGTATGGACCTCTATGGGCTGCAGGGGCAATCAGTGTCACCATGGTCTCCACCATAGGCTGCAGGGGAATCTTTGCTCTGGTGCCTGGACATCTTCTCCCCATCATTCTCCACTGACTTGCAGGGTTGTTTCTCTCACATTTTCCCACTCTCTCGCAGCTGCTGTTGTGCAGTGTTTTTTACCCTTTTTATATATGTCACCACAGAGGCACTATCAACCTCATTGTTTGGCTCAGGTTTGGCCAGTGGCGAGACCATCTTGGAGCTGGCTGGAACTGGCTCTGTCTGACATGGGGGCAGCTCCTGGTGTTTCCTCCCAGAAGCCACCCCTGCAGCACCACCCCCACCCTGCTACCAATACCTTGCCATGTAAATCCAATACTGCAACCACTGAAAGAAAATATTCTTTGGTTGACTTTCTTCAAGATGGTGCATAGCAGAAATCTAATATACTACTATATTGGTAGTGTATAATCTGTAATCTACCTTCTATTTTAATTGCTCTGGTACGCCTGAGAATTAGGCTTGACACTCTGTCCACCAAAAATGCAATCTTCCTGTAATTTCTAATTGCTAACATCAATTTTCACTTTTTAATAAATTTTACAATGTGCCCCAGTCGTC
This sequence comes from Limosa lapponica baueri, assembly GCA_002844005.1. Classification (NCBI taxonomy): domain Eukaryota; kingdom Metazoa; phylum Chordata; class Aves; order Charadriiformes; family Scolopacidae; genus Limosa; species Limosa lapponica. Next base: position 3,998,472 of record KZ505635.1, read on the forward strand.
CTAGAGATGGATCTGGGGATCTAGTAAAGCTGAAGTGCAAAGCCTTCAGCTGTGAAGAATACTGTGAAAAAGGTTTCACAGTGCTCTTTGTCCTTTAGTTTGTACTACATGACTTGCAAATACTGTGGCTGCAAGGTCCTGGGGATGACAAAAGTACTCATGCAGAAAAGTTACAAAATAATAATTGTTAGGACTATAGTTTTCATTAAATAAAAAATAAAAGGTACTATAAACCCAAATTTCTGTTGTGAACAGTGAAGGTCATATAGGTGGGTTTTTTAGAACACAGCTGGACTGATATATAGAAGGCTGCCTTAATTATAAAAAAGCAGACTCTTCACATTAAATGGTGTATGACCAAACAAGCTGCATTCATTTGACTTCCCAGACAGCTGGAGTTGAATTCAGAGGCAGCTAATTGCCTTGAGGACCTTTGTCTGGCAAGTAGCCCATTGGTACCCTTGAGGGGTGCAGAGGCTTCACACAGAAAGCTTAAAAGCATCTGGGCTGCTGTTGTGCAGAATGCTACTGCTGACAGATTTACCATCTGTCTTTGAGAAAGACAACAGTTTTGGGAGTCTAGATACCACCATTCTTCAGCAGAAAGCCCTTAGTCAATCAAAAGCTCCTCATTAGAGTAAAGAGCAGAACCTGAATTATTGCTAAGTGCACTAAGTAAAAAAGAAATATCAAGACATTAGTTTACTTTCATTTGTGTAAGGCTAGATGAAAAATCCTGTAACATTAGGAATCAGCAAACTGTAAACACATTTGTATTATCCATCAGCTAAGCTTTCTCTGTGCAAATAGTTTTACAGATGTACCAACAGTAACCATATCCATATCGCCACAAGAAAGTGTTCTCGTAATAGTACAGAATAATTAATTCCTAATATACACTATGCTATATCAGATAATTCAGATATGTATTTTTGTAAATTGTCTTTGACTTTAAAATGTAATTGCTTCCATTCTTATGTTTGTAGGCAATAGAATGGATTGTATCTATTTTACAAGGGAACTTCAAAGCTCTAAACATAGGAAAAAGGAAAGGATGTGCAGTCATCCCTGTACACTTTCATGTGTACTTGTCTATACATAAAATTATGACTATGTCTTTTGCCTAGTCCATTTTTAAAGAATCAATTGAAGTTAGGAAGAAAATATAGATATTTTTCTAAAAAGCTGCAGTACACAAATACTTTCAGCACACAAATGCACATGTATAAACATATGTAAATTCAGATCTAATTTAATACCTGCAGGTCTGAATGACATGCATTCACCTCAACAGTTCATAAAACTGTTAGGAATTATGAAGAATGGAATTACGTATTCTATAAATAGTACTCTTTCTTAAGCCTGCAAGTGAGTCTGTAAGTTTCCATAACATTTTAGTGCCTTCCTGAAAGATGTAAAAAAAGAGTTATGCCCAATTGCTCTCAATGTATTGCTGTGGTTGATCAGTAAGTGTGTACTGGGTGCTTAAAGTGAGTAAATAATTACTTTGTGACCCACGTTCTTGAACTCAAGTTTCAGTTTAATGTCAATACAAAAGAATGCTGAATATATTATGTAGTTAGTTATCATACACATGTATTTAAACATATTTTTATATATATACATGTGTATACATGAGTATGTATATTATTTATCACAAATATAGGATGCTGGATAAAGGCAGCTGTTATAAAACATGTTATTTTTGTTTTGTGAGAAATTTTCATGTTTTCTTATCCCAAGTACTCTACCACAAAACTAGAGGGAGAGATGAGGAACATACGCCAGGATTTTCCTCCAAACTCGTGTGGCTGCAAAACACTAAAAACCAGCTTCTCCCTCTATGCACATGCAGCATAGAAAAAACACATTGCCAGATGTAGGAAAGGAGGCAGTTTAGTAATGAGGCCTCAGAACTCTATCCAGCATGTTGACATGTTGCTACTATGAAGCAAAAATTACAGATATGTGAGGAGCTAAAGGGAGAGGGAGAGAGAATATTACTCTCTAGTCTAGTGATTACTGATTTCCCATGAAAATAGGAGTCCTGGTTTCCAGTTGCAGTTTTTCTAGGGTTGTTTCTGTATTTTAATAGAATGCTTACCCTCTAAGCTTATGGTTACGGTATCCATCTAGGAGACAGAAAAAATCAGATTGAATGTTCCAATGCTGAGGAAGTCCCTGAGTTTACGTACTCTAATGAAATACAACTTTACCACTGTCCATGTTTTAAAAGAAAAGGGAAATTAGCTTCTCTTCTCCCAGGGAAGCAGCTTAATCTTTTACTTCAAGGGCAAGGTTCAGGACTTCAAATTCCAGCCTAAAATATACACTGTAATGTAAATTTTAGAAAGACGTGAACTATTCAGATTTAGCACTGTATTGTCATTAAAGGGGGCTAAATGTTGTCTTATTTTTCATGCTGAGACACTTTCAGTACAGAGCTAGATCATGTATTTCCATAATCTGTTGCAGGCTACAGAGCTGATATATCAATGTCAAAGAGAGGTGTGAGAGTCAAATGATGTGCTCCCTCCATCATTTCCTGTTCTCCAGTGTAAGCATATCCCTGCTTCAGCATGCTGACTGCCATGAATCCTGTTCTTGAATGGATAATTTCCTCCAGGCACGGCATAGGAAGTTTAGTCTGAGCTTTGAGTTCCACTCTGGTGGCCACATGCCAAAATCCCTTTATGGGGCTAGCTCTTAATCTATCTCTCTCTTAGCTTTCCATTACTGAAATGGCAATCACAGTATTTCCCCACTTCAGAGAGGATAAATGTGTTATTGGTAATCTCCTAGTTTCCACAGCTATGGAGATCAAATAAGTAGATATATAAAAGTTCTATTGCATAACAAATTAAAACAGAAATGTATTCCTATTTTGGAAGGGATCTTAGTCACAGTATTTTAGTCATGTAGAGGTTAGATGTTACATTTTAACTCAAGCGTGTTGGTCTAGTTAAACCACTTTAAATCTTTGTGAACATATGGAAATTAGTTGCCTACTGACTTATGACAAGTGTGTTCATGAAAATGCTTTTTTTAGGTTTCCTTATTCAGTTAAATAACAAAATAAAAAGCAATTAAATCAATGCCATATTTGTGTAGAGCTGAGGTATAATTTGGGTCTATGTAGACGGAGCTTCTTGTAAAATGGAAATGCTGACATTTGTACCAGGGGTATGGGAGTCCACCTCTCAATTCACAGAAGATTTGCCTGTGTATAATTGAGGCCACAAAGTGAAGAAAAAGAGTCTAAACAGGTAAAACTGAAAGCATAATTTCACTTCCAAATGGTAATAAAGATATTTTCAGGTATCCGCAGGCTAATGAGTAAGACTGACAATTAGAAAAAATGTCTCTTGTAAACCGAACTCATTAAAAGACTCAGTGTAAGTTAATAAAGGTAGAGCCCTTCATTGCTCTTTTGGTCTGTAAAGTAGAATCGTACTTAAAATATTCTAGAAACTCATTGTGATATGAGCTGTGGTTATATCACGGCTGTTAAATATTTCTGTTGGGAACATCTTCTGCTTCTCAAGTAAGTCTTACAGAAAACCACGGGAATCATAGCAACATCACGTTTTCTGCATATTTTACAGGCTGTAAGACTTCTACGCAGATTTTGTAGAAAGGTTGTCAATATATTAGTTGAAAAGAGTATTTCCAAAGATCACTAAGTTACTAAATGGAGACCTGTGATTCAGTGCACATCTGGCGTTCCTTCTGCAAACCTTAAGAAGTATATTAAATATTTTCTTCTTATGTTTTTCTATAATACAGATATATTTTTTTTCTCTGAAGATAATAGTCCAGATCCTGAAGGTGCATAGTACAGATAAATTGTATTTCGGGGGATAGGAGAGACAAGAGGATTTGCAAAGAAACATTTATAGCCTTTGATGTGCTGTTAATGTTAGCTGCCAATGGCACAAAAGCATGATTCCAGAATTCAAACATCATGGAACATAACCAGGCCATAAATCTAATTGCCTAGGTCCAGCTCTAATGTTGGATCCAAGAAAAGAGGGTAAAACAGCTATAAAATCAGCTATCTTCTAAAGTTTCCTCAAAGTAGGCAAGATGATCTCAGTTGCTTCTTCATGATTCTGTTGGTTTGTCTACAGTAATCATGGGCAAACCATGATTTTTCTCCTGTTTCTTCCTTCTAAGAAGGTAGTGTCTCCTTCACAGTCCTTCTGTATACAATGGAGTGATAAGGCAGGAACTGCTTTTCTCCGGGTTTTTTCTTCTAGCAAGTTCTTTTCTGTCAGAGGCATTCTTTCATAACCAAGGGAAGGATATGGTCACAGCACTTAAGTTGCTCCCATCTATCTTAAGTATCTGTATGACCTTTAGTTTACTCCCCCACTGACACATTGCTGTATTGTCTTGACATTATTTAAATTATTATCCATTATGGGTAGTCTGAGCAAACGCAAGAACAATGGCTACTCTATGATGTTATCTTAGAGCTCCAGCTCCTACTCAACTAAAAATTTCCTGATTGTCACATTGCTTCATGGTGGCTTGCACAGAAGTGCAAGGATATGGTCAAAGTTCAGATTAAGACAAAATTGAAGGAAACTTCTTGAGAGAGTGAGTACAGAATCAGCTTCAGAACCCTCCTACACTCAGTATGGACACCGCTGACTGGACCTCCATTATGTGATACGTAAATATAAGTCTGCACTCGACCAATAAAAGTTGTGTACATGTGGGCAGATACACTGATTGCTGCAATCCATCATCCACAACGAGACATATGTAGGAATTTGAAGACAATTTAGTCTCCAATGTCCCTATTAGTTGTTGTTTAATCTCAAAGGGAGTCTAAGGTGAGTAGACATACAGCCTTCTGGATTGGGGCGTGCTCAGTAGAGTTTCAGCCTCAACGGCTCTGAGTGGATTGATATATACTTAATTTAAGTCTCCCAAGAACTCATAGACTAACATTATGCTTTCACACTTGCATAGCCAATGAATCACGTTTGTCACAAAGCACGAACTTGGTTTATTAAGAATGGTTCAGTGGTTAGACCACAGACACGATGATATGATGATTTGCGTTTTGTGTTCTTCCTTAAATAACAGTACAGTGGAGAAATATGCCTCAAGTTCTTTTTTATATAATACTCAGGATATGAATAAGGAAAATGTGTGTGCTTGAATATCTTCTCCAAGGACAAATAATGTTAAAATGACTCTAAGTATTTGGATATAGGACTTTCTTCCAAGAGATGAACTTTCTATGTTCAGGCCATGGCTATAGTAATCTTTACTGCATCATACCATAGAATTCCTTGAGGAAGAGAATGAAACTTGAGGTTGTATTACTTCAGGCAAAAGGCCTGAAGGTTTTGCTACAAGCTTATTGAAAGGCCAACAGACTAATTAGCTACCCTAGTTGAAAATAAATATTTGTTAGGAATAATGGAACCCTCTCACAAGACCATCTAGTAGTAGAAAAAAGAAAAAGGTGGGTTTGAATTCCTTCAAATTTGAAACTAACAGTTCTAGGTGCTCTGATTACCCCATTTGGTACTATTGCATCTTTCCATGTTTTGAAAACAGAAAGCTCTTGGGCTTCAAAATTTATAAGAAGGTTCAGGGTTATGAATCTTTAAGGAATCCCCTTTCTCAAAGTGAGTTCTGCAAAGGGGCTAGCTGCATGCATTAATCTATTCTTAAGTGACTCATTCAAAACCATAGGGAAAATCAGGTGAAACAGGCAACAGTGCTCCTCAATCCACTTGAAAATTTTTGCACTGCATATACAAAAGGAGCTAACATTTATCAATGTTGGGGAAAATTTTTATCACTGAGACAACGTAGTGTCTATCTGAATTCTGTTAAAATTATTAGGTCTCTAAAGTATGCGTGCACAATCTGTGCTCTCAGATAGCACTTAAACTGGGGAATAATTCCTATGGATAGTGAAGATAGGTGAGAAGTAAACAGAGAAGTGGTTATATTTCTTCATTCAGTTTTCTGTTTTTTCAAATGACAACTGTGATATCAACAGTGAAACCTGTTCTACCCAGCCATTTTGTTCTCTCTTCAGGGACTGCTCTCTGAGTGCTATGCATGCATTTAACTTCCATTAGTACTAATGTGAAATCAGTGAGCACACCAAGAAGGAAGTACATGTCTTTGCAATACATAATGTACCCTTGGATAGTTACTTAGTCCAAAATATATTTGAAAATAATGTGAGACATAAAAATGTGGAATAAAGTGGAAAAACTAGAGGTAAAGTGTAAATTCTTGCATGACAGCAGCTCAGCTGGGTTCATGAAAGAGTACTGGAGATGATTATGAGATTTAAGTTGGATAACACAAATATTAAACAGTCTCAGCTATGTACTGTAGGATGTTAACAAAGCATGTATTTCAAATTAAATGTTTGATTTTATCTGCAACTTGCCAGTATTCAACCTAAATTTACCGGAAAGATGAAAAAAAAAGAGAACAACTCTTCTTAATATTTAATCCTATTAACAATTAGCATTTAAAAGAGCATTGTGAACACTATCCTCAAATCTGTGAAGTGTATGGATATAATTTGTGGAAGACACAAAGTCCAGAATCTGAGGACATACTGCATTATAAGCCCATTATAACTTTTTAAAGAAGCAATAACAAATGTCTGTATTCTCACTGTTTTTAAACAATGTGTTGACATCAATTTTCTCATCATGTGAAGTCTTCATGTGACTGTTTAGGGATCAGAACTCTGCTCTGAATATTTTGTGAACATTTTAGTCTCTCCACTTCTATGGCCTGCAATTTAATTGGAAGTAACTACTGGGTTCTGGATACTGAACCCAGTATCCAGAATAAGAAATATGAGAGTCTTCAATCTGCCACTTTTCCCTTATATACTCTTCGACCTTCTTATCAGGGTTTGCAAACAGCCAGAACTTACTCCTGAAAGCTGTAATGCACTGATTGAAATAGGCCATCTCAATGTCATATGCAGACCCATAAATAAAACAAGTTTCATATACAGACCATAAATAAAACAATAGCACATTCATAGTAACAACAGCTAATTGGAAAGTGAAAAACTGTTACAATAATTCCTGAGATTATTAGGAATGAGCATAACTTCAGAGAAAGAAAAGCAATAACATTTTGAAAAATAATAATAAAAAAGTAACATGTTGATCCTGCTTTTTCTATTCTATGGAAAGACTTTCATGAGAAATTTCATGTCCTTGTGAAAGACCATGGCATAGTGCCTTGGTCAGTCTTTTTCATTTTTAACCATTTCTTCAACTTACTGGAAAGCAAATGAACTGCAGAAACTCTTGCTAGCAGAAGAAACCTACAAAGGCCACAGGTGCTTCTTACTTGAATTATTGCTATCAATACATTATGGGACAATTGAAGCAGAAGAAATGTACACAGCTTGTTGCAAGTTCTTTTTCGATTTTGGAAAAAACACACAAAAATGTGCAGCAGTTGTGTTGCTGCCACCTAAATTCAGAAGGTCAAAATGACAAAACACAATTTGAAACTATCACATGTGGATACACTTGCTATAATCTCCCTTCTTAAAATCATACCTGAAAGCTGTAGCACAAACGTGACCTCCATTTGAAAGAGACCCCATTCGTATTGCAGCAGTTTTATGCATGATCTCTAAACTATGTATATAAACCCAGGCAATTCTTGTTAGATTTTTTATGTCAAATACTTTCTAATGTGAAGTTACGGGTTTAGTGACTTTCATAAATAATACTGTGTGATAAAGTATTGGCTGTGCCATTCGCACCTCCTTCACAAACGCAGCCCGGATGCAGGCCAGCTGTTGGTAATTGGATCTTGCATGTTATTATGCTTGTATCTTTGCTATCACTCAGTCTTCTTTTTGCATTCCATTGTTGAATTCCCTTTGTGCTGTGGCTTTTTCTCTGCATGTTATTGGTGTATTTAAAATGAACCATGCAAAGAAATGTTTCCATAACCATGGTGACAGTGTAATATTACGCACACTTACAAAGTACAAAGGTAACTCTACCAGACTGGTATTTTCTGTGATCAATTGCTGGAAATTTAATATCCCTTTTTTTTTTTTTTTTTAATAAGTGAGAGAATGGAATGTGCTGAGTATTTCCAGATCTGCTTACACTAGAGTTACTACTATAAATTAATCCAATACTTCTTCAACAGAAGTGATGAGCTGTGTGTTGCTGTGCCTGTGTTGCGTACTATTACTAGTTTTTAATGAATCTTGGGATATGATGTAGATTTTGGGGTTTTCTTAAGGGCCCATGTTTCTGAAGTCATGTGAATGCATAAGAATTTTAGTCAGTAAATTTTATCACCCACAGTTCTGTTACCTTAGGTATTTAAATATTTTTTTTTCTGATAGTGTACAAATGCTTAACATATTTATTATTTTTCTAACGATGTTTGGTAATCTCCATTTCAAGGTGGGAAGCTGGGGTACATAGAAGGTAGAGCCCAAATCCAAAAAGACATTTACATACCTTATGCCCACTGATATCGATGTCTCTTAATTGCTTGTATTTCTGACCAAATTGAGCCCATACAACCAAAAGTTTAAAAAGAAGCCTTTCATATAGCAAAGATATTTAGTTTTACCTCCAAGACGCTACACTACTGTCTTTACTCTTTTTGAGGAAAAAAGCAGTGTGTCTAGAGACTCCGAAAATGGAAACCAAAAGAAATCCAAACCACACAAGTTATATGAAAAAAATTCAGGTCAATTCCGTGATTTTGAGAGTCTGAGTGGGTTTAGGTTGTGAAAAGGAGGTCACTAGCTGTGACCAAGTATTTGGGCATTGGCTTCTTTTGCTAATTGTGGAGCCAGATGTGCAAAGACAGAAAGATCCAGGCTGTAAGCCTACAGCTGTTCATTGCTGTATTTTTGCTTGGTGTGTTCCCTCACCATGATCTCTTCTGCTTCTCTGCATGACTCCAGAGAAAATCTGCAAACTGCTAAAAGGTAGTTTTAATGTGCCGAATGCTTACCTGTAATAGATGTAGCATAGTTACCGCAGTAAAACAGATGTGACCAAAAATTCAACTGTTCTGTTGAAACTCCTTTTGAACACCAGTTTCTATGTGCTTGTGAAAAATTTACTGCTAAGAGACTATACTACATAATTATGTAAACAATCATAGCTTACTTTCCTCTGTACCTTGACTAAACAGACATTTAGAATTGAATCCTTAGAGCACAGGGTTCCTGTCCTATCTCTTAAGTTCACCAGAAACTCTAAATAGCCAACAATATTTTAATGTTTCAATACGCTGAATATTTCCATTAAACCTCAAAAATTTCCTGAGGTAGCATACCTTTTTGTTGGCAAACAAAGTATTCTACTGTTGTCCTGTTCTACCCATAGCTTCAAGGAACACATCATATACATCATTTTTGAAAATCTTTGGCTATACCATTTCATAATTGACTTGTGATACAGACAGCTCGTGCAACAGAACGGTCTTAGCTGATACATAGTTTTGATAATAACAACACAGCTTAATCACATCATGCAACTTTGCCTGAGTAGAAACCATAGCATTAATTCCAGCTAATTGGAACTCAGTTGTTTTCAGCACAGAAAAATAAAATGTTCTGTATTTTGAAAGGCGTAATGATTGGCTGACTACCTTCCACCTCAAAAAGAAGGCTTAACAACAACATATCTCTGGGAAAGGATTTATGAATCTGAATAAATTGCTAGCCAGTAAACCCACTCTACAATCAAGAGAACAGTATTGTTTTCAGGAAATGGGTAACAATGAGATCAGCAGGAGTAGGGGTCACGTTTCATCCAAATCAAAGTGGACAATGGCTGATTAAATATTGCATAAAGATACACTCATTCTGTCTCTCAGAGCACTTGACTATTACCTCAATTGAAAGATTATGTAAATTAAAGGCAAAGGGAAGGGAAGGATGACTGAAACCAGCTTTACTACTATGTTGTATTCTGTAATCAATTTGATCAGCATCAGGCTTCTATTTATGTGAAACGAGAGGCAATGCTGCTAAGAGAAGAACAGTGCTATGACTGATATAGAAAATATTCAGTGACTTCCTCATAAAAAATGTATCTTCAAAATACATTGATTTGTTTTGATTTACTATTCTCTTAAAACATTCTTGTTACTGTAGGAAACATATTGATAGTAATGTTGATGAGAACTGCATCACTAAAATAGTGATGATCTCCAGTCAAAAGTGTCCTTGCTTGGTAAGATCTATTTAATTACTAGATCTATTTAATTATTTATCTCTGCATACAAATATTTTCTATAAGGTAGGTTTAGAAAACTAGACCTTTTCCATATTTTCACATTGCTCTTCAAATTCTCTTTTTAAAACATATTTTATTTTCTCTTACCAACAATATATATAACCTTATTATGCTTTGCTGTTCAGTAATGTTAGATATTGAATCAAATTTACACAACCATAAGTGTGGTTTGGATTGCGCTAGCTGTTTCTGGGTAGGTTCAAATAAGGGATTGTTCAGATTTACAGTTCGGGTAGTTATTTAACTGATGCACTTTCTACTAAGTGAAACCTTATACATAAAAAATTCAATGTTTAACGCTGTTAATCATTTTACAAGACTTCTGAACTAGATCAGCAGTATAACCTATCTTATAGCTGGGAAAATTGTGGTAAACAAGAGTTGGACTGGCTATGATGGCTGTAGATCTAGGCTGCAAGAGCAGAATACCTTCAACCCCTGGCTACCAGAGGTGTTATTTGTATTTGAAGTAGAAGATATGAGGATCCCTGTTCATGGATGTAGTAGTTTTTTGTCTGCTGCTTAGAGAGACAGACTGACTGCCACAGTCCTGCACAAAATGACAATTTAATTTTTCTCCATCCTGGCTTTCTGTCTTTGAGGTGTCATCCACTCTATCCATTGCTATAATCGCTAGCATGCTAAAAATCATACTGAACTAAGGAGGTCTTAAAGGCTACTTTTTGACTTTTTGATTTTTTGATCCAAACACCTACTGCCCATGAGAGTAATGAACACATAGGTGTCTCAGATCTCTTGTTACTCCAACTTCCATCTCCCTATTATTTCATCTCCACATCTTTTAAGATATTGCTGCCACCTGGTCAGTTTCTCTAAAACTTCCACTTCAAAATTTCAAATGTTAGCAGATGCTCAAGGGAAGTGTATAAAGTCTATATTAAGGATACACAATAGCTTTTGCACCCACCATAATCATGTCTCCTGCTCATGTGGTGAACATATGTAGTTTGTTGCCTCAGGATTTAAACTTAGGCTTGCCTTGTTTTTAATTCTCAGGAGCATTGTATGTCTCCTTCATCTTCATTCCACAGTTTTCTTTCCATGTTGTTTATATAAGTAGCATTTTGAAAGAACCCCATATATTAGAGACTTCTTAACTGTGGTAAATATACTGAAAAATGTAGCAGTGGAGAGCCACCGTTGGTTTAAACCTCAGTATGCTCACAGATTGGGTGTCTGAAAAACCTTTGAGATTATTTACTAAGTACTTCATAGTTTGATATAGTTTTTTTACTGGATGGATGTCTCACCATGAAAAGTAACAATAACAACAACCAAGTAAAAAACTTAAGTTTTTTTTTTCTCAAAAAAAAAAACCAACCAAAAATTTTCCTGCACCTTGCATGTTTTTTTATTGTGTTTTTTTTTAATAGCTTTTTTGTTTGTTTGTTTGTTTTTTTATAGTTTTGTTTCAGTAGCTCCTCTGACTCTAAGCTTAACAGTGGCATTTAGTTAAAATGGGTAGCTTTAGCTGTATATTTAAAGGAGGGATCAGCAGTAAAATGGTGAGCAGATTTAGCTATGTAGGCATCACATTTAACACTCCATGGAGATGAATAGGACCATTTCACAGTTACCATCAAGCCAGTGTTTATGTATGTTTGGCATAAAAGTGCATCATCTTACATTGCCAGGGTTATCTAACTGCACGGAAAAACTTCATTTCAGAATGAGAAAGACTTTTTGGTGGAGTTCTTTTTAGAAACA
>KZ505635.1:4011222-4061941 GCA_002844005.1 Limosa lapponica baueri
ATCTTTTTATTATTTTATTATTAATATTTCATTAAAGAGTTTAGTTTCAACTCAGAAGTGTCTCTCTCTCTCATTTCCTCTCCCCTGAAGGGAGATATCTCCCTTCTTTGAAGGGTAGAGAGGTTAAAGAGAGCATCTGTCATTCATTTTTGTGGCCAGCCCAGCCCAAACCATGACACTTTCCTGCTTATTAACAATTGTCAATGTCTTGGCAGGCCCCATAGAATTCAGGCAACAGTTAACAATCTGATATTCTTACTACATTAACATATGTGAATATTTGTGAACAATAAACAACTTTAAACGTTATTACTGTTTATAGGAAAATCACAAAAGGAAATACTTCAGTGAGAGAGACAGCCAAAGAACTGATTATATAATCATTAAATTATGTGCTATAATAATGAATTCTTATGCAGATAACAGAGAATGGACTGGTTCTTCCAAGATAGTAGAGCTCAGTCTTGCATCTAATTATCTCTTTCCTAGTTTTAAATTTAAACCAAATATAGTGGGTTTAATGTGTGACTAAGCATCACGGGAAAACTTTAGTTTGCTTAACTGAACCGTCTACAGTCTAAGTATCTACATTTAAAATAGTTAGGTTTGCACTTTTAGGGTGTGATTCATCTCACCTACCTGGCCTAAAATAGATCAGATGCATCAAACTATAGAGATATTTTTTTTCTCTTTATTTACTATATTACTAGGCCAGATTCAGACATCTGCATGTCTGAGCTCAGTGAGAATAATTGTATACATGTAACAATAGTACACTATCAGTATTTCATATAGGAAGGTCCAAGCTAGTTTTGAAATAAAAGAAAAAGCATCTATACATAATCAGTGATAAACTGGGATGAATGACATGGCACATATGATATGCCATGCCATGAAACTGCAAAAGGATCTAAAGAATAGGATCCTTAAAAGAGAAATCTGTTTGACAAAATAAATACTTTCTGTGGCAAATAGATGCATATACTTGCTCATAAGACAAACTGGAAATCCATGTAAAAGGGGAAATCCTTTTCAACGGGCTGGGTCAGGAGATCAAATTAAATTCTTTCAGAAGTCTAGAAAAATAAAAGAGGCTACTACTGCATACACCTCAGAGACACACGGCATATAGGTGCTTTTCTTAACTGAGACATTTAAGTCTAAAATTTCACAAGACTAAAATTTATACTACATTCAACTTTTATTTCAAAGCATAAATGGAAATGATGTGAAGCTATTTGCTCTAATGAGAACACAATAATAGCAGCTGATTCTGCTTTCATTATCGAGAACAGACAGTATCACTAGTACAGTTTTCCAACAGTTTAAGGAAAATCAAGCTTTTATTATGTCCAAGATCAATACAGTAACTTTTCTTTCTCTAGGTGGACTGGATTATTTGGCTAATCCCTGGTATGTGTTTCTGTTCATTCATCTTCTAGGCACTGAACCTGCAAAGCCATGTGCAATGCTTAACTTGATGTATTGAGTACTTACAATGACTTTTTTCTTTTTCTTTCCTTTTTGTTTTAAGTACTTGAATTCTCTCTGCTTACTGTGCAGACAGTCTCTATTTCCAACAAAATGCACTTTCTACCTGTCTGAAATTCCAAAACATTCTTCAGTGGATTTACATTATTGTTATTTGTCATTGGTTCTCATTATCAATGTGTAATGAGACTGTTGAGACCAACGTGATCTTAGTCAATCTGTTCTTAGAAAACAGTTATATAGGTGTGCCAAAGAGACAAATAGTGAGGCAGCCTTCCAGCCCATAGGGAGAAGAATGTTGAAGCTGCTGTACTTTTCTGAACAAACGTCCTTTCTGTAGCTGTGTGGCCCAACTATGAAAATCAACAGACACCATTTGTAACTTATTAATTTAATACACAGAAAGGTGTTAAGCCATAAATAAATTTCTGACAAAAACAAAACAAAACAAAACAAAACAAACCCTTGGTCATACAGATTAAAATTAATTTTGTAGAAATAAAGTAATAAGTATGATTGACTGAGTTCCATCCTTTGTTACACCTGTGCCAATCCAGGAGAATCCTTTTATTATAAATCCAGTAATCCACTGTACAAATTCTTTCCACTGTTCCTTCTCGTACCATCTTCTAAAAAGCCTAGTTATCCTTTTTTAATATAGCATTACCATGTCATAGATCATAGATCACAGAGCTTTGCCTGAAATACTAATGAACCTTACGTACCTGACAACACTGAATCACGGTGCAAAGAGTAGTGTCACTAACTCTTATTTCTGTAGCTAGGCAGACCGGATAGAAGTTCAGGTTTTTTCATTCTCACTAAATGTTATGCTCAGTTTGCTATTTCTTTTAAAAAGCAGGGAAAGAGGACTGATGACTGCTTTATGAGCTTACATGTGGTTGTACCTAATCATACTTGGCATGTGAACAAATAATTTTAAAACATAATTAACTGGATGGATAAGCCAAACTCTTTTGTGAATGCAAAAATTTTATTAATGTGAACTTGGTTAGAAAGTTATTCTTAACATTTTAGCTAATTATTTTTCAATACTGCATACATATAAATACAGGTAATAAAGAGGCATGTTGGGGCTGGAATACAATGTCCATAACTTGAACAGCAGCACTGTACTGGGACAGTCCTGCTAACTTCAGTGTAATTTCACAGAGCAGAAAACACCCTTATGTTCATGAATTGATGTCTTAGATTTCCCCTTAAAGGCAACATACAGTGAGTATCAAAAGCTATTTCCTTCTAATTTTCAGTTTGAACATTCGAGATGTCAAATGGTATAATACAGAAATCTGCAAAACTAATATATTGGCTTGCATTACAGTGAAGCCATTAAGTCAATGAATGTTGAAGTATATCTTCAAAGCATAATTTTATTACTCTTAAAAATAATTTTTGGAGACAAATAATAAATACTATCTGTAGACTTTCTAAGAAACTGTAATTTAGTAGCTTAAAAAGATATTACACTGAAAATCCAGTAGATCTGAAATTTTCTGATGTTTTGTATATGATTTCCTCTGTGGAGATATCACATTTCAAAAAGAAAATTTCATTTCAGTGCTAGGGTACCACCATAATTTTACTGAAATTAATGACATTGTTATTCTAGCCAAACAATTATTCAGTTGATATACTGCTAGACCATAGTCTTTGCAGTGGCTATAGCTAATGACTAAACTGTGACTTTGTACAAATACTGTGCCAATGGCACATAGAAAGAGAAACAGCATATGATTTTTTTTGCAGTGCCCCAGACGCAGATTGTAACTCAGCCACGATCTACCTTCTGCCATCACCTCTGGGTAGAATAGACTGTAATACAACAGCTCTATACTTCATGCAATTATATGGCCAGGTGCCACTGTGTTAGTGCAGTTACATTCTTGGGTAAAGAAATAATATCAAGGCTCAGCCTACTTTCTTCACACCATTATGGAAAGGGGAATTAATGGCTCTGCAGAGGTTGCTTTCCCACCTCATAAATGAAGGATGCTTTCCCACTGGTAATGCAGACAAACCTGGGTAACAGGCAAAAACGAAGGTTGCTGAGGTAACATTAAGTAGAGCTGAGCAAAAATTGAAATTACTGTTCCATGGGGAAATTCAGCTATTTCAACACTTGGTTTTTGTACCTAATTGAGTTGAAAAATTGGAACTTGTCAAAGAACATTATACTGTAAAAGCTGCTTTGCTTGTGAGGTGGTGACATTTTGTTTTGAGTTCATACAGCATTAAACTGCAGTTCTCTATTGTTCTATATTGGTATATAGATCACTTAGAATATATCTGTAGCTATATGTTCCCCATAATGCACCATACACCTCTGTCCAGTATAAGATTGTAGTGGATCATAGATTTCGGAGGGTGCTTGACCAGTTGGCACATACTTGAATTTTGATGCCAATAATTGTCTGCCAGTATCAGTAATAAGTGTTCTATTAATGAATAAATACAATGCATATAAAACATTCACAAAAAGGTATTATTAGTATGCATTTGAACAAAACTTGACTAAAACTGTAAAGTATTAAATCTTCAAATATGAACTCTAAGAAGACTCAATGCATGATCCAACAAAAATCCTTATCTACTTCTACCACTTCTTTCCATTATTTGGACTTAATAATTATTATTAAATATTATAATACAAATGTCTGGACTGTGCTTTAAGCCCTTGTTTCTTTACAAGGAGATGGAAAGAAA
This sequence comes from Limosa lapponica baueri, assembly GCA_002844005.1. NCBI lineage: Eukaryota > Metazoa > Chordata > Aves > Charadriiformes > Scolopacidae > Limosa > Limosa lapponica. The sequence continues at coordinate 4,015,438 of KZ505635.1, forward strand.
CCACAATCTTTTCCTGACAGACAGTGCTACAATGAGTAACTGTACCATCAAAAAATATCATCATGCTTACAATTACTGTAGCTGTGCTGTACAGAACTCTGAAGAGTTGTGTAGTAATAGGATATCTTAGCTGTCTGTGAGTAAATGATACCCAGTCAATTTTTTAGCCTGCTAAAAGTATTCCTAGAAAAAAATCCATATGGTGCAGCAACACCACAAGGGAAATTATACTTTTTTTAAAAAAGTTATCCCTGCTAGAAAAATAGCAAGGCCTTCTGTTTATCATTATATTTATGAGGTAACTTCAATGAAATCATAAAAGTATTATCTTATGAACTGCAGAAGCTTTCATTTATTTTTCTGCCAAATCACTAAATGGATCACTCTTTCAGGTGTATTGCAAAAATGGAGTCAATTTCCTACAATGAAATTGGGTCAAAAGGAATGAGATGGTTGGGTGACATAGGGCTCCCTTTGTAGTAGGGAAAAAAAGATTGTTATATAGATAATTGCCAGCATTTTCTTTGAAACTTTTATGTGGGGCATGTCATGCATTTAATGTGCTCAATTCAAATTTCCCTTGTTATATGGTACATAATGATAAAGCATATGGACAGACTTTAGATTTATTTTAATGTCCCTGTGTATATGAAAATAACAGCTAGATATTGCAGGTGACATAGTTCATACAAATATCAGTAGCAATTTTACTGCCTTCCTTTCCTGCCTCTTTCTCCCGCCAAAACAAGCACCTAATTTCAGAATGCCTTTCTGGGAACAATTTCTTTATTAATAAAAAAAAGAAAAAAAAAAAGGTGACATCCACAAAGCGGTATGGAGTTTTGGAAAGTGAAATGAAAACATTAGGGTGTCATTTTAAAATCATTTGAATAATTTAAGAATATCAAACAGCCTTGCATTCCTAGTTTTTATATTTGTGACTTTTATTTAAAATAGTTGATGAGTTTTTGCATTTAGATGGCTGTGTTTTTCAGAGAGGCTCCTGCTCTGAAGATTGTCAATGAGGATTCCAGATGAATTAAGTATCTGCTGGTAAAGTGTAATTTCCTACTCAGAATGACTTTCCCACAGAAACAGTCAGTCTTCTAAGTACACTGACTAAGGAGAGCTAAAGACTTAGGTTATAATATCTTATCTGTATACATAGAAAGCTGACTAAGGAAAGTGATTTATTTACTTCCTAAACAAGTGAGCTTTCCCTAAAATAGTTTTGCAGAATGTTTTTTGCACTTACCATTGAGCTCAGTTAAAAAAAAAGTGATAAAGTTTCTGTGGGTTAACTGGAGACCACACTTTGTGGTGTTATGCCACTTTAGGGGATGAAGACTACAAACTGGGGATAAAGGTAGAATTAGAATGGGAATAGAATTAGAATATGTAGGAATAAGTAGATAATATCTGAATCTGGGAGCTAGACTTTGTATTGGACAATGAAGACTTTCAACCTCTCTTTTATAGGAATACCTGATCCTCTTGAGTAGACCTAAGTGGAAAAAAGTAAAGTAGAAATACTGGAAATTGTGAAATATATGATTCCTAAAGAGTGGAATGTATTTAGCAATATTTATCTATATATCTATGTGTACCAGTAAGGTTAAAAAACCCCTCGGTAATAACCAAGTTTATTTAAAAAGGCTCCAAAACCATAAACACAGAGCATGCAAACTTATCCCGGAAAAAACATGTGCATTAATTACTGCATTCTGTATATAATAGCATTACCTCTTGTTTAATTGCTACTTCATGGAGAATTCTATTGGTCTTTCCATGCAGGAAGAATTAGAAGTTACTAGTATTGACAGCATTTATTTGTTAGTCCTATCTGGAATGGTTAAATCCTCCCCTGAGATAGAATCCTTTGTAATAACTCTCATAGAAACTTTAAAGGAGTGTCTCCCATATCCAAATCAAAAGCATATAATGTGATATTTTCTTTAAGACTTAAGAGTCTTATGACTTTTCATTCTGCCTTCTGAGAATCAGAAAAATTCTGAGTGTAAATACATGAAATGTTCTACAGTTATGCAAGTGACAGTAGCAAAACCTTAATGAAAATTACAACAGCAGTAATCCTTTATTATTTTCTTGCATTCAGAATCAAATATAACAGTAGTAGATACTTTTCCTGTCATAAATCTAGAAAAAAAATCTATTCAGTGACTCAAAATGACTTCTAAACCAATATCATATTAAATGAATAATTAATAATGAAAAATTACAACAGCTATTTTTTCCAGTACTGAGAGAATTATAAAACAGGCTTGTGAGGCTTCAAGATTAGGTGTTAAATGAATAATACCAGATGTAACAAACAGAGTTAGCTAGTCTATAGTTATTCCTACATTTTATAATACAAACATGGAAATAATCCCCATAGCTATTGAATTTTGGACCAAAGCCAAGAATATTAATTTGAAAAGAGAAAATAAAAGTAACAGTAGGACAGAGCATATTTGGAAGGTTTTCTGTAAGTTGCTATCTCATTTGTCCTGTGATATGACATGTAATAATGAGCAATATTTGTGTGGTAAATTGCTTCATTACAAGTAAGAGTGAAATACTGGAGTTTCTGTTAAGCCTATCTGTAAGGTTAGGTTAATGTGTGCATAAAAATGACTGAGAATATGATGGTATAGAAAGCCTTGACTAGCATTTTACACACCATCTAAAGATGTAACAGAGTTTGGAATACTTGGAGTTCACATATGCTATACACTCTCCTTTTAACACTCCCATCTGTTGTCTACAAATAGGTAGTCTTTTATTGCTTTATTATATAATGAATAAATGAGCATCATCTCTTTCCTATTGGCTCTGCAACTGTGAGTGGAATCCAAGATTCCTACTATCCATTCTTTCATGCCCAATAGCTTTTGAGGATAAGTGAATGGGTAATTTCTTTCATTCCAATGTGTGTGGACTCAAAGTCTTTGTAGCAGGAACATAAGAAGAAGGTTTTTTTTCTATCTGGTACATTACTACTACAAAGCAGCACTAATTTATACCAGGCAGGTTCCTTTAAAACACCAGTTTGCAGTACTGGTATTGCTCAGACACTCTGGAGCAATAGACTTCAGGGTGGCCCAGACTCTGCAGAAGCACAATATGCTTATAGAAAACGTTTCCAAATGTAACACAATTCACATGTTTCTTCTCTGCTGCTTATAGAGGATAGCAAACAGATGGTGCTTCATGTTTTTAATTAATAATTTGGATGTTCTCTTATCCACCTTTATTCTTAAATGCATATGAGAACCAAATCTCTCAGTGTTGTCTTATTTTATCAGATAAATACTATAGTCACCTTTCCACCTTCAGATTTCTGAGGTTTGTATTTTGATTTGTTTTGTTTTTTTTAACTTATGAAACACAAAAAGGCACCTTTTTGCTATTTTCTGCTTCTGTAGCAAAACTCAAAGTGTCCTGTAGGAGTACTATCTCTTAATTTTTGCTAATTATAGATGTTGGCTGATAATGTGTTTGTTGTGAAACTTTGAATTCTGTTGCAATTCTTATATATTTATCAACCAGTACAGTGAGGCTCTATAAATAAATTTGTATAAATTTCCAACGGAAACTGATACCACCTGATATAGTGATGTGTGGAACATCATTTTTGCTTATAAAAAGCTTTAAAAAATATGAATGATTTCAACTGTTTTGAGTTGCAAAGGTTGAGTGTTTAAGGGGAATCCCTATGGGATCACTTGGACTGAGAATTTTAGAGGAAAGAAATCATGAAACATAAGTCAAGTTCACTGAGAAGCTGAAGTATGCTAATAATTTTAAAAACAGTTAAAATTAAGGTAAATTTTCTCTTGGATCTCCTCTGTGATGTAGAGATAAAAATACATTATTTTGGAGATTCACCACTATTGAAAGTACCATGTTGCTAAGCTGAAATGATAGAAGTCTCAAAGTGTCCAGCTTATCCACTTCTCCGTCTTTGATACCCACTAAATTTATATACGTTGTTTACACAAAACATCAGTTTTCATTAAGTGTAGCCATGCTATCCATACTAGAGAAAAAGCTTCAGAAATGTTTATCTTGCTTTAAAAATTAAACTATTTTTTAAGTAGTAAATAGATTCTAAAAATAAAATGAGATGTTGAAATACCTGTAAAATGAAATTTTCTGAACAAATTTAATATATTACTTATCTGAGTAATAATAAACATAAAAAGAATAATGACTTTCGGGCTATATCCACATTTTTGAAAGAAAATTCAGTTGCGTACAACTGTGCTTTTCACTTCACCTATGTGTTAAAAGCATTTTTTTTCAGCTGAAATAATTTATATACATGGTTGCCAGTTTCTTTGAAGGGTAGGTGGATTTAAAATTGAGTGGCATAGTAGGATCTCAAAGCAACAGAGGAGTCTTAAGTTACTTCTAGAACGTAAAGCAACCATATGTAAAGTTTACAAATTTATTTATTCTTATCGTTTTACTTATGAGTAACCAGTGCATTTTGGTTACTCATACTACGTCAACAAGCTCTGTAGAGACACCTATAAATAAGTATTTTAACAAATACAATTTTTTCTCATAAATAAGAATTTTACTTTCAGACATTCCTGTTGGAGACAATATGAGGATTAATTAGGCAGATCTAGTAACTCCACTAGAGTGGAAAATAGGAAGCAGATTCATCAATATTACAGGGGAAAGGAAGTTTTGATGTCTGAAGTCAACGAGTGCACATGGAAAGGGCACTGCAGAGAATCTTGGACTGCTGCTATCTTTGCTATTTCTATTCTGCATTTACTGAAAATGATCTTTTGAGAAAAAAAATCCGAAAGAGAATGAGAAAATTGTTGCTAATTAACATTTTAGTCATTATTTTCTATAAGCGTATCCCTCCTTTCTTTCCTTTGGTCTGCTGTTAATAACAGGGTTTGATTTACTAATGTGTCATCCACTTCTTAGCTACACTGACAACCCAGTTTGCTGAATAGAATACTGAAAAGGATTTCTAGTACCTGTTTGACATTTTCAGTGTGAAACAAACATTGTGTTAAAGGCCATTGTTTTAAAATCACCTTCAGAAACCATTAAGTCTTAAAGGATTCTCAATCAAAAGCAAAAATTTGCCATCCTTAGGATTTTGAAGATTTTTGGTGGCTTATCTTAAATAAATGCATTATAACATTTTCCTTGAAATTGTGCAGCATCAATATTGTCCTGTCAAAAATGTATGCACCTGTGAAATCTGAGAAACGAGTAATATCACAGGATCCCAGAACAGCTGAGGGTACAAGGAATACCTTGAGATCATCTAGTCCAACACCTCTGCATAAAGCAAGTACAACTAGAGTGGGTTGCTCAGAGCTATGTCTAGTCAGGTTTTAAATATCTCCAGTATGGAGGTTTCACAACCTCTCTGGTCAATATACTGCAGTTGCAATTGGTATTCATATTAGAGGATAGTTTTACTACATGGTAGTAGCTCTTAGAAATGATGAATCTACGAATGTAAATTTGGTCTTGTGCTTCCACTTATAGGAACTGTGACTAGGTAAAGTTGAAAATAAAGTAAAAATGGTTTTAAAGCTCTTGACGAAGAGATATGCTTTGTCTTAAAACTAGCAGAATCAGCTCTGCCTCCACCTAGGGATCACTGTCCGCTCACTTTGCTCTGTCAAGGGAAGGAAAACTTTTCAGAACTGGAAGAAAAAAGCAACATGACTGCAGAGTTTCTTCAAATGTTTGCTACACCGGTAATGGTTAGGAGATACTGAATTTATTTATAATCCTGCATGAAGAAGTCAGAGATGTGACTACTACTGTCTTGCAAAATTAAGAAACAAAAATAAGTTGCAGTATGAGAAGAGAAAACAAAAATTCTGTTTATCCTTCATATGGCATATTAAATTTTGCCACAAAGCAATGTAGAAAGTCTGGACTGACGTAGGACAACAATTTCATCCTCCTGTAAAAAAAGGTAGCAGCTATGGAGGGCTTAAAATTTGTATGTTTGGGTAAATTTACAAGTCACTTGTTGTTCCACTTAGATTCTCTCCCATTATATTATTTACTTTTCAAAAGACAATGCTATAGTCAGTTAGTATTAATTAATGATAAAAGCAGACTCTTTGTTATTTATCTAATCCAGTATAACTCATGATTCTGCAGAAGAGAAATGGTTATCTTGTGAGATGAAGTAATACCATATTTCCATTACTTTTTGTTACTCCTCAGAGCAGAAATATTCTATTACTGTGCTTTTTTTGAACAATTGATAGAAAGTGTTATTCTTTAATAATTTACAGTAATATGTTTCTGTTTGATCATTAGTTCAAGTATGAGATGTAACTATGCATAACTGGTATTACAGTAGGTCAGTTTTAGATGTAAATAGAACTAAGTATATGACTTTTATGTAATAATTGGCTGAAACAAGAAATGCAGAATCATAGAATAGCCTGAGTTGGAAGGGATCCACAAGGATGAATGAGTCCAACTCCTGACTCCACACAGGGCAACACAGAAGTTAAACTACATATCTAAGAGCATTGTTCAAACACTTCTTGAACACCAACAGGCTTGGCATCATAACCACTTCCCTGGGGAAGAATCCAGCATCTGTCCTTGTTAAATTTCATATGATTGGTAATTGCTCAGGACTCTAATCCACCAAGATCTTTATGTAAGGCCACTCTGCTCTTGAGGAGATCAACAGCTCCTCCTAATTTAGTGCTGTTAGTGAATTTACTAAGTCTGTGCTCAACTCCTGTATCCATGTCTTTGACAAAAACATTGAAGAGAACTACACTTAAAATTGAGCCTGGGGAACACCACTAGTGACTGGCCATCAGCCAGATGTTATCCCCATTCATTATTACCCCTTGAACCCAACCGTTCAGGCAACTGATCACCCATGGTATTGTGTATATGTCTAGCTGTATGCTGGCCATTTTGTCCAGAAGGATACAGTGAGAAACAGTATGAAAGCTTTGGTAAAATAAAAAACCTCCACATCCATTGCCTTCGCTTTGTCCACGAGGTGGATAACTTGTCATAAAAGGATATTAACTTAGTAAGGCACAACTTTTCTTTCATGACCATTGACTACATTTTCTTTCAAGTGTTTTTCAATAACTCTCAGAATAAGCTTCTCCATAATTTTACTAGTCACTGAAGTAAGATGGGCAGGCTTGTAATTACCATTGGGCCCCATAGACTTGTATGCATTCTGTTAAAACAGCAAATCCTGTACTAGTTCAAAGTCAACTGGGAACTGATCACTCTGTCAACTGTAGTCCTTCAACCCAGTGCTCCAGGGGTTCCAGGGCCCATCATTGCTGTTAAAGAGAGGCGAAGAAGGCATTGAATGTCTCAGGTTTAACTTCCTCCCTATTTGTGAGGTGGCCAATCTCCTCAAGAAATGGACCAATATTTTCTTTAGCCCTCCTTTGCTGTTAGCATACTTAAAAAAGCCTTTTTTTTGTTATCCACCACAATAATGACTAGTTTCAATTCCAGCTGAGCTTTGACCATATGAATTTTCCCCCTACAGTGGCAAACAGCACCTTTGTAGTCCTCCTGTGTAATCTGACTTTGCTTCTAAAGTCCATACGCTTTCTTTTTCTACCTAAGTTCCAGAAGGAGATCCTTGTTCAGGCAAGCTGGCATCTGTCCCTCTTGCTTGACTTACGATGGACTGGAATTGCCTGCTCCTCCACCATTGAAATATGGCTCTAAAAAAGTGACCAGCACTTGTGGAACCTAATACCCTCAAAGGCAGATTCCCATGGGACCTTCCTAACTAGATCTTTGAGCAGCCTGCTCTCCCAAAATACACTGTAGTAGTTCTGCTGACAGTTTTCTTGTGTCACCAAAGATTTTAAATTCAGCCATTTCATGATCACTGTGGCCAAGACAACCACAAAGCATCACTTCACCCATGAGAACATCTCTATTTACAAACAACAAATCTAGGAGGGCACCTTTCCTAGTCACCTCCCTTAGTGCCTGTACCAAAAATTTATCTTCAACGTGCTTCAGGAATTTCCTGGACCTGATGGTGTCTGCAGTGTCATAGTTCCATTTAATATCTGGAAGTTGAAGTCACCCATAAGGACAAAGGCAACTGTTCTAGATATTTCCCTTAATTCCTTATAGAATAGTATATTGTTGTCATCATCCTGGCTGGTAGTAGACTTTCCACAAAAACATTTGCTTTATTAGCTTTTCCCCTAATCTTTACCCAGAAGCTCTAAATAGGTCATCCCCAACTGAAAGTGCTGTGCAGTCCAGCACCTCCTTTACATAAAGCACTACCCTTCCATCTTGCCTGCCCTGCTGCTCTCTCCTGAAGAGCCCGTAACATTCCATCACAGCACTTCAGTCACAGGACTCTTCCTACCAAGTCTCACGTATGCCAATGATGTCATAGCCAAAGCTTTTAGTTCTTCTTGTATGTTCCTCATACTGTGTGCATTAGCATACAAATGTTTCAAATGCACTCAGCACACTGTGGGCAAAGTGAAAGCCCTCAATAACACATAATCCCTCAAACATTGTCATGCTGTCCCATAGCTTATCACTCGTATGTCTAATTTTATCTCTTTCCCCCTTTGAGCCTAGTTTAAAGCTCTCTAAATGTGTACTTTCACATTATTTCTTGTATTTTTTTGTTGATTGGCACAAAATGCAAAATATTGATCACTGATATTTTGATCACGAAATCATGGAATCACAGAATTGTTGGAGTTGGAAGGGACCTTCTAGACATCATCTAGTCCAACTCCCCTGCCAAAGCAGAATTGCCTATAGCACATTACTGAGGACTGATTTTTTCTTCTTTTTTGTACTTGCTTCTGAGGTCCTGAAAAGATTCAGCAGAATTCTTCCCTTTTAGCAGCACATATTAAAAACATTTAATATGATATTCACAAGTATCATGACTATAAATAGAAAACATTAAAAATCATGTAGAATTTCTTTAAACAAAGAAAGAAGCTTATTAAAAGCCAAAAATGAAGACAATTATTTTATCACCTGAAAGTTGAACTGTTCTCTTTTCTGCCATGAAAAATCTAAGTTCTTTGATATTGACAGGGTTTTATCCACATTGCAAATTTCTCTTTTACTTTCATATGTTAAAATGAAGTCAAGAAAATAAAGCGTTTTTGCTGGAAAAGAGCCAATTAAAGTGTTTACAAGGCTAGAAGGTGAAAGGTCTCTATGTAATGGGAAGGGATGACATTTCTGTCTCATGAATACAATGATTTAATTCTTTGACCTACCGTTGGCAAGAGCTGGTGTATGGTGAACACTTTTGGGTCTGACACATTCATTAAAATAGAACAACCCCCAAACCCTTCTCTTGGCGAAAGCCAAAGAGAAAGTTGAATGTTTAACTTGCATGAGATTCACCTCCCCTCAGATGATCTATAATGTGACTTTGAAGGTTGACTTAACCAAATAAAAGGTAAGAAAAGGAGAATCTCTTTGCTTACCCTCCCCGTCTCACAGAGGCCATGCAAAATAAAAAGATAAGGAAAATATTTTAAAAGGGTTATAATGTAAACATGGGCAGCTGTTTTAGACATTGCCACATGTGCACAAAGACACATCAGAAAATCCATGCTGAAATTCATTTCTGTGGCCCTGGAAGAAAGGTCAGAAGGTTTAGATGTTAAAAGTAAGTTAACTCTTTGCTTATTTGACCATGAAACTGTCAGCATGAAGCTATGTTTTAAACTTATGATGGTTTGAAATCTTAGTGGTAAATGAAGTCTGAAGACCTATTAACCTGCCCAAGATATGAACTAGGGGCTAGTTCAGCTTCACTGCTAACTGCACAAGGACAAAGGAATGGATAGTGAGAGATGAGAAAAACATCTGAATCATATCTTTGCTTTGCGAAGTTCTGCAGCATAAATAATTGGCAGTGCTAAACTTGAATAAATAACGCAACTTTACTGATGTTGCTATTAGGCTAAGTTGATTTCACATGTTTAACTATCAAATGCTTGCAAGTTTCTCTCTATGGGTTCATACTTAATATAAGTTATGAAAGGGCATTTGAGTAGTTAGCTCAGTTCAACCCATTTGATTTGAAAATAATTTTGAATTTTCACTGTCAGTTTGTATCACCATGATGAAATTACAACTCTATTAATTGAAAATGGTACTGAAGAGTTTGAGGTGTTTTTTTTTTTCCCAGCTTTTCATCTAACATTGAAACAAATTGTTTAGATGTACTGAAGGCCACAAAGAAACACAGTGAAACACAGTGATAGTAATAAAGCTATCTTACATAGTGTTGAATCTGACTTTCTCAGTGGTATGTGTTAAGGTCTAGAATATCATTCACTTGGTTTGCTACTTAAAAAACCTAGATATAACATAGCTATTAGAAATGAACATAGCTATTAGAAATTGCATGCAGTATTTTCTTGCATTTACTTAGGTTATTAATCAGAAAGCCACAGCAAGATTATAAACACTAAAATACAAAAAACATCAAAACACAGTAAAATAAAAAGGAAGTACAATGGTCTATAACTATTCTCTGCATGTAAGCAGATGGAAACATATTTTTTTAAGATAATAATTTTTTTAAGATAAGATATTTTTAAAGATATAATTATGATAAATAAACAAATCTCACATTAAGAAAATCTGCTCTATAAAGAGTGTGACTTACTTTTCAGTTAAATATTCATTCTCCTGGCTTGACAAAACCTAGAGAGCTTTATGGGGGTTGTGGGATGAGTATGAAAAATATCATTCTTAGCAGTCATGGTGATCAAGGATTCATTTTCATGTGACATACATCACTTCCAAGTACTAAATGAAATCAACTCTGGGACTGAGGAAGCGTAAAAACTTCCCTCTGTCTCATAATATCTCAGGTTTTTCTTTTGATATACAGCTGATTTCCTGCTATGACGTTCTCTCTTTCAAACTCAACAGTAAAACCTTGCTATAAAGCAACTATACAAAATGCCTCACCCTCATAAACTTCCCAAGTAAAGGGACAAGTTTATCTGTGTTTTAACTAGTAAATTACATATGTTTGAGACTGTATGGTGGCAGTGATGTCAGTCATCACAGACAGGCAAACATCCATATCATAAAGGTCTCTTCCCTGCAAAACATGAAACTGTCTCCTGGGAATAGTTAGCCCCTGACCCATAGTAACCCTTGAGCTGTGCCTGGAAACTGTTTGCATCAAAGCTTGATATGGGCTAAAACTGGTTTAGGAGCTGTTTTAGCAATTTAATAGTGATGACAATCAAGTTTCAGAGCCTGGAACATTCTCTGACACTGCTCAACTTATTAGTATTGACATTGCCTGCAGCACTGGTGCTGTAGCACTTTAGTTTGCTGTAGGCATTGGCTATATCTATGCTAATTAAAATCATGATGATGAAAACAACAACAACAATAATAATAAATAATGTTGGAGCTCACTCTGGGAGAAGCTAAGTGCAAATACACTCCCTGAGTTCCTAAACCAGAGTGGCTTTAACCAAGATGCCCTTTGGGGATCATCACTGACACATGTTGTCATCCCAAATGCAGAGAAACAAGACATTAATTGGACACCAGTCTATAACTGTTGGAGAAATTACTCAAGTAATTCAATATTATGGATGATTGCTTACCAGTATAGGCATCTATATTAGTAAACTAGAGAGGGCCAGGGAATAGTTCTGGACCATTCCGAATGGACTGTTTAGACGTGGTCACTCTCTTCTGGAGGAGACAAGGGCCAAAGAGTGGTCCTGGGCTCATTTTATTTGGTAGCGTAGCTGCACCTGCAGTGTTTAATGTCTACGTATCAATGTCTCTAGGTGGTTAAAGATCAGATTCAGAATAAGGCTGAGGTACACCCAGCTGTGGCCCAGCTCTGTTATTATCCTGCAGTTAACCTGCCTACCTGCTGCCTGCAGGAGCAAGATCTTGTTCACTGGATCTCTGAGTGCCATGTGCTGAAGCAGTTCTTTGTGAGTTGCAAGGTGTCTTTGTATCTAGGGCCTACCAAATTCAGAACTAGGCTGCTCCTGTGTACCTGCTAGCTTCTTTTTGCAGAGGAAGCTGAAAGGCTGTCTCTCTAATACAAGCATTTCACACTTTTGCAAGAAGGACCTGCCATTGGGATCACTAGCTCATACTCAGAAGCAACTTTAGTGCTTCCCACAAACGAAGAAATTTTTTTCCTCTTTTCAAGATAGGATTTTTGGGTTTTCAGCTCCCAGTGAGTTCAGAATTTCCTGAAATTCATTAACTCTTTCAAGTCAAAATCTTATGAAAATTTTAAAACTTAGCTCCTCTAACAAGCTTCAGGGGAAGCCAACAATAGTGTCAATTATGAAAGTAAGGGAGCTTGATGACAATCACGATCTCATCATTTAATCCATCCTTCCTCATGAGAAATATCAGGGAAATTAGTGAATTTTGTTTTGGAGTAGTACCATAGTTATGCCATGCAGTTTGAGTATTTTATCTCTGGCTCTCTCGCTGTTAGCTTCCACCCTGGAACCTCAGGTAGGTAAAAAAAATACTCTTTTCCAGATTGAAACAAGGCATGTTAGGAGTACTTATGCTGTCTGCGTAGACATACCTCCTACAATCAGTAATTTCTGTAGATAGATTAACCTCTGTGGTTTTGGTGGTTTTGATGACACCTCCTCTTCTCGATTTTAAAATGTGGCTTTCATTGATTATTTTTAACCACCTGAATTAATGTAATATGAATTAAATCTTAAATAAATTAATTAAATTTTAAGTAAATTAATTAAATAACAGAATCGCCTAGGTTGGAAGGGACCTTTAAGATCATCTAGTCCAACCATAAAAAACAAAACAAAACAAACAAACAAACAAAAAAAAAACCAAAACCAAAACCAACCAACCAACCAACACTAAACCATATTCCCAAGCACCATGTCAACTTGTCTTTTGAATATCTCCAGGGATGGTGCCTCAACCACTTCCCTGGGCAGCCCATTCCAATGCTTGATAACCTTTTCAGTGAAAAAATTTTTCCTAATATCCAACCTGAACCTCTTCTGGCACAACTCGAAGCCATTTCCTCTTGTCCTATTGCCTGTGACTTCGGAGAACAGACCTACCCCCACCTCTCTACAACCTCCTTTCAGGTAGCTGTAGAGACCAATAAGGTCTCTCCTCAGCCTCCTTTTCTCTAGGCTGAACAACCCCAGCTCCCTCAGCCTCTCCTCATAAAACTTATTCTCCAGACCCCTCACCAGCTTCGCTGCCCTTCTCTGGACTTGCTCCAGCGCCTCAATGTCTTTTTTGTGGTAAGGGGCCCAAAACTGGATGCAGTACTCGAGGTGGGGCCTCACCAGTGCAGAGTACAGGGGGACGATCACCTCTCAGGTCCTACTCACCACGCTGTTCCTGATACAGGCTAGGATGCTGTTGGCCTTCTTGGCCACCTGGGCACACTGCTGGCTCATGTTCAACCTGCTGTCGACCAACGCCCCCAGGTCTTTTTCTGCCAGGCAGCTTTCCAGCCGCTCTTCCCCAAGCCTGTAGCGCTGCATGGGGTTGTTGTGACCCAAGTGCAGGACCTGGCACTTGGCCTGATTGAAACTCATCCTGTTGGTCTCAGCCCATTGATCCAGCCTGTCCAGATCCCTCTGCAAAGCCTTTCTACCCTCCAGCAGGTCGACACTCCCACCCAACTTGGTGGTGTCTGCAAATTTACTGAGGGTGCACTCAATCCCCTCATCCAGATCATCAATAAAGATATTAAACAAGACTGGCCCCAAAACTGAGCCCTGAGGGACACCACTGGTGACCAGCCGCCAACCAGATTTCACCCCATTAATCACAACTCTCTGGGCACAGCCATCCAGCCAGTTTTTTACCCAGTGAAGAGTACACTTGTCTATGCCATGATTCGCCAGCTTCCTCAGGAGAATGCTGTGGGGGACGGTGTCAAAGGCCTTACAAAAGTCCAGGTAGGCAACGTCTATAGCCTTTCCCCAATCCAGAAGTTGGGTCACATCGTCATAGAAAGAGATCAAGCAGGACCTCCCTTTCATGAACCCATGCTGGCTGGCCGTGATCCCTTGCCTGCCCTGCACTTGCCGTGAGAGCTCACTCAAGATGATCCTCTCCATGATCTTTCACCACTCGTGACCGGCCGCCAACTGGATTTAACTCCATTCACCACCACTCTCTGGGCGCGGCCTTCCAGCCAGTTTTTAACCCAGTGGGGAGTATTCCCATCTAAGCCATGGGCAGCCAGTTTCACAGGATACTGTGGGACACTGTATTGAAGGCCTTGCTAAAGTCCAGGTAAACAACATCCACAGCCTTTCCTTCATCCACCAAGCGGGTCACTTTGTCATAGAAGGAGGTCAGGTTTGTCAAACAGGATCTGCCCCTCATGAACCCATGCTGGCTGGGCCTGATCACCTGAGTGTCCTTCATGCGCTGCATAATGGCACTCAGGATGATCTGTTCCATGACCTTCCCAGGCACCGAGGTCAGACTGACAGGCCTGTAGTTACAAATGATTTATGTTTTTATTTCTCTGCTGTTATTTTTTTTTCCCGCTTGCCCGGAGTGCTTCCTCACATGAAAAACATGGACCATGAACCGCTCCTTTCCAAACAGTGTTTGACAATAACTGCAAGCGCAGCAGTTGGATGTTAGTGATCTGGCTTTAAGTATTGCAAATGCAGTCTTGCTTCTTCAGTTGACAATAAAAAGATGGGAAAAGGCTGTGAAAGAAATACCTAAAACAACCTAAGTCTATGCAAATATTCTTTACCTTTCAACTGTGTTTACTTTGCTTTACATTAAGAGAATATTCAATAAACAAATAGAAATTGGCATCAGCAAAAAGCACATAATTTTAGAAAATAACATAAATAAATAAATAGCACCTCAATTTCCTATCCTGAATATAGAATTTGGCATTTTTTATTCATTATAATTCATCAATGTTGATTATTGCCATATGGAATAATGTTGTTACTGTATTAAAAGAACTTAAGGTGTTACCAGATATACTCCATTGACCTCTACTTTACTTGAACCTAAAATTTAGTCATTTGATTTTATTTGAGTTTCTTTTGATACTTGACTATGCTAAAGTAAATTAAACATTTGATTTGAAAAATAAACTTTTTTGAAACTTTTTACATCTTTAAATAAACATCTTAATGGACTAAAAGCTTTTAGAACATTCAGTCTTTCTGAAAAGTTGACCCCAAAACTAACATAATAGGTCTTTAGAAGACTGTTCTGCTTTCTGCACTGTTGATACATACCTCAAGGCCTTGTTTGCACACTATTCTATATTTTCACTTAATCCGGATCTGTTTTATTTCAGAGTTTAATCCTACAAAACGGTAGCTCATAGCAACAAGGCTGTCATTGAATCCTCAAGTAATTGCTGCACTCCAAAAGGAAATGTTTACACATAACAGAGAGACTTTGTAGAGGAAGGAGATAAAAATGAAATGTATAATGAAATCTATTTACAAAGGATATAAAAAAAATGTTTTGCTTTGATAATCAGTTCAGAAAATGAGTGAAGTTTTAGTCAGGAAAAAAATGTATTCCTACTAAAACTTAGGATTTCTACCATAAAGCAGCAGAAACATGTGTGCAGCATTACTATGGAATTATTTATTTAAATTTATTCATATTAATTTTTTTCAGGAACTTACCTTTTTCTTCACTGTAAAAAATCAATAACCATTCTAGAAAAAATGACTTTTCTCATCTTTCATGGGATGGGAGAGTTACTACACCTGTCCTTTTTATAGCACACAATTTCTTTCTTACTATCTTTCTTGTTTCAATACTCAGTGACTTTTGTTGTTTAGGTGGAAGCAAGACCCATAACATTTATGTTTTTTTTTTTGTAATGTAAAAATACAGTTGATATCTAGACATAAAGAAATTTTCTCAACATAATTTAGCAGAGTTCCTGTAAGGTGTTTAGATAATTGAAATAACCTTCAGTTATATGGAAAAAGTTGAAACATCCTTCAGTTCTAAAGAAAAGAAATTGTTTAATGGACATGTATTGACATCATACTTCTACCTTGTCAAGGTGCAAGTTTCTCTTCCTCTCTAATACTTCTAAATGAGTCCTGTCTTGGTTGATTGTGCAAAAGAAATATGGAAGTATTAAAATTGGATTCACAAGTTTTCCATTAATTGGAAGACTTTTAATCTACCCTGTATGGTATCAGGATAAACATTTGCAATTAAGAAAGATATTCTCTGAATATTCTGGAATATATCTCTTACTATCTTATAATTCTTCAGTGAATTATTTTTTCTGGCCCTGTAGAGAGAGAAGGAAACAGGAGATTAGTCAATGAATCCATCAGGTGGGCAGAACACCTGGCCAGGACTCCCATAAACACCCTGAATGGCCATTCACTCTCCTGTAGCTGCTACAAAAACAAAATCTTTAAGCCAAAATTCTGTTATCAGATGTTTGCATAGAAATTCCATTGACTTTAGGGGAGGTTTGAGCACAAATGAAAGAGTGAATTTGGCTCATTTAACACAATATTTAGAACACTCCTTATGAAAATTAGCTGCTGAATACGCAGCAAACTTTGCAAAGTTTAATATCTCATCCATATTGCATATTGCTTTACTGCCAAATCTTATTCTTTAACTAGAATGAAACTACCAAAGTACCATCTGTAGATCTAAATATTTGGGTACCTCTCAAGCATATTTTGGATTCGGTGTTGCCAACGGCAGTGATCATTTTGACAAAACTGGCACTTAACTAATAAGTGTACTAGAACTGGAGTACAATTTCACAGATGAAGAGCGATACAGTTACAGTCAGATGGTTTTAATAAATTTTCTAAAACTGCATTCCACCATAGGTGCCAAAGTTTTAACCATCTTTTAACTATCTTGAAATTTTTGCCAAGGCTATTTATCAAATTCACAGAATAGATAGGCTATAGGGAAGAATATAGCAATATTCATCTTAGCTACAAAGTTATTTGTTCTTCAGAGGCAAAGTTTGTTGGAAGAGATAAAATCTTTTATTGGATAAGATAATATAATGGAAAAAGGTAAGATTTCACTTTCTGAAGGTCTTCTTTAAGTGTTCTGACTTCTTGTTTGTTCCTGTCACTTTGTGTAATAACATTGACTTATTTAAAAGTACCTTATAGTATTTACATAAAGATTTAATTTGGTTTTCTTTTAATCATATTAGTATGTCACTCTTTTAAAGAGAGTATATTATAATATAAGGTCAGAAATAGAAGTGACCTATGCTGTAAATTCAAGCTCTTGCTCATTAAATGGTCTCTTTCTTATCTTTTACATCATGTCTAACCATCCTGATTGCCTTCTTCGGTGAGATGACTGGCTCAGTGGATGGAGGAAGAGCAGTGTATGTTCTTTACCTTGACTTTAGTAAGGCCTTTGACATGGCTTCTATAACTTCCCCATTGACAAATTGATGAAGTATGTACTGGATACTGAGGTATCATAGATAGTGAGATGGATTGAAAGCCGCCTGAACTGAACATAAGAAAAGTCTGTTTTATGACGAAGGTGATCAAACACTGTAACAGGCTTCCCAGAGAGGTTGTGGAGTGTCCATCCTGGAGATATTTAAAATCTTACTGGCCATAGCTCCAAGCAACTTGTTCTAGTTGTTCCTGCTTTCACAGAGGCATGAGACTAGATGATCACCAAGTATCCCTTCCAATCTTGGCTATTCTGTGATCCTGTGGCTGTGCAAAGGACTTTTTTTCCCATATATTGCCTACCTATTCTTGAATATAGAAATTGGCATAATCATTTTTATTTAGTAAGTCTTATTGAACTTCCTTTTTTTTTTTTTGTCAGTAGTAATACTTCAAGCATAAACATTTGCTCTGCTCCTTGGCTAAAGTGCTTCCAAAGGTTGTGTACAAGGTGGTCAGGAGATACTGGTGGAGATTTTCATTAGACTATCATGACAGAGAAAACAGACAATAAATTAGAGGCAGCAATGTTTTCCATGCTTGTCTATGATCAGAATAAAATCCCTGTTTGTGTGACTTTATACCACTGTCATGTAATTTATACAATGTGATATTGCTTCTGTTTTCTCACTGGTTGAATGCACAAAAGATTCTGGCATGAATACTTTGGATGTACTTTTAAAATTACATTCCCAAACATCCACAGCTCTGGAAATTGTTTTTCTCCCATTGTTGAGGTAGCAAAGTTCATCACAAGACTGCTCAAGAAAAGTAAATATAAAAGTTTTTAAGTATATCTGAAATTCATTAACTTTGAGTGAATTTTGGCATAGAACTTTCCATTCTTCATTCTTCCCTAATACATTTTATAATTATATTAGATAACCAGATTTTCTTAATTATATATTGTGCAAAATTACTTCTCTGCTTCATACCTGGTCCCTGAATATTTTTACTGAATCCTCTTGCAGATAAAACTAACTACGCAGGATATTTACTGACACAGATTCCAGGATACATTAAAGTCTGACTTCAGGTTCTGATAATTCTTACCACAGGACTTTCCAGCATATTTTTGGTAGTGGGTTTGGAGATACACTGATTTGAATTTAAAAACCTCAACCAAATAAATAATCCTGTGTTGTCATAGCATAAAATTCTTGATACAGAATATTTTGCTAATGGTAGAGATTATTCTCTTTCACTTAGCCTGAAAAATCTGTGTGGCCTGAGTGTGCTTTATCACTAGAGCTGTGCTGGTCAGCTGAGGTTTGTGCCCTGAAATGTTAGCTTCTTTGTGCTCTTTTTAACAAATACAGTGACAAGTGATTTTAAGCTTTGATCTTTGCAGATATTCTTCTGCTATGAAAACCAGAGGTGTACCTAAGTAACAACTGAAAGACCACTCCCATTTGTAATAGTATTTGTAAATAAAGCCATGACATTCACTGAGTATCCTGGAATTTGGGTGGACATCTGGTGATTTTGGAACACCTACCCCAATGAAAATAAAGCTTTTCATTTAGATTTTACAAGTATACCAAAAGCTATGACACTTATAATGGTGTCCCCAAATCAATGTTATTCAGTGCGCAGAACTTCTGCAATTGTGAGAAAAGAAATACAAAACAGGTTGTGCTTCTTATATGACTTTTGCTTATGAAAGGTGCCTTTTTCATGGGGATTTTTTGGGGTTTTTTTTGTTGTTTTTTATTTTTTTATTTTTTTAAAAAAGTATATCTTTTTCCCAAGTACATATGGATTATCTTGCCACCTCAGTGTTTAGTCAGATTCTAAATGACTGCAATGAGGATAAACTGTTTAAAGTTGGGAGCCCACACGTTGTTTAGACTACTAGAATTACATTTACCAGATCTCTCATTTACTTCTGAATATGAACTGCAGTTACCAGTCACTATACCTGCTGAAGGAAACACACTTGACCCATCTCCTATGCAAACTGCTTGTTTTCTGATATTGCCAATACAGAGAAAAAGCTTCAATTTCACAGTGAGTCTTCAGATATGCTATATGATCCTCCTGATTATTATAAAAAGGAAAAGGAACAGCTATTTATTTTATAAAAACATGCAAAAATATTGTACATAAAGCATGAGTTCAGTTACCATATTTTTCAAATTAGCTCAATGAAGGAATGACAAATATTCATTTTCTTCTTTCCCACTGGCACCAAAATGTAAATACAGCTAATTATGTCTTTCTAAATACAATTATTAATCATTTTTGTAGCAACATGTTATTTATACCCACATGTATGCAAATGTTCAGGTTTGTTTCCCAGATGAGTTTCATTACTTTACAGCAATCACAAAAGTTGAACAAAGCACTGATCTGTGTTCTGTTATCAATATACAAATACACAAACTTCCCAACAAAAAAAGCAAATGAGCAAAGAAAAAAACACATACATGCATGCATATGAGTGTATAGACACATACACATACACATACATGAAATACCCAGTCAATTTGTACTAAAATAATATCCAAGAGCTGGTATAGACCAGCCGGACCAATAATGCTCTAGGAGATTTTATTTACATCTTCTGTGAAAATATTATCTGTGTTATATTCTAAGGAATGTGTGACAAAAGGAACTGCAAGAGCAAGACCATCACAGAGCACACGTGTAAAGCATGACTTAAGGTCTCCTCACTACCTGCCATGGGGATCTTCAGGGACTCTGCAACTTTCATGCTGGACCCTGGCTTCTTAGGACATGAAAGAAGCCCCAGCGTTGCCCCAGTAAGAACATCACTGTTCTAATGCAGATCACGTGAACACTACCTTTTCTGGTAAGCTTCTATAACAAGCTTTCAATTTATTACCACCTATGGGTTTCCGATTTCTATAACATTACAGAACCAACTGTCCATTGTATTAAGCAGTTAGCTTAAGTTAACAGTATCTTGAAACTACCTGCATAAAGATGGCATCCTGTCAAAAATTTTGCATTATTGTGATGCTTGAAATCTCACTTGGGATGAAATAATGTCAAGTTGTCCAGTGGCAGAAGTCTTAAAGCTGTTACATTATACACCTATTTTAGGCATTCAGCTCTTATGATCAACAAAGCTGAGATAATTTATCCAAAAAGAAATGAAAATAGAGTTCATATGAATCTTAAGGTGAAATAATCCATTGTCGGAAAAAAATAACTATAACTTTTTGTTTTCTTCTGCAAGCAAGAGACTTTCTGACACTTTCACTCTATCAATAACTATAAATGAATTGATGGATATTTTAGCAAATAGTTCTTTAAATCTGCTTAGCTTCAAGGAATTATTTTTGTATTTAAAGTTTGTAGGAAATTGGTCTCTAACTACGTCCTTTAAGTGCTAAAAAAACATTTAAAATCCAATTGCCGACAAGGGATGACTAAGAGCTTGTTGCCAGCTCGTAGCACACGAAATGTTTTTGCACAAGAGAAGAAATGAGTCAAAGGTTAGGAAAACTTATTACCCTTCATGGAAACCCAACAGGTTTTTTTACAACTTTTAATCAAAACCAAAATAATGGACCAGATATAAGTACAACAGACGTGGTATGACTGTACCAAGAGCTGGTGGGTAGTCTCCACTGAGACTTCGTTCCCTATGCTGGATCTCAGCTACACAGAAATTCATAGTTCAGTTCTGAAATCAATCAGGTACTCTTTTTTTTTTTTAAGTCATAACAAAGAAAACAAAAGAAACAGTCCCTGAGAGATTTGGAAACTATCACAGTTAAAAATTAAATGAACAGAGGTTAGAATTTTGTCCAAACCAAACCTTGTAGTTGGCCACCCCAAACTGAGAATTTCAGACTCACTTCTCAGAGACAGCCCTATAACTGTCTACAGCTCCTTGGTGTGTCATAATAGCCTGCTGGCACCCATGCAGTTAACCCTCACTGGGCATTTCTCAATAGACTTGTTTTTACTTCCCAAGAGGTAACCCCTCACATTTATTGCACATTTGTGTTGTGTCATTATAGGACATATCTTGCTGTATGACCTCATGTGACAGCCACTGCTCATCAGGGACATCTGACAGAGAAGGTACAACTCCACACTACAGGTGAAGGATGTGCTCCCTCATAGGTACCTGGTCCCCTGGGCCTGTGTGTGGGGCACACTTCCTTTGTTGCTATATATCACTGGCATTTGTTGCCATTTATCTGATGTGTTGAGCAAAATGAAACTGGAAAGGTCTATGCTTTAATGCATGTTGCCTATGAAACAGGCATTTGGAGTCAGTCAAAGGAATCAAATATTAAAAGAATGATGAAATCAGTAAGAAACACCCTCAAAAGAAAGTTCAATTTTTCCTCTTTTCTAATTTTTTCTTTTGATAAAAATAGTAAATGGGGCTAGGACTAGTTACAAACAGGACAAAATATAGTGATTTACGTTTGCTTTGGGCTTGCTCCAACTCTTGGGGAACTCATCAGAATTTTAGTTCTGTAAGAATACACTAATTCCTAAAAAAGTTCACATGAGCAGTCTACTGAGGTTTGTGTTGGGATGCTTGTGCCTGGATAGAATGGCTATATAAAATTCTCCCTTGTAAAAGTTACATCTTTCTGGGAAAAAAATTGAATGTTGGCTAATCAGCTTCCAATTCTGAGCTTAGAAAAGAGTTTTGGAGCTTGAGGTGCGACTCTTGTTTTTAATTTCCTAACCTTAGCTTTCAAGTATCTTTTGCTCCAGTGCAATCTATTTTTTTCTCACATGCCACTTTTTGGTACTGCAACAGAGCTATTTTTAAACTCTTCAGTCATCACCATCTGTAACACCAGTTCCATTTCCTAAGAAATTGTTGACATCTGTTTAAACAATGATATTTCTCCATCTACAGGGTTATTTAACTCAAGTTTGTTATTGTGTCAAAGATACTAAGTCTTGAAAAGATACCAGCTTTAAGGATTAATTATAACTTTTTAAACACTGATGCACTAGCATGAGAAAGAAGCATTTGTCCCCATAACATTTCCACACAGGAAGCAGGGCTGAAGTTCAGTGAGACTGCTAGAAAAACAGATGAGGCTGGCAAAGGTTCACAATGGGCCTGTCATCTTGAAGAAGGAATATGTGGACTGAATAGACACAAAATTATATTTTATTTGTAAATCAGGTAATTTTTGTGGGGCACTGCTGGGGATCTGTTTCAGAGCTCACCAGAGTTAATGAGAATTAATCTATTTCTTTTAATGGATTTTTGATAAGGCCTTTGGAAGATGAAATATTAAAATTTCCAGCAGTGGCCTTTGACAAAGGAAAATGTCTTTTGCCTCTCATGACTTAGGCATTACCTTCAGGCAATAAGAGATGCCTGAAGCTATTTCAGAAGTTCCAAAGATAAGGCATTTGAATGTGTTAGGTTTTTTGTTTCTCATTTTTTGTTTCTCTTTTTTAAAAGACCGAATAAAGACAATAATTGTTGTCAAATAAATCCTCTTTTACATAACTGACAGTAAGAGTGTGGGAATTCTATATGTTTAATTTATTTTTCCTGACCAGATTTGAATGATCCTCTTTTCAGATCTTTGCTTATTTGCAGTAGCTTTGCCTTACATTAGCATGATGATATTGTACTTCTAAGTGTAAAAAGAAAATAATTCTAGTCATTGTTTCTGTGAAGTATTTATCATTGACAATTCACTTAGTGTGGACCTGTGCCAGTTTATGATCTGACAAAAACAGAAAAAAGCAAGACAAAGACATGTTAAGTTCTACACACATGCTAAGTAAAGAATCCACTGCTTTTAGGTTTCTTAACTAACCATAAACTGAAGTTACTGTCTTACAAGTTAGACATTGTAATTAATTGTGTAAGCACTACCTGTCTGTATCAATACAAAATCTGTTCAAGTTAAGCCAATACTATAGATAATTAAACTTAATCTCTCACTTAGTAGTGAAGTGGTGTAGGAAGGTGCACTTGATCATTTAAAGCATCTGCACTGTGAGGTCTCTATCCAACAACTCCAAGGAAGTAATGAACAAGGTCATCACTTGTTGATCAAATTTCAGTTTGATTCACAGACCATGTCTGTAGTGGACTTTTTTTAGTTTAAGTAATTTTCAGTTTGTGTGACACAAAAAACTCCCCATTAGCACATACCCAAAACAAGACCGTCAAGTGCTTTGATATATCATGCTATGACCACGTGGTTGGAGTCATAGTCTAGTGATTAGTATGGTTAACTTAAATTCCAATTTAGCAGAAGCTATTTTTACTCTGATAAGCCACAGGTTACTTGTCACCCTGTAACAAACCTTGTGAGGTACCTACATCTTTTCCTGTTTTCTGTTCCTCATCCATCTCCTAATTTCTTCCTCCTTTGAATTTCATTACATTTTACTCTAAGAATTTCAGAATGTACTTTGTTTGCAAGGGAAATGAAGTCAAAAATGTAGAAAAAGAATTTAACTTGGAGAAAGAAGCTGAACTGAAATGAAATAAAAAGCATGATATACTTGTGAAATTCTTAACAAAATAAGATCAATCTCTTTTGCTTTTATTCAAAGAGTACTCCTGAGCTACTACTGTTCAACTCCAGAGTCCTTTTCAGTGTCTACTTTTTTAACGGAAAACTTAATTTTTAACTTGAATGTACTCGACAGCACCTCTTAATCAAGTAGGCAATTAGAGTTTTTCTCTGGAGACTATAATTTTTAATCAGAATTAAGACTCATTTGATGGATCACTTCACCCTGATATCATCCAGTCTTCAGTCTTCAGCATCATTACTTCTGTTTTGGTGATACATTTAGAAACAAGGCATGCTAAAGTGAAAGTTGGGAGAAGATTTTTAAGTGTCTTAGCATTATAGTAGACATACATTCGTTCCCTCTTGTTTCCACATTTTTACTTGTTCTTTCTGCAAATTATATATGCTCTTTGTGTTCATAATGGTTTTCATCCCTTACAGCGACTCTAGAACCTGATTTCTCAACTTCACAGGAGAGGTATTCTATCCCTCTGATCATTTTTGTGGCCCTCCTCTGGACACAGTCCAACAGATCTATATCTTTCCTGTGCTGAGAACTCCACAGCTGGACAGAGTGCTCCAGGTGGGGTCTCACCAGAGCAGAGTAGAGGGGTCAGAATCCCTTCCCTCAACCTGCTGGCCATGTTTCTTTTGATACAGCCCAGCTGAGGGTGCACTCGATCCCAATGGCTATGTCATTGATGAAGATATCTACCTGGACTTGTGCAAAGCACTTAACTTAAACTTACTACTTTTGTTTACTACTTTATTAATTTAACTTATTACTTAATTTATTACTTATTAACTTTTGACTTTAACTTATAAAGTTAATTTAACTTTTATGACTGTATCAATAGTTTTCTTCTTATAAATAATTTTTTGAAATGAAGAAATAAGAGAAAAATTTTCCTTCTGTTGTTACTTTCTTGGGAACCACACATTCCTTTTATATTTTATTTTGTTCATATTTCTCTTTTATTTACTGCTACCTCTTCCTAAAAATCCTGATGTTCCGTGTTACTTGGTGATTTTGTCACTGTGAATTCCAAAGCCATCTTACTCTACATGTAGTATTGAATTGAAAATGTCTATAAAACAGATTTGCCTGTTTCATGCCATCAAGAATGGTAAAGAATATGTTCACAACACTAGTTTTTAGACTCTCAGCTAATATACATTATAACCTTCACCTACAGATGGGTTTATATTACTAACCCAGTTGCTGAGCAGTGCTAGATTTTGGCTCTGGGAATTGGAAATTCACCCTAGAAACTATGTTACACAGCTGTTTATTTTATTTAAAATGCTGAAGGCATTTCATTGCAGAACACAGAGAGCTCTGAATTTTGAAAACCAGATGTATTTCTATTCTTTCCTTTATAATAACATTTCTTATAAAGGTTTTGTTTCTTTGATTATCTGCATAATTCAATTAATGCATCTATAAAAAGCACAGTGTATTTTTACTTTTTACTATAGTACTCAAAGACAGCCTTTTCTCATGGTAATATTTACTCCAAAACCTTTCCATTTTCCCAGTTGCATCCTGCTTTAAATCACAGAAAATTGCCCATAGTACTTGGGAGCACAGGTGGCTGGTAAACTATCAGTCTCTGGACATAATAGCAAACTATGAAGGAAAAATCTATTTCTCTTTGATTACTGTAATTCACTTAGCTTTACTGTGTGGGCAGGAATTGAGAATTCATACCACACAGATAGTTTATTTAGCAACAATCATCCTTCCCAGTAAATTTTCTACAGTGCTATAGAAGACAACAACAGGTGCAAAGAATTTCTGCGATTAGGCCCACACATCTTTGGATTGGGCTCTAATTGAGTTTCTTGGAAAAGGAAAATAGCTTTCAAATAACTGTAAGTTCAACTTATGAGATATCAGGAAACACTACTATGCTCACATAACCCCAATTCATGAAACTAATCTTATAGTTTACAGTTTCTACCAAGAATTCCTAGTGGCTTGTGGGAGAAGGTATGTGTGATAGCAAAATTATTTCTATCATAAATTCACCTTTCCAGCTTCACATGACCAAATTTTAATAATTACAAGGCTATAAAGTAGCTATTTCAATCTTTTCTAAGAGTTCCTAGGCTATATAATTACCCCAAACATATTGTTTTTCAAGCCCTTTCATTGTATCTCTACATCATTTTTCATGATTTCATATCATTTGAAATTTAAGTAATTTTTTTTTTAAGGCAGGCAGATTTGACATCTTTGTTAAATGCATTTTGAGAACATCACAACACCTTTGTTCACACATATGGAAAGCTAAGACAGACTAGCCTTTAAATGAAACTGCTTTCTTACTCATCAGCCATCTATAACAAAGCACATACATCTTCCAAGTACTGTCTTGGCTCAAGCTGTTTAGTTTGTGAAATTTGAGAGATCACAGCAGGTGTTAATTGCAGGCCATTCTTGGATGTTTACCTTGTATTACTATACAGAATAAATGGAAGAAACATAACCGTGCTAGAAATTTCCAGTCCAGCAAGCCAAAAATTTCAGACCATTTACCTGAAGTTCTGTGGCTTTACAACATGTTAAGAACCCTCACTGAGGTTAGATTTACATGTAAAAGTTCTCATCTTTTATACAGCCATTGCAGCTAATTTAAGAAAATTCAATGCTGTGAGCTCTTTTGAAGCAATATCTTTTATATTCCTGAAATTATAACCCATGAAATTACTATTTTTCTTTGATTGTAGTGTTTTCAAGGCAAGTTAAAGGCATTAAATGCTAAATCATTTGTTATTGATGTCATGTCAAACCACAGGAAAAATAAACATAAATTGTGTTTTTATAGGAGATTTATAATCTGCCTCCATTAACTAGAAGCTCTTTGTTTTCATTTTCATTTAATTTATTTGATTTCCTACATTTTAGCAAAATCTCATATTGTCCTTTCCTTAAAAATAATAAAGCAGCCCTTAGATGTTCTGACATGTACTCAATAGTACTCAGGGTTATCCTGTCTGCCCAGAAAACTTAATATTAAGTTTAGCATGGAAATAAGGAAGAACATAGAAATTTAAGCTTTGTGCCTTTAAAGAGAGGATATACAGACCCTAAAAAATTTCAGAAGTATTTGAATATTTCCACAGTCCCTTTTCCTCTCTTGGGAACATGTGCTACAAAGACTTTCCCTTAAGGAATTTCATACCGAACAGCTCTGTTAAACACACTCCAGAGGAGACACCAAAAGACAGGATGACTGTTTTCTATATTTTTGAATATAGTGTTCCATTTAATTAAAAATTTATTCCTCTTCCCTTGCAGTACTTTTATTTATGTCTTTAGTAGCCCAGAAAAACGGAAGATATGGGAGGCTCCAGTTCTGAAGTGATGTAGCTTTGACCTGTGACCTTCCCTGCTGCACCAGACCACTATAACTGATAAAGTGCTCCACATTAGAGGTTTACAAGCTGTTTGCCTTAAAATCATTCCTTTCTTCTGCTGTCAGCAAACTTAAGGACTCAGCATCTGAAAGACGTTGAGCAGACACAGCTCCTGTGCAGTCAGTGTTCTACATTTTACAGGAATAAGGTGTACTAGAGGACAGCAGCTTTCTTTTCCTGAATCGAACCTCAGTAACCGCAGAAAGCCTCGTGTTATGCTTAAATGCAGGATGGGTTACTTTTCCATTATTTTTCTTTGAGCTTTCAGTGTTATGCTCTCCATTTCTCCACATACCACTGAAGTCACTTCACTTGGAAGCTGAGAAGAGGAGGGGTAAAAATACTTCTGAATAAAATCCTATTGTTGTAGCCTTATGTTAGTAGTGGTATCCTTATGTTATCTCTACATTGCTTGCATAAAATGTGAAACTTTCAATTGCCAGTATCTTATTCAGGACTTCCAGAAGTGCTGAAAAGGCTTCTGGAGACATAGAAAGAATGAGAAACTAAAGGTTTCAGGAAGACTAGAGCTGTGATTTTCCATGCACTGGTGAAGTCTACCCTAGATGCCTGAGTTGGCACTTCGGAAATCTACTGTCCTGAATAAGGAGAACTTCTAAAAACTTTGAGTCTATCCAGAGAGGAAGTGTGGATTTCCTGTATTTCTTAACATATGGTTATTCTTAGGATATCTACTTGATGAAATGTGCTCCTAAAAAAGATAAAGGCATAAGTGTCTTGATTTGATCCTGGAGCCAGCAGGCTTTAGCAGGCAAGGCAGAACAGCAGGAAGCTTCTCTCCCCAGCACTGAATGCAAATGGATTCAGTTGCTTAACAGATCATCTGGGGTCCATTTGGGATGCCCTTGGAACTATGCTCTTTTGCCTCCTCAAGGAGAGTGGTGATGCTGAAAAAGCTATGTTAACCCAACGCAAAACTCATCTTCCACTGAAAAAATTTTACATTTGTTCCATTTTGCCTTTTTTGACAACCTAGAGTTTCATCTATATTTCAGATACCCAAGAGTTATGTTATACTTGAGCCCCAACAGGATTTTAGAATTTCAATGATCTCTTTTCAGACAGAAATTTAGCTGAATAGTATTTAAAGGCAAAGGTAATCTTAGCCTATCTGAAAAATGGTGCATTTCAGAGCCTCTCAAATAAACAGAATGACCTTTTGCTAAGCAATATACTTTATATATATTTGAAAGAATATTTACTAAACACCAGAAGCTAATTTACTCTTAAAAGTAATTATAAAGTTTACACAAAGAGAACAAAGAAAAACTTTAAGTGATCTTTATAAAAATGTTTAATGAGTTTTAATGAAATCATACCTCCTTCCCACTCTCACAAATTGCCCAAAAGCTTTCTAGTGATGCTATCCCTACCCCGATTCCACTTGTATTATCTTTGGAGAGACAGTAAAATAGCTAAAGATTCAGTAACCTATGGATTTTTTAAACATTATATTAGTTTTCTAATATATAAGATCTTAGGAAATGACAATCAGTTTGTCAGGAAAGTGGCTAAAAAACTTTGACAGTCTCTCTTGGACTTGATTTTGGCCTTCATTCTTCTTTTTTGATGCAAATCATTCAGGTATAGGCTAGTCAAAGAATATAAGCTTTACTAGGCTTCTAGAATAAAATAGAAGTAATAATGTATTTTTTTTATCTTAATAGCTATTGGATAAAAGCCAATGAGATTTCTGTGTGGAGATAGTTATGCTGTAGCAACTACGTTGTTTGCTGCTGTGAAGAGATCCTGACCGGAGGTGTCTCTGCTGTGAGAGACTCTTGTGCAGATTTCTCAGATGGCTTCATAGCTTTGTTCTGGGGATCAGGAAGTCACTGCAGACAGGGTTTACTAGTTCTAGCTCCTATCTGTGCAGCAGGTTTTGCATTGCACTGCTGGAAGAATAATATTCATTTGTGAAATGTAAAACAGCAGGACAAGTTATAAAAAAGCTGAATAAATAATAGAAATTAAAAGAGGGAGGAAAAAACCAGTATGATATACTTGAGAATGTTTGTGTGGGTCCAATTAACATTCCTGAACATAAAAGCAAATTTAAATCATTAGGCAACGTTAATACCTCCAATACCTCTTCCATATGCTGTTTCAGCTTTCAAACATTGGATGTGACAATCTGTTCAGACGTAGCATACAGTTCAATATAAATACAGTGCTTGAAGCAAAGCTTTCAACTTACAATTTCTCTTTGAAGTGAACAATGTGTTCTTAAGTGAATCAGATACTTACATATTCTGTGAGAGTTTCTGAGCAAGCTTCCATGTTTAGATCCAAAGTCAACGTACCCACAAAGCTTCATCATAATATCAGAGAAGGAAACTACGTGAACTTCAGTCATCTAGATTGTGTTAACACGTTCTGGGATCAAAGCACTGAATAAACCCACCTGTATGATGCTTCAGGATCATCTTAGAATCGCTAAAGGCAATGGCAAACTCCAAATGATATCAATGTAATAACAGGTTTAACCTTCAATTTTATAAAGACTTGTTTGCTGAATTTAAAACTCTAGGGCTGTATTTACTGCTTCCCCAATGCACACCCCTCAGGATCCTCCTAATGGTGCACTCTAGATAAACAAACAATACGTTGCAACATGAACAATATAGTATAATCATGTTTAAAGAGAAATAAAATAAAATAGGAGCAGAACAGGAAAAAAAAAGAAGAGAGAAATGTGCCTCTGTATTCTAACAGTCTTCCTAGCCTTTTCTTTGTTATGCATTTTAAGGAATAAGGCCTCTGGGAAGGAGTTTTTTTTCTCATTTTATGTACCACATCTAGTATTATATGTCCCAGGAATGTTGCCCATCAGGCACCCCTGAAATAAAACTAATAATGAATAATGAGTTAAAATTTTCTATATATTTACAAAAATATGTCATGCATACTAAAAAAAAAAAAAAAAAAAGCAGGCTTTTTTCAAGCCCCAATAAAACTGTGTATTGTTCAGGATTCTATATTTTGCTTTAGTTTTCCCTCCATAGTTAGATAAAAGTTCCAGAGATACAGATTAATACGCATGTGGAAGCACTGAAATATGATTTATTTTTAAGGCAACTACCTTAGTTTTTGTAATTCACTTAGGAATCTGTGTAAAGGTTTTGCGTGCATTAAATTATTTTTTCGCATTTCATTCAACCCACAGTGGGACAATCAGCTTCAGGTTTCAGCTATGATTCAGCCTTGATCACAGCACATTATTATACCCACACAACCATCATTTGCTTTTCTTTCTCCAGCTAGAGATGATTGGGTTGCTTGCAGCTTTCTAAATTAAAAATCTGCTTATTTTGACTGGACTTAGGTTAAGAAGATTAAAGGATATGGTGAATACACAATTTATAACTGAAATGGAAAGTTATCTGGGAAGTAAAACAGAAGTGAAGCGTAAGATTAGTCGTACAGCACAGGCCACGTTTTCAGTGGAGACTTTATTATTAGCTGTAGCCACCCACCTTTCTATTTGCGCAGCATGATGACCATTTTCAAGGAAATAATGTGTTCAAGGCAGGCTAGAAAATAGCATGGATACTGAGAGACCAATTGTACACTCCAGCGGCAGATTTTGTAAAGCAGCTTCTGCATGCAATTTAGTTGCAGAGTCAGTCCTACTTGATTTTACCAACAACCAACATTTTACAGTCTGATCCTCTTAATTTTATGAGGAGTTAGTTTAGATACTAGTGGATTAACATTAAAATATCTGTTCTATTCTGCAAAGTGCACATGCTCTAGACAGCATGCCTTCTATGCATGTAGAGGCAATATACAGTTTATAATTCCCAAAAAAAAGGGAAGTCATGTATGGATATGTATTTTATTGGGCACAGCTTGTATAGCCACAGGACCAGAGGACAAAACATAGAAAATCACTAAGACTCTGAACATGCAAATGTATGGGATAGCAAGTATTGGATCTCTCTGAAACTGCCTGGAAAGATTGCATGAAGACAATGAAGAGACTGTGTCATGCCTCCCCTTGTTAAGTACTTGTGCAGTTAGAGAACTTTATGTACGCGACCGCTTTTCTGCTAGGAAATGCTGAATCTGATGAAAGCACTCAACAGAACTTGTCCTATGTCCTAGAATAACTCGGGGATGGATTGTCTTCACCTGTTCTCTGTCCTTCTTGTTGGCACTGCTGAAGTGTATATGAACTCTTAAATATTTCTTACAGAGAATAACACTTGTGTGTGTTGGTCAGTTTATCCCTTTAGAGTCTATTCTCAACTACAGCTAGGAAAATGCACAGTTTGACTTGGAATCTAAACATATTAGATTGTCAAGGTACCTGAAATGGTCTTGGAACTGCCTCAACTTTTCTGTCTGATGCTTATGTCAAAATTTAAGAAAGTTGCCTTTGGCACTTGCTTTCCATGTCTTTTTTTTTTTTTTTTTTTTTCCCATTAAAGATGAGGGAATTAAACTGAAATTTTTTGGCGCTGAATGGAAAATGCCTCCACTTGATATGCAATGTTGCTTGTTGGATTTTTTTTTCCTAGGAATAAAAGCTATTTTGTTTGGATCAGATATAAATATGTTACTTCACATTTTTAGTTCAGTTATAAAATTTTTAAAGGTAAAGATTTGTATAACTTTATGTCAAGTACAGATTCCACCTTGATTAAAATGGGAAGACAGGCTGAATAATGAGGTGGCCATTTCAAGTTTTTGCAGTATTTATCTAAAAGAAACAGTGACCCAGAGAATAAGAGGGAATGGATATGTAAGAAAGGTACTACTTGAATCAGAGATCTCGGATAATCAACATCAGTTGTTTATTAAAACAAGTGGGTAAAAAGCTGCTGATCTTGACTGTCAAGAACAGGATGGTCTTTTCACCAGCAGGCACCAGTCACCAGTTTTTGGATTTCCATCGACTGTGCTGTTATGACAACAGTTGCTACACTATGAGATAACTGGAAGAACTAGGGACAACTGGACTGGGGAGAACTGGGGCCACCCTCTTTTAATATTTTTTTTGGTGTGTGTACTGCTAGCTGCTAGCTTCTCTGTGTGGAAAGGAACACTTGGTTTCTGGATTTTATGTGCCCTCTTTTTTTTTTTATCTCCCTTTGAATCTGAGTAGTGAGACAGATGGAATTTTGTCATGAATCACTGGTGGGATTGCATTGACCTACATCTACAACACTAAACAGAAAGTGCTAGAAATGTTTGAAGACTTAACCATACTTGACATGCTATAAAACTGGCGACACTATTTAAGAAAGAAAACTGATAGGACTAAAAAGAAAACTGTATTTTTAACTGAAGCGATACAAATATAATGTTGCAACCTCTAAGCTAAATCTACATAGCAAACAGAAATAGTTTAGAAAGAGTTTATTTGGAGAAAATTGATCAATGGAGGTGGTTTCTTTTGCCTTCAAATTATTCATAGCACATTTTTAAAATTTCTTTTTATGTTTTAGTATGTTTTTTTGGATACAGCAAATATTTATTGTGCTGTGAAGACCCAGGGTATTCTTCTTTTGAGAATTCTGCTGAAAACAACTGACACATGCTTCAAGGCAGTTTAGATTTATACAATTTAGACCTTTAAGCTTTCCTCCAAAAGATGAAGTCCCACGCTTCACGCATACATGGCAGCTTACTGCTGCTTCTTCACAGCTTCCTTGCTTATGCTAGAAAAAGCTTTCACCATCTATGGCAGGTGAATTGGTTTGTCACACTGCCTTGTGTTTCAAATGGCCCTGCAACGCCAGCAGTTCTTAGAGGCAGCCCTGCAGACAACGCTGTTGGTACTGTAGTTAAATTGCTGTGGCATGACTGATGAGACAACATCAGAGTCCACAGGTGATATAACACATGCAGGCATTCAGTGAATGTTTCTAAAAGTCAAAAGAGTATTTGTGGAGACCCACAGGCTTCAACTCTCCTTAATCTTGAGGTGCAAGAAAAAATGAAGGATCAAAGACTGACACAACTGATTTTCAGTTGCTTTCTGTTGGCAGATTATTTTGAGCTTTGGGGTTTCATAGCTGCTAAGTGCAGCAGATCGTTACATCAGTCAGAAACATCGTTTTCATCATACAGAAGTTTTACATATTTAGGAATCTCCACGGAAAAAGAAACTATTATCCAAGTGAGTGGAAGGGCCTCCAGGACAATGAATTGCCAAGTATCCCCTGATCTTTTTTGGTTTTAGGCAGCAAATAGATTATGCTTAGTTTTACCATGACTGAAATATGTTAAGATAATGATGAATCTAAGTGTAGTTCAGCATCATGCTTCATTTTTAAAAAAAAAAGGCAGTATAAAGACTTATATCATTTTATCAGAGATAATCATTATATCAGAGTTTGCTACTTTCAGGCTGGTGATGAACAAACTCATGTAACACTGCTGAAGGGGGTTCATCTCAGCTATGAGCGTATGTATATAATAATATTTGGGTAACCTATTATCACGTTACTTGCAGAATATTGAACTAGATGGAAGTTGCTGAAAATTTTAAAACCCAAGGAATGGATTTATTTACCTTATAAAAGACTAAAGATGTCAAAGCTAATTCTTTTAAAAATACATTAAATATTCTTTAATTCCTAACATGGGGAAAAAAGCAACATTTTCATTCTAATCTTTTTGTTTTTTTCACATCTGTTTTCCCAAAGGTTAACAATGAGAGACAAATCTTGGTCAAAATTTCAGCCTCTCACATGAAAATTTCAAATCTACAGGAAAACCTGTTTTCTCTAAAAAACCTCAAAAACCACTCTGATAAGACCAGGTCTAATGATCTGTATATTCAGTTATTGAAAATCTGCCATGTACCATAACTGTGTTAAAAGAGCACTTTTAAAACTATTTCAAATTGAAGACTATTATTGAAGACTATATGAAGACTAAATATTACATTATTTGCATTGAGCCATCCTAATGATACCCTGCTATAAAATTCAAAGCTCCAATTTTCACAACTTTTAAAGGGCGCACACATGCAGTTCCCATAGTTTTTAAATTCTTCCTGTGGATTTCACAGTTTCACAGAATTATAGTAAAGAAATTTGAAAATATATGGGGATTGCAAAGCAAGAATGCTTTATGAGATTTTTTAAAAAAAATACATAAACTGCTGAAACATTTCTTGTTGTCTTCATCCCTGGCTACCTAGGTGCCTTTAAAAATGTGTCTCCAAATCCCCTAAGCAGTTTTTAACATCAACATTTAATTCTCCCTTTTTCTATTTCACATCAAAATTCAGTCTTTTAAGATGTAACGAACAGATAATATAAATATATATAAATACATACGAAACGATCCCAACCTTAAAAGAAAAATAAAAAAATTATCCTTCTAAATGCTTTCAAAAAACATTTTCTCCATACTTAAGAGCAATCACAGCAGTTTATAACCTTTCTGAATCACAACCACATATTTGCATGTTCGTAAAGTGGAGTTGTACCACAGATTTGAACTTTATTTTGAAAATCTTCTCAATATCCTGAGATCTTATGTAAGTTAATATAATTGGAATAATAGCTAATATTCCCAATGTAATAGTAGAAATAATTTCTCCTTTACGAATCTATACCATATTTCAAATTAGTTTTCCTGGACAGCTTTGAATGTGGCTTTTAGAAATTCCTGCATCTAACAGCAAAAAAAGTTGAACATATAACAGAAATCAAATTATAGGCTATATATAAAAAAATCCCCAATGGATAACTATGTTTTCAAAAAGCTGTTCTACAAAATTAAGACACAGTATGTCATGTTTACTGGAAGCATATGTTTGTGTTTTCTTCCAGCACTGGAAGAAAAGTTCGGGAGATTCAGATAACATCTCCTTCTTCTCTTGTAATGCATGGTTGCACCATTTTTTGATGTCATATTTTTTCCACACCAGAAAATTTTTCCTGCTTGCAACAATATATAAGAGAGGCTTTGTGGCTGACTGCCATAAATTCTTTTACTTTATCATAATATTAGCGTGGTCAAAATTAATGGTCCTTTATTTCAAGCTCCAAGACAAACAGCCTTGTAACAGCAAGTATTAAAATTAAAAAAAAATAGAAATGATAGATTACACTTCTGTTGTAATTCTTTGAAGAGAATTAGAACATTATTTAGAAAAAGACCACAGATTTTGACAACTGTCTGTAACCAATTACTCCTATAATGTCACAAACTTTCATTTCATGGAAAAGTGTTCTCTAAAAGATGCTTCACTGTTAAATTTTTAACTTCTCTGGATGTTTTCATCTACTTAATATAAGCTTGATTGTATCTTAAAATGTAAGATATTCCATATCTATTTGGTAAAAAAAAAAAAAAGTTAATAGTCATATAGTGAAACATTTCACCAACTTGTCTTCTCTACTTGATTGCTTCAGGGGGGTGGGGAGGAAATGTTTTCAGTCCTCAATAGGGACCTCAATAGGGAATGTTACAGGAAGCATTGAAAACACTGGAAATGTTTTACCAAAATCAGACTGTCCTTTGAGGTGAACCAATAAACCAAATAAATTCCATCAAATATATTTCAGTTCTAAAAAGGAAAATACTCAGGAAAACCTAAGATTGTCTTAAGATGGGGGCTGCCATCATCTGCTGACTGAAGAGGTTATTTCCTTGTGCAGGCCTCTGTGTTTTATTCAGAGGTTATCCTGTAACAAGGATAAGAGAGGAATATGTGTGACTTATCTCCAGTTCTAACCGCTTACAATTTGGTGTATTATTTTAAAGCAAAATGGATGGCAGTTTGTTTTAGTATGCTGGGCCATGATTTAAGGAAGTCAGAAAGCTACTGAATACTTGATTTGTCTGCTTATTTTATGAGCATTACCTCTGGCATCAGGATAAAGGTTAGTTGATGGTAGTAACACCTTAAACCACTGTAATTAACAGAGATTGTTAAGATGCTTATAAGAAATACAAAGCTAATCAGGCTTAAAAGGTATATCTATTTACTCTTTTCCTCTGGTATATCATTCATATTGATGATAAATTGCCACCTTTTTAGAATATAGAATACTTCTGATTTCTGTGGAGCCTAATTGCTCCTTTTTTCCAAACTCATCTCTGTGTTAATTTTTTTTATCTATCTCTTCTATTTATTATTCCTGATATTTGTCTTATCTAATGTTAAATGTCTCAAAGATGTAGGCAGAACTTTGAGCTAGTATCTAGGTTCCCGTTTTAGCCCAGGGGGAGAAAATAGGCACTCTGAAAGTGATGTATCTGAGTCATAGAAAACTATCTAGATAGATATGACTGTGGATATATGGGTGACAAATGCCTTTGTGGGAGGCAGTTGAAAACTATGTCAGACATCCAAGGTTATCTCAAATGGCATTAGACACATATGTGGGGCAAAAGATTTGAGTCCAGACTCTCTAGCTTGATGGTTAAGGAACATCAAGAAAATTCTGTAGTTTTTTCACGGGTCTGTCCCAGTATTTTACATTAAATATTTTTTAGAAAAAGTATACAAAGAAAAACAACTCAAACTAGCTTTATTTTTCCTAGTGGAGTTCAGAGAAAATGAAAAGTAAGGTCTCAATTCTCTCAGAGAAGGGAGAGAACAGAAATTAGGAATGCCCTTTTTTGAACATGTGTTCTAAACCATAGGAATGGATAACACTGAAGTGAAAAGAGCGGGGGAAGGGAGGAAAGGAGATAGATAGATAGATAGATAGATAGATAGATAGATAAACAGACAGACAGACAGACAAACAGATAGATTTCTGCTTGTGTTTCTAGCTGGTTTTTGCAGGAAAATACCATTTGGTTTGCCTATCTCTGAGCACAACAGTTTCTGACCAGCTCCAAAAGTATTATATTAAGGAGAATTCTGAGCCTGTATGAAAAATCCTTCCTCTCCATTTTTTAAAAAAAATACATATTTTCCAGTCCCTTCTATAATATATTTGGTTTAATTATTGTTAGAAGCAAAAAATGAACTAAATCTCAAGTGAACAGGGAGAACGTGTTCTGTCTTGGTTGGCCTCATACAGTCACCATAACTACACAGCAAACTAGTAATAATTATTAAGAATTCATGTATTCAGGTATTTCCTCAGGATATTTTCATAAATTATGCCATTACACATAAATTATTACATCAAAATGGATAGAAATTAGAAAATGAATACATTTCCAAAATGTTCTAGCAACCAATGCCAACCCTGTGTCTTGATTTTCTTGGACAGGTTTTCTTTTCTGCTCAGAAATGTTGCCTGACAACTCTCATTTTCCCTCTTCATTATGAATCAGCCGTTTGGTTAGGTTTTTTGAATGCCAGGGCATGGCATCAGAAGCTGAAGAAGTAGCTTTGATTGTGCTCGTTGACCTGTGGCCTTGTCATGATCCCAGATCATCTGCACAGCTTGTACTGTATCTGTCACATCAGCAATAATTGTTCATCTGCTCATCTGCTGTAGGATAAATACCTGTATAGCACAGGTGGCCTGTCAATAAAATTAAATGCCTTCTCTATTATAATGAGATAGCAGTATCTAGAAGTGTTCTGGACGTGTTGGCTCATTACAAATGTACTAACCAATGAATTAACTCTTATATTGGCATCTTAAAAATATTGACTGCTCAGTTTAAATTAATAACGTGCATATGTGTAGCTGTGCATTTGTATGCATGAAGACCACATGTAAAGTATATGACCCAGAGTATTCCTAATTTGATGAACTTCAATACACATTGAAGAGGTCATCTGTCAGACAGAAGTTTATGACAGAGGTGGTTTGTGACGGATGGATGATTTTTCAGAAAGTGAAGGAGTGATGAGGATTCTTTAGATATTTGTCTGTCTGTTTTTCTGCTTGAATGGTAATTTGGATGCTGCTGGGTTTTCATTATATTGGGTTTTGGGATTGGTTTTCTTTTTTTTTTTTTTTTTTAAT
Source organism: Limosa lapponica baueri (assembly GCA_002844005.1). Taxonomy (NCBI): domain Eukaryota; kingdom Metazoa; phylum Chordata; class Aves; order Charadriiformes; family Scolopacidae; genus Limosa; species Limosa lapponica. The sequence continues at coordinate 4,053,760 of KZ505635.1, forward strand.
TTTTAGAAAATGAAGTTTCAAATCTGTAAATCTTGATATGGAAAGTACTTCCTTTTAGCATGAATTTGGATGCCCAGTTCTGTTAATGGAGTGGGAAACAGACTTAACATTCTTCTGAGATTTATCCTCTTTACTATCCTTCTATGTGATTTTTACTGACTGTTCAGTTGCCACTGTTTGTAAATGTATTGTCAGGCTACTAAGTCTGGTCGCAAATTAGGTTTAAAACCTAAAATCTTCATTCAGAACAATGGATTTTACCAGGAAGAAGGGAGGGAAAAAAAAATAAGCTAATTTATTAATAAAAAAATAAAACCTTTAGTTGCTTTAGTTTTTGAGTCTTGCATGAAAGGCAGCTTCTTCAATGAGTAAAGATCAACATGACTTTAAATGCTCTGTATACGAAGGTGTTAATAATGATGCCCGATTTCTGGTGTGATAGCTTGTCACTGCTAAAATCAGTGGATGTTTTGTTATGGATCAGTGAAGTCAGAACTTCAAAATTAACATCTCATCCCTTAGACTAGCTTTCAGGGACTCACACAGGTATGCAATTAGCTTCAGGACAACAGGACAACTTCGTTGTCAAAAACATCTGAAACTTGAGATGACAGTCTTTGATTTTGTTCAAACAACACAGATCATGCTAAAGTAAGCTGGTAAAACTGGCGAGTGTCCAAACACCTTCTCACTGACAATTGAATGTGATATATAGAACAGTGAGGTCCTGTTTTGCTCATCCTTCTATAGGTTATCTAGCCAAACTAGGGAGTACAGCCACTTTCCAAGCCCAGAACAGCAGGATGCAGCCATGGTGTCTGGGAATGAGATTGCTGCTCCATCTTTCCTTGAAAACATGAGTGCAGAAAAAGAAGAAATGACAAAGATTTCTTTTAAAAAATTTTGCATATATGTTGACCTCTCAACATTCTGAAATCCCATTTAGTTTCTGGTGTTTTTCTCTCTCCTGTTTAAATTATGGCTGAAGGCTTTAGACTTTCTTCAGTTCAAAATGTTGTCTTCAATTTGTAGACTTCTGCAGAGTATCTTCTTTGATATAACTATATTTTTATATGGAAATGCTTTCAACAGAAAACCTATTTCTCAATGATTTATTTAGCCAGCTGCAGTTTAATTTGCATTAGATTTTATCCTGGTATAAATGCTTGTTTTTCTACTATTATTCATCTGTATGCCTATATCTACACATCCAGAACACATGCTTGTATAGTATTGAAAAGGAGTGTACATTTATGAAATAAACATACACAAAGATATTTGAAGTATCATATTTTTGTAGGTATTTTATAGTAGATTTCTCCTCAAGCCTAAATATATTACTTTGTAGGTGATTTTTTTAACTGAATAAATTGGAATCATAAGGTTAAAAAGCATTAATCTTTTAGGAAAAGTGGCTTAACCCCTTTCTGGAAAATGTGTTTTATTAGCACAGGAGACGTTATAAACATATGAAAGGAAATTAGAGTAAATTCCATTTGATTTATATTTAGGTAACTACTGTAGATAGAATGAACCCTTATTTTCTACTTCCTTTTTTTTCTTCATTTGAGAATAAGATATTTGAATCAAATAATTTATTAAGCCTTCATGAGAAAATGTGAAAAACTGTCAGCTGAATCTCATCTTTTCAGTTAATTTTCAGAAGATTTCTACTTATGTCCAGTAGCATTACTCCAGTCATATATTTTGTTGGATCTTCCCCTCTAATTAGAGAAAAGTGAGGAATGTGAATTTATAAATAAAGATCTGTATTAGAGTTTATGCTGAAAGGTAAGGAGCCTAAAAATTTGTCTTTAAGCACATACACAATAATCTCCAGGAACTGAAATTAATATTAACTGAAGCATAGATCTGTGGATTCAGCAGGCCTCCTCACAATATGTTTACTTATATGGATGCAGGCATCCGGTTCCTGTGTGTGCTTTCTGAGCTGGCTGAATTTACATCTAGGAGCCCCCTAGGCATGACTTTCAAAAAGACATAGTAGCTTGGTTAAACCAGCTATATGGCATCCAGAAATGTCTGAGGGCTTCTCCAGGCTGCTTGGAGGCAGCAAGAGCAGCCTGAGTCTTCCTGCAAAAACATGAACGTGACGGAGCAACCTTGTACTTTCATCTTCTCTGCAGAGATGTCAACTTCTTTCAGTATCTCGTAATTGTGATACTAGGATTGTGGTCTAGTTTTTGCCTTCTGTTTATCTATTACTATTCCTTGACAAAATGAGCACAGGCTATGCCAACAATGCATATGAGGTTAGTTTAATTAATTACAGATGCAAATTTCAGAAGCTATCTCCACTGGACTTTTTACAAACTTGACTGTGCTGCTCTGATTGTTTCTCTCTCTTCCACTCCCTTCTCTCCCATCCAAAACCAAAAGACTAGTTTTAATTAAAATTAAAATCCCTCGGTATATGTATGATGTTTTGTGTGAAAAAGACTTAATATAAAACAAGAAGGGCTTCTTCAAGTACGTCAGCAACAAAAGCAAAACTAGGGAAATTGTGGGCCTGCTGCTGAATGAGGTGGGTGCCCTAGTGACAGAGGATGCAGAGAAGGCAGCATTACTAAATGCCTTCATTGCTTCAGTCTTTATTGCTAAGGCCGGCCCTCAGGAACTCCACATCCTGGAGGTAAGAGAGAGATCCTGGAGTAAGGAAGACTCTCGTTCAAGGAGGATTGGGATAGAAATCATTTGCGCGAAGTCAACACCCACAAATCCATGGGCCCCGATGGGATGCACCCATGAGTGCTGAGTGAGCTGGCTGATGTTATTTCTAAGCCACTCTCTTTCATCTTTGAAAGGTTACAGAGTACAGAAGATGTTCATGATGACTGGAGGAAAGGCAGTGTTACTCCAGTCTTCAAAAATGGCAAGAAGGAGAACCCAAGAAAATACAGGCCAGTCAGTCTCACCTCTGTCCCAGGAAAGATAATGGAACAGCTCATTCTGGATGTCATTTCTAAGCATGTGGAGGAAAAGAAGATTATCAGGAGCAGTCAGTGTAGATTCACCAAGGGGACGCTTCACCAATGTGATAGCCTTCTATGATGACATGACCAGCTGGGTAGATGAGGGGAGAGCAGTGGACATTGTCTACTTCAACTTTAGAAAGGCTTTTGACACTGTCTTCCATAACATCCTCATAGGTAAATTTAGGAAGTGTGGATTAGATGAGTGGACAGTGAGGTGGACTGAGAACTGGCTGAATGGAGAACTCAGAGTGTTGTGATCAATGGTGCAGAGTCTAGTTGGAGGCCTGTAACTAGCAGTGCTCCACAGGGGTCCACATGGGGTCCAGTCTTGTTCAATACATTCATCAACGGCCTTGATGAGGGGACAGAGTATACCTTCAGCAAGTTTGCTGATGATAAAAAACTGAGAGGAGGGCTGATACACCAGAAGACTGTGCTGCCATTCAGCAAGGCCTGGACAGGCTAGAGAGTTGGGCAGGGAGGAACCTGAAGAAATTCAACAAGGACAAGTGTAGGGTCCTGCACCTGGGGAGGAGTAACCCCATGCACCAGTACAGGCTAGGTGTTTACCTGCTGGAAAGCAGCTCTGTAGAGAGCTAGGAGTCCTGGTGGACAGCAAGTTGATCATGAGGCAGCAATGTGCCTTTGTGGCCAAGAAGGCCAATGGTCTTCTGGGGTGCATTAAAAAGAGTGTGGCCAGCAGCTCAAGTGAGGTCATCCTCCCCCTCTATTCTGCCCTGGTGAGGGCACATTTGGAGTACAGTGTCCTGTTCTGGGCCCCCCAGTTCAAGAAGGACAAGGAACTACTGGAGAGAGTCCAATGGAGGGCTACAAAGATGATCAAAGGAATGGAGTATCTCTCTTACGAGGAAGGGCTGAGAGACCTGGGTCTTTTTAGCCTGGAGAAGACTGAGAGGGGACCACATCAATGCCTACGAATATCTAAAGGGTGGGTATCACAGAATCACATGGTGTTGGAAGGGACCTCTGGAGATCATCTAGTCTGCCCCCTGCCAAAGCACATCCACCTGGAGCAGGTTGCACAGGAACTTGTCCAGGTGGGTTTTGAAGATCTCCAGAGAAGGAGACTCCACCACCTCCCTGGGAAGCCTATTCCAGTGCTCTGCCACCCTCAAAGTAAAGAAGTTCCTCTTCATGTTTAGGTGGAACTTCTTACATTCAAGTTTGTGCCCATATCCTCTTGTCCTATCCCTGGGCACCACTGAAAAAAGACCGGCCCTATCCTTTTGACACTTACCCTTTAAGTATTTATAAGCATTGATCAGATCCCCCCTCAGCCTTCTCTTCTCTAGACTAAAAAGACCCAAGTCCCTCAGCCTCTCCTCGTAAGGGAGGTGCTCCAGGCCCCTAATCATCTTTGTAGTCCTCTGCTGTACCCTCTCCAGCAGTTGCCTGTCCATATGCTTTGAGATGACGTCCAGAATGAGTCGTTCTATCATCTTTCCAGGGATGGAGGTGACGCTGACTGGCCTGTAGTTTCCCGAGTCCTCCTTCTTGCCCTTTTTGAAGACTGGGATGACATTGGCTTTCCTCCAGTCCTCAGGCACCTTTCGAAGATGATGGAGAGTGGCTCAGCAATGACTTCTGCCAGCTCCCTTGGCACTCGCGGGTGCAACCCATCAGGACCAATGGACTCGTGGGTATCCAGTTCACTTAACTGCTCCTTAACTTGGTCTTCCTGCACCAAGGGAAGGGCTTCCTTTGTCTAGACTTTCTCTGATTCTTCCAAATTCTGTGGCTCCTGCGGCCTGGCCTAAGCAGTAAAGACTGAAGCGAAGAAAGCATTTAGCAACTCCACCTTCTGTGATTCTGTGATTTTGTCATTTGTTAAAGGGATACTGCTTTAAAATTGACACTTCCCAGTGTAACTGTCAGTAAGAGGTGCAAATTTTATCTTTTATCATTTTACAGTCTGTGGCATGTTTCTTCTTATTTTAAGCTTGTTTCAAGAATCATAGGTAAATATATAATTGTAATATCAATTTTAATTGAATCTGCAGAATTTTATTTATTTTACATATAATAATCTGAGGTGGCATTTAGCCAAAATCAGGAATTCCAAAGAGAGATTCAGTTTGATATTAGATATCTTAATTTAGATGCCTACATGCATCATATCCCCACATATGTTTCTAGTATCATTTTGGATACCCTAAAATATTTGAGTTATCTGCATGGAGCTGCTAGGTATAACATAGGCTCTATGAGAATCCTGTGCTCTTTGGAAGAGACATCATCTCAGATTTCACTATGTTTTGGGCAGCTGACTGAAATCATCAGTTAATGCCAGTAACAACCTGAAAAGATACACATCTGAGCAGCTATGAGTTTTCTAATCATTTATTAGATTTCTATTGTCTCTATTAGGGGTTTGGACACGAGTACTTCCTAATAGATGCCCTCCCATAACCACATAGTTTTAAGTATTTTCATCAGGAGTTGAAATTCACTACAGGGTTCAGATTTCCAAAATGAGTGCTTAGTATTATTTTATTTTCTGTGGTAATACTCTACCTGTGTGGGAGTATCTTAAATCTTGGTTCATATATTCCAGCCCCATTTGCCAGACCTCAGAGACCTAGGAACATCTTAGATAGGACTAGACGTCTATGTTTAGTTTACTGAATCTTGATCCTTATATCTGTAGTCTCAACCATTGATGAACAGTTTTGCTGCGTAAGTAACCTGCTGAACCTGACACCAAAAAAATTCTGTTTGTGTGGCTTTCATGAAAAATTGTAGCTCAGTCCTTCACCGCTTCTTAATGATGTCTCAACTTCACAACATCAGTAGAACAAATAAAGTCCTACACGGCCTTTTTCATGAATCTTGTTATTTACCAGTCAGTAGGCTGTGATACTGGGGTCAATCATTCAGTTATGGAAGAAAAAGGACATGAGAGACAGTTGCTTCAGAATGGGAATGTTTCATTTTTAGTCCTATTTTTTACAGATTTAATAGATCATTAATTTTCTCCTAGATTCAAATCCTCCCTGGATTTTCCTTTGTTTGTATGCCTGTGCATATCAGCGTGTGCAAAAAAACCATACACATTCCAAATAGTGAACTGGAAATGAAGGGATGGACTGCATAGAGAGACTGCATGAATTACCCAATGTGTGGGCAGACAAGGAGACGACAGCAGGTTAGAGCCAGCAATTTTAAGAGTACCTTATGGACTTAATTACTGAAGTTCAAAAAGTCTTCAAAAGCCAATTAGAACTGCTATTTGTAACAGCTAAAGCAATTAATATGGAAATATAGCAACAATGAGCTTTTTAGTTTGAAGAACCCCAAGGAATTCTTTGTTACAGGTCTTTCAAATCACTTTCAGAAATTTGGAAAGAAAATTGGACAGGGATTTCCTGCTGTTGTATAAGATAAACAGAACATTTTTCTGCATGGGTAACACGTTTTAGTTGCAAACTCCATAGTGAAATCCCATATCTGAGTGAAACAAAAAGTTACAGGAAAGATATAACTGAAGACTACTAACATTAGTCATTCGCTAACAGCACATTTGAGAATAATTTACACTGGGAGATGATTATTGTCTTTTAATAACCTTATTAAGGCACAATCAGACAGAAAAGTGGGAAAAATATAACAGAACATTTAATTCCATCTCTTTGGAAACTAGATTTAGTAGAGGTAATGATGGAAGGATGTGTTTTTGCTGTATCTAAGCAGTAATACAAATTGTTTATTACTTTGTCTACTGCAAGATCATTTTCAAAAAACATCTGACAGATGGTTTCTCATTATTGTCTTTGTAACCTCAAATGCATTCCAGATATGATGTCTGTTACACTATTGGGTACTGTGGCAGCAGAAATAGAACATTATTAACAAAACCGCATATAAGTTAATTTTAGAAAAGGGCAGAGGTCTCTCCATAGCTATTTCTATCTTTCTTTTCAGATTAAAGTTAAACATTATTTGAAGAACTCTGTGAAATACTTTCCAGCACTCTAATGCAAAATGAAGACATAAAGCACATAAAGCATGCCACAGTATGTATTTTTTCAGGTATCTCTTTCAGATAATCTATTGGATCTGTTGTCTGAATAAAATATATCAGCCTCTGTCTAATCTATGGAAGTAAAGGCAAATTGCAACTTTTTCAGTATGATCTGTTAGTTTCAACATTTACTGGGGTCTACATGAGACTACAATGGCACATGCATATATCCAAAGGAACGTTTACAGGAAAACACCAGAAGGGATTAAGAAGGCCATCCTTCCTGACAAAATCCAAGATATCATCCACAGTCAATTCAGTGCATACCTAGGATTTCTGTTAACGTGAGTGCGTTTGGGCAACGAATTTTAAAATATTTTTGGATGAAAATGGTCCACATCATGATAACATGTTCCTAGTCATGGACATTAGTTTCTGCTTTAGACATTTGCTCTGTATGAAAAGCTTTCTGTCTTTGAATAATCTTCAGAATGAGTTAGTGACTAGCACCAAAACTGAGCTGTTGTAACAGGAAAGATTACCTGTTTTCAGCACTAAAAAGGATATATGAAGAATGATTGTAAAATAAATAGGAAATGATTTTCCATAAATATGGACATATATGTGTTTGCATGGTGTCAGAGCATGTTTTAGGACTCAAAAATAAAATTTGGACCTAAAAAGTAATTTCCCTGGAAACTACGTGTGTTTCAAAGGCAGGCAAACCCTATATTTAATCTTTCCCTCATTCTATTTACTTACTATCTTAACCATCACTGTTCAAAGAATACGGATGATAATATGAAGCTCCCAAAATAATAATAAAAAAATAAATTCTGTTGGCTTCCCAATTTCTTCATCTGTCCAGTTCACTCTTTTCAGTTTTGATGTGGAATGTAACGACAACTTTATTAGATCTGTTCCCTACTGGTGGAACAATCAAGTATTTATTGGATCAAAAGTGCTAATCGTGACCTGATAATCTGTTGCTTAAGGTGCACACCTGGGATGAGAAGTTCTCACTGCACTGCACTATTTTTTCAACCTGTGCTAAGTACAGGGATTGGAATCACAGAATCTTCATGGTTGGAAGGGACTTTTGAGATCATCAAGTCCAACCAAAAAAAAAAAACATCAAAAAAACCCCAAACACATAACACCAAAAAAAAAAACCCAACACCCCATCACCACAACAATCATCAAA